>CAJHNH020000713.1:435000-501791 GCA_905116865.2 Candidula unifasciata | reverse complement strand
GACAACAGCCATGAAAATGCACTTGGGTGGCTCTTTGGCAAAACCTATTGTAAAGAGACAACAGCCATGAAAATGCACTTGGGTGGCTTTGGCATATTGTAAAGAGACAACAGCCATGAAAATGCACTTTGGTGGCTTTGGCATATTGTAAAGAGACAACAGCCATGAAAATGCACTTGGGTGGCTTTGGCATATTGTAAAGAGACAACAGCCATGAAAATGCACTTGGGTGGCTTTGGCATACTGTAAAGAGACAAATAACAGCCCTGAAAATGCACTTAGGTGAGAATTGTCAACACCGCAAAAAATACAAACGTTTTGCATGCACATGTGTGCGCGCTCACACACAAATACACCGAAATAAATTGCCACTAACTGGCAGGAGTTGACTGAAGAAAGGTACACATTAGTACATTACCTTATTTTATGTTCTTAGATGTTCTCGGAGGTTCTTGAAAGGGTTTTCTGACAGACTCGTATTCTAAAAAGATAAATAACATCTTTATCAATATTATGTTCGGTTCAGTTCGAGTAAAAGGAAGACTTAGATCTGCTATATATGCTACAGAAACATTTGATATTTGACCACGCATTGTTTGGCTGCATTTGTGTAGAGACTCCCACCTGCCATAAAATTACTTCTCTGTCGTCGTCTTTGTTATCGTCTCCTCCTTCTTCGATGTTGTTGTATTTGCCGTTTACGTTGCCCTTAGAAAATGAATAGGAGATTTAGACTACTAAGAGGACACTGCATGCTCAACTACCACATGCATAAAACAAAGACTGTACAGTCCCCACAGTGTTCCCGTCAAACAGGACCACAAACACCTGAGCACATTCTGCAGACCTGCCCACTCTACAAACAACTTCGAAAAGACACCTGGTCTCGAGAGCAAAGTGTGCAGAGCAATGGGGAACCGCAAAGGACCTGCTACAGACATGCGAGTTCATAGAGGAGACCCACCTGATGGTCTGATCTGAGCATACGAAACTGAACGTAAAGAAGAACAGAATCTTCCGAGAATATGCGCACGTTGATGGAGAAAAGGAAAGGGGTGGGTGGGGTGGGGGGTCTGCAAGAGGGTTCAGTCCCCAAATGTATTGTACATTTCAGTCAGAAAAGGGGCTGAAGGCGTTTGAGCGCCCCTTCCCTAATTTCTTGCCTATGTAACAAGAACGTGGAATTGTGGGTGTACTCAATAATTTGAAAGTTCCCCCAGCACCAATGTTTTCTTCGTGGCAAGACGCCTGGTCTAGCAACTTCTGCCCAATTCGCCATCGACACGACACGAGTTCTCGATTTCAAAACAGGGAAAGCCAGGGGGTAGCGCCTTGGCTAGACGCTTACCTATCGACCCCAAGGTCTTAAGTTACGATCCGCTCCGGCACAGACTGTTGTTTATAACCCCCGTGAAGGCCGTGCGTTTTTTAAGCGGACTTCTAATAATTTCCACTGGTTTCTGTGTAGTAAGACCGGACCTCCGCGTGTATTGCTGCGCACGTAAAAAATACCTTGGCAGTTGAAAATCGAAAAGAGTAGCCTAACGGCGCTGTCCGGGCAAACTTTGGAGTTAAAAATCGACCCAAAAAATATTTTAGGATCCTTGCCAGTGCAAGGGAGTTCATGCACTACACGGATATTCTTCAGACTCAGGCTTGAGTTGGAAGTAGAAAGGAGCACTTATGGGTTTTTACACCAGTGTGCCATGATGCTCATCCATCGACTAAACTAAACTAGGTTATAACTCACCTTGCCCCCCTCCCTTCCAGGGTCGATCCAGCCAAAATGAGTACAAAATAATGCCTAGGCGAGTAAGGGTGCCCGGCGTGGTTGTTGATACCGAGTTCTGACAGGTATATACAAATGTACATCCAGCATCAACATCCTAATGCCCCACACGCGTAGAAAGAGTCAACACGACAGAGCAGGCCCACCTGACTCATTCACATCGGCTGCAACGACCGATGCAAGTTAATCGTTTAGCTAGTAAATGTTCATGCCTAATAAAAAAAATAGATCGCCTGCATTAAGGATGACCTTATTAGGGATTTTCGGAAAAAGACATATGCCATCATTATAGATGAGTTGCAAAGTCTTTACCCCATCTGAGAAAATGCTTAAAGATTTTACATCCGAAAAGGTTTACGCTCTATCTTCCGCTTGTTCCAGTGAGGATGACAGTGAAGAATTCAATCTAGGGCTTTTGATGTGAAGTGAGTACAATGTTACACTTTATTTTGCATTTTCTGGCATATTTTGAGTAATGGTTTGGCATAAAATGAAGTTTTTATTATTATCTGGCAACCCTGGCTGGTCCACAAATGTAACAACACTGGTATAAAGCAATGTTACTCAATTCTTTATAGATACGTCCCACTAAAGTATGAGGAATTGTTTCGCGGCCTACCTAACAGCTAACTAAACACAGAAACAAGAACGAATGTCGATGGCAGATTATTTGTTAGGTGAGCTGTTACAGCATTACACGATGTGGCGAACAGGGAGACGTGTCCCTGCAGCTGGCACCCGAAAATGCTGAGCATGTGCTCCAACATTGTCAACTGTGTGGTGACAACAGAGACGCAATCTGACCTGTTCCAACCACAATGAAGACGAAGCTGTTTGGTACGCGAGAAGACATGGACTGCACAATAGCTTTCATAAAGGTTACCGACCTTCTTATATAAGTTTTCAGACAGAAGGATCGAAGAATTACAATTTTCGGCTGACAGGACAACTTCGGATTCCCATCCTTGAGACTGAAATAGTGAAAGAGACAAACTACCTACCCTACACCATTATATGGTTTAATCAAACAATCATGAGCCTTCTCCACTGTGAAGGTTGTCTTAATAGATCTCCAACACGCTCTGTCTCTCTTCTTGGTTGTATACTCTCCCATTGCTGTTAGACCATCTCTTGATATTGTCCTCCCACTTGTATCGTTGCATACCTCTTGCTCTCTTGCCTTCGAATTTTCCTTCCAGTATGGTTTTTAAAAGCGTGTTAAGTCTTTTAATGTGGCCAAAGTATTTAAATTCTCTCTCTCTCTCTCTCTCTCTCTCTCTCTCTCTCTCTCTCTCTCTCTCTCTCTCTCTCTCTTTAAAAATCTCTTCCAGTAATTCTCTTTTCATTAGTAGTCTCTCAAAAACATTTATACTAGACTGTTTTTGTTTCCATAAAATACGACCTATTCTTCTGTATATCCACATGTCAAGAGACAGTCCGATTTTCTGGTTGCTTGTTCATTGTCCAAGTTTCTGCACCGAACAGTCAGATTGAAAATACATAACTTTTGACGATTCTCATTTTAAGTGTTGCTTATCTCTCTAGATGTCAGTAATTTGCGCATCTTATTGTTGAAGATATTTTTAGCCTTTTCTATTCTCTTTTTAATTTCTATTTCACTTCTTCCATGACCCATTACTACGTGTCTTAGACATAAAAAATTTGTTACTTGTTTTAATAGCTCTCCGTTTACTGTGATGTTCACTGTTGGTTGCTCTTTTCCATTGTCAATTACCACAGTTTTTGTTTTTCAAACTGCAATGTCTGAACCATACTCTGCACTCCACCTGTTGACTTGATCCACTAGGTCTTGTCTCTGCCTGTTCTCTTGATTCACTAGGACTTGTCTTCACCTGTTGACTTGATCCACTAGGTCTTGTCTCCGCCTGTTGACTTGATCCACTAGGTCTTGTCTCTGCCTGTTGACTTGATCCACTAGGTCTTTAACTCCTTATTTTTAAGAAAGTCATCTCAATATAGGACGCAATTTTTGGTTAATTCGAAGCCCCACCCCATCTGCAGTCGGAAGGAAGCCTTAAGATAACCTAACGGTTGAAGGGGGTTTCTGGGACCTCTCCGCGGGTGATCCTCATCTGCATGGTGGTACTTTGTGTCACCGGGTGTTTATCGCTTGCTGGATGTCCTGATGAAGCCTCACCAGGACATTCAGCAAGCGATAAACACCAGGTGACACAAAGTATCACCATGCGAATAAGGATCACTCCTGAAAGAAGTCCCAGAAACCCCCTTCAACCGTTAGGTTATCTTCAGGCTTCCGACTGCAGCCGGGGTGGGGCTTGTAAATAACGGAAAATTGCGTCCTATATTGAGATGACATTCTTAAAAACCTAGTAGGCTGCAGCACGACTAGCTCTAGCTGACAGGCCGTGCTGGTGACGTCACAGGGTCGGGCTAACAATGCGTTAACGCAGCGGTTCATAAACTTGGTGCCGAGGCACCCTGGGTTGCTGTGAGTGTATGCCGGGGGTGCCGCGGCAATAATCAAGAAAAGTCGGCCAAACATTGTGAAAGTATTAAAGAAGGCATGTAGATACTTAAAAGTTAAACATTTAAGTTGTCTTCCCTCGCCGCTGTCGAAAATAGTTTAGTTCTTGTTTGAGAACCGCTGCGTTAGCGCATCGTTAGCCCGACCCGGTGACGTCAGTAGCACAACCCGTCAGTTGGATCCAGTCGTTACTGTTTGTATTGATCACATTTCAGGGAGGTGAAGGAAAATAAAAGGGGGTAGGGGCCTCTGAACCCGATGATTTAGGGCCGCTTGGCTAGTACGGTCGACGCCACAGACTACAGTAAAGGACCCTTTTCCATGCCATCAGGAGAATTAGGCATATAGGGCTTGACCTAGATTCACCGACTATGCAGGTATTTTTCTGTTGCCCCCTACAGAAAACAAATCTACCACCTCACAAAGGAATCGAAAATGACTAGGCTGACCAATTCATCCTGTTTTTAAAGAGACGGTTGGTCGTTTCTTGGACTTAAGTTTGTTCTGGCTGTCCAGTCAACACTCCAGAAAAACTGGAACACTCCCCGTTTATGAATATCTTGGTATAATCTCTAGAAAATAGAACATACACTTATATCTGTAGACCCCTAATAGATCTCAAAGTTTAAGAAACTTGAAATGTGTTGGGTGAGAATTTTCACTGCAGCGTGTGTTTTTCAGTGGAGTCAAAGAGCACATTGTGTCGTCTATGTGTTGACGACACCGATTCGGTTTTTAATGCCATTGTCGAGCGAGTAATAAATTCAGCTTGAATCTGAATTATTCTGACAGCATTATTTAAGTGTGTGCAATGCTGTTTATGTCTTTTCGCAGTCAATGGAGCACAGGCAAGTGACAAAGTAGTTGAATTTTGCTACCAAATTTATTTCAAGATGATGTAGCCAACCCTGAGACCTCTCCTACGACATGCTTGGTAGTGTGCAGTGTCACTATTAATACCATCACTTGCTTACCCGTGACCTACTTGAGATGGGACATGGGACTGACGGAGTCAGATTGACGTGACGTCACCACCCCGGGCTAACGATACGAACATGAACAACTTTCAGTAAGGCAATCCATAACCTAGAAATAAGGTCACCGTAGTCCCGTTTTCACTCTGACAGTCCCTTTTTTCTTCAGTGTGTCCCGAATAGAGCATGTACATATAATTATTTCACATAAACAAACTAAAAGGGAAAATATATAGATCTAGGCACTCTTCCGAATACCGGTCCCAAATTATTCGCTGCGAAAAACATCCTTTTGAGAGCTTCAACTGATATCTAGTGAAAATATGTAGGCCATCATCATCAGTTTCCACTTTTGCCGTTATTGCTTGATGGATAACAATTTTTAGACGCTAAGCTAAGCGACGTGGAAAGGAATAGATAGTTTTCGCTCCATTGAAGTCCCATGGGAAGGAATAGATTTTGATCCATTCTGTAAGCGACGTGGGGAGGATTAGTTTTCAATCCATTAAAGCGGCGTGGGGAGGAACACGTTTACCAGTATTCGGAAGTTTGCCATAGATCTACATTAGTAGACAGATCTACACTGTATAAGTGGATCCAGTAAAATCAAGGCAGGCAATCCAACTAAAGAAAAACATTTGAATATTAAATAGTTAGTATAGCCTATACAGTTTATTCTTTATAGGCTTACATAATCTCGTTTTCTTAAAATGTATTAGTTTCTAAAGTAGGTCATAGCTTACACCAACAGCCCCGAATAAAACGTAAGCGACTCTGGTCACTGGAGTAAATGTGCAGGGATTGAATTCATGAATGTCTCCACGGTATTTGTTTATTGTGCATGTTTCTGCACACAGTAACGATATGGGCAGATCTGCTACCCCTGACAAGGCTAGTGGATACTGAAAAAAGGGGGGGGGGGTGAAACTGGAGCTGCCCCAATACAAATAAAGGCAAGACGTTTGGCTAACTCATTCAGTACCAAGCGACAGTTCTTTTCTTTTATTTCACCCCAGCCAGAGTCATATTATGTAAATTGCGTACCTCTTTCCGGCGACTATACCGCTACGCGAGGCGCGGAGGAAGGTTGAACTAGATGGCTGGGACTCACAAGCAAATAAAATTGAGGAAGCTGCAGGAGATGCGGTAGCCGCTACAGCACAATATTAATAACGTACCCCACACACGAACATCTCTGGGAATTCCACAGCTATCCTTTACAGTCTACTATTTCAAGGGGTGCAAGTGTGCTGATGCTGTCGTTTCTCTTGTAGTGTATTGCTGTCTGTTGGTGCGCACTCGGCTGCTTGTTGATGCGCAATTTTCAGTGATATCATATCCGCCTTATAAATAAAAAGTGCTGCGTTAAATCCCTACGTGACTTTTTTTTTCAATTATTTTTTTTCTTCAGTTATTAAATGTAAATTGTTTTTTGTATATATCCTCCGAATAACGGTCTCTAATACCCTGCCAGGGCCTCAGTCACATGTAAACTGCAGACCTCTTTCCATCGATTACACCGCCACCGCCGAAAGTGTCCCCAGCGCCGCTACGCGCGGAGGGAGCTAAACTAGATGGCCGGGAAGCAAATAAAAAGGAGGAAGCTTCAGGAGATGCGGTAGCTGCTGCTCGTGAGTCCCAGCCATCTAGTTTAGCCCCGGCGGTGGCGATATAGTCGCCGGAAAGAGGTCCGCAATTTGCCACACAGGTATGTCCAAACGACAGGTAGACTTTCGACACCGGCAAATAATCGTGTCTTTCCGACAACGATAATACCTCACAAACAAATCAAAAGAGAAAGCTGCAGGAGATGCGGTAGCCGCTGCTTGTGAGTCCCAGCCATCTAGTCGGTATAGCGCCAGAAGGAGGTCCGCAATTTGCCGTAGGGATATGTCCAGACAACAGGTGGACTTTCGATTGGGGCTAAATTAGATAACTGGGACTCACGAGCAGCAGCTTCCGCATCTCCTGCAGAATTGTTCGTGAGTACTAGCTATCTAGTTTAGCCTCAATCAACACAGCGTAAGCGCAATTGACACATGACTGAGGCCGTGTATTTGGCCGCCATTGGCCGCCATCTTTTATGCCCGTTATTCGGGGGACAGCCACTTTCTCAGTCCCAGTTGTTTGCTTAAAACCCTTGTTTCTCATAATAGTATTTTCCTTCAAATCAGAGGGAATCTTCCCAAAAGGCAAAGAACCAACAGTATGCATACAACAGATGCTGTAATACGGATGTTCACGCAACACTCAGGTTCTGGAACAAGACCCGCAGATGAACGAACAACCAGAACTTTCCGCCGGAGTTTACAGATGATGGTGAATGAGAATAAGAAGAAGATAATATTTCAACTACTTTAGACCCAAACTTAACATTTCTAAGGTAAAGTTATAACTTCGTAATAGCAAGTAGCGTCCACCTGGGCATAAAAGAGTTAATTGATTCAAAACTGGCGTGAAACAACAGTTTAAGCTTGTGGGGATATAAAGAGGCGATCGGAGCACCTGTGAGTCAGCCCGGAGTGCTGTGATGATGGTCTCACATTTTAAAATAAATAAATAAGCGCTAATTGCACGATAACTTTCACAAAGGCTACCGGCCTCCTAGTAAAAGTTTTGTGACAAGAGAACTGAATAAGCTAACAGTAAGAGTAAAAGCACTCAACAAAGTTCAACATTTTATCACGCTCAATTCACTTAAAAATATAATTGCTTAAAAGCGACACATGTAAAGTAGTTTAATGTACAAACGATATTTTAATTATCAACTTTACCTTAGTAATGGTGAACAACAGATCTTTAATTCCACTACACGAAAAACACACAGGAGTTTAAACACAACACGCACGTCTACCAACCAAGTTATACGTTATACGGCTTGCTACCAGTGTTGCCACTTTTCTTTGACAAAAAATATCCAAAACGGTGTCAAAAAATATCTACAAAGATCTAAATCTGCGTGGAAAAGATCTAGAAAAAACATCCAAATTGAAAAAGTCAAAAATTACATAGCTTTTGTTATGACTTACCCTACATAATCATGTCCTCACCTTCACTGATGTCTGCCTCACAAGATCCACAGGATAAACTTAGCTTGGATAATGAAGTTGAAGCTTCAGATCCAAAATGACCCTGGTATGTTTTAGCTGTTCAAATTTCATTATAAGTGGAACGGTAGGCCTATTTCTCTAGTCTCATCAGGCCGAATTTTAATGGCAGGATAGCATTTAGGAGGTCAAATTTCATCCTGTTTTTTAGGTTAGATTTGATATAATTCCTAGCACTGAAAACTCTTTCTATGTCAGCATTTGAGTGGGGTAGTATCACGGCAGACATGGCACTTTAAAGAGCTTACAGAATGGACTGTTTGATGAGGCATCTTTTAATTGTCTCACTTCACTCCAAAACGCTTTAGTTTCTGTTTTGTTTGTCCATTCAGCTAACTTTATTTTGGTTAACTGATATTCTGCTTCCTCGACACTATTATCAGTAGCCCCTAAAAATTTCATAACTTTACAATATTTAGGTATGTCCTTTATTGGCTGAAGTATGTTGCTCACAGAAAAAAAAATGAAATATTTTTCAAAATATCTAGATTTTCAGGAAGTCTCTGCTTCAATTGCTTCAATAAAGATATAATGAAATCTTGACAGCGTTTTCTCAAGTTGTTCTCTTCATAAACAGTCCTTTTGTTTTTAAATCATCAATTTTTGATTCGATTTAATATCCATGGTGTGGCTTAGAAGCCAAATAGCTCTCTATAGTGCAAGTGAGCAAATCAGCTTTAGAAGTTGGCAACACCAGTCTTTTACCGAGTGAAATAGCAAGGTGAGATCATAAAGTAATTTAATTTTATCAACAAGTTTAGATTCGAACAGTTTATTAACTTTTTGCACTTCCATTAGAATAGGTTATAAAAAGAGAATGAATGACAAACTTTTTTCATCACTGTACATTCCATATAGTATTTCAGCTGTGTAGCACTTTTAACTTTGTCTTGTTATTTCAAAGTGTGTCTTCAACTTTAGCCATTGCTTCATAATTCTTTCAACAGCTGGTTAAATTGATAACCATCTAGTTTTGCAATCTGACTGAATTTTCGGTGGTGTGGAACCATCATTCAAGGCTGTATATAATGTATTGTATTGCTGTTGTCTGGCAAATGATTTGGAAAACCAGTAATGTGTTTCAGCAATAAGGTATTCCAAATTCTTTGGTAAATATTTAGATAAAGCATGTGATAATGCTAGTTGCAATGAATGACGCATACATTTTTTAAGTATTAACGATGGGTTAGCTTCCTTCAACTTAGCATAATCGCCATTGTTTATACCAACCATCACTGAGGCATTATCAGTACCAAATTACAGCCAAATTTTTCAAGCCTAACTGTTTGCTGATTAAAAGGTCCTTCAGTTCCTAAACTATACTTTCTACATCACACTTTTCCAATTGAACTAGTCAAAGATTTTTACAAACCGATCAAATGGTCACAGTTTGAAATTGCGCAGTGACAAATTAAAAACATTGCGACTGATACTTCAACTTTTGATGATTCATTTATCAGTATAGTTCTGAAAACAGATGTCAGCGGTGTAATATCTTTAAATGAAACTGCAGTTTTATGCTTTTTCAGTCTCTGCATGACTCTTTGAGTTTTGTATTTTCGCTTTAATTTCACACTTGCAGTACTTACAACAAGCTTTGGTCATATCCCCAGTTTTTAATCTTGTCATCATGCAACCACTTTTTCAAAATTTTTTGCTCATACTTTACTTCTGGCATGTTGAAAGGTTTTTTCAAAGTTAAAGCCACATAAGAAGGTGAGCAATTTTTTTTTTTTAAATCACATGAAAAAGAAACGCAAAGTCAGCACAGTGAGGATACGGTTGAAACAAAGTTAGTATGATTTACGCACGTTTTTATTAATCAGTACCGGGGCTGCCAGATATTTGTGCGTTGACCCCAGTGAGAGTTCAAAGTTCAAGTAATGGCAGTTGTCACAATGTACGTGGAAGACCAAAACAAAATATTGTAGTAAATATTTTACACAGTAATTATTAAATTGACAATGAGAGAAAAAAAAATCTATAAAATATCTAACTCCATATGAAAAGATCTAGAAAAATATTTACGATCTAAACGTCAAAAACAGTATCTAAATGCAATAAAAAAGATCTAAATTTGGATATAAAAGATCCAAAGTGGCAACACTGCTTGCCACCCCCTTGTTTTGTACGACTTTGATTCTAGCAGCTAGCATGTCATTCATGGCCCAATCAGATTTCACGGACCAGCTCAAAAGGTGAGTCAGAACATTCACGCTTTTCGCCACATAGTTGGCTGGTCAGGTCTGGTCAACCAGGCATGCCAAACTGGACGGAGGGCAGGACTGCCAATAGGATTTTGTTGTTGTTGAAAAACCCAGCTAAGCATAACAAAACACCAAGCAACACAAAGGCAAAGAACAAAACACAAAATTAAAAACCCAGATATTAGGATATATTTTATTTATCTCAGACTTCTAAATTTGAACCCAATGCGTCAAATAAAAACCCAGATCTGGGGGTAAAAACCCATCATTGGCAGCCCTGGCTGGGGGTATTGCGAGGGTCGTTTGGGTCATTTTTTGTGTGGTCATGAAGGCCACGTCGGCTCTGTGGCTAAGTCGATGCAAACGCTTCGTAATGCCGGGATGCCGGGTTCGATCCCAGCTGCAAGCCATGCGCCTTGCGTTGGTTTCGACAGTGGTATCAAAAAGGATGACGGTCCAGAAAGCAATGGCAAACTACTAGACGTAAATTTGCCCAGAAAAACCACACAACAACCAGGGGCTGTTGGGGTTGGTTCTGCAACGTCCTGTAAAGGATACGCAACTAATCATTAGGGCCACATAAGACAACTGGGCATATTTGAAGCCATTTAATGAAAGTTATAGCAGAAGGTTTTTCTTTGCGTGGGCTGCCGGTGTGCTTGCAAAGGACAGCGAGTTTGACGTACCAGTGGGAAAAACAATTCGTATTCTATTTATCTATCCATCCATCCATCTACCTGAAGAAGGGGACGCCGGCTTCAAGAGTTAATATGTACTATTATTTCTTTAACCCCGTGGCCTTGATAATTTGAATTTTGTAGCGCTTTGAAAAGGCGCGTGTATCTGGCTTGAGTGCAAAGTCAAGTCAGCAGTCAACCATTGATTTAAGAGATTTGATTAAGATAAATCGTTGTCCACAGGGCTGCTAATAGAATTTTTGTGAAAAACCCAGCTAAACATTTACCCACTTTAATATTAGGATATATTAGGGGGAAAAAACAAGATTAAAATTTGTGTACCCGAGGCGTCAAATAAAAACCCAGGTCTGGGGGTAAAACCCCTAGCATTGGCAGCACTGGAACTTGTCCAGGTAAGACGGCGAAGGTCACTGTCACATCATACGAGTCGGGAAGCCAGCACGCCCTGGACTTGACAACGAGAATTCTACATAATGGGCAGGACCCAGAAATGCACAGAACACACGGCCCCAGTTTAAATAGGGGAGGGGAAGTTGGGAGAGGGGGGTGGGGGGGGGGGGGGGGAGATAGGGGATGGCAAAAACGCTCCAGGTATAACACTGTCTAGCAGAGCTGACAAAGTTGGTAGACTCTTGCCGAGCAAAACTGTACTTCTGGTGCCACGCCTGATGTTTTAATATGTTATGATCTCAAGATTTTTACTTCAGTTTATATATATATATATATATATATATATATATATATATATATATATATATATATATATATTAGGTCTGTACCGAATATTCGCTTCGTATTCGCTTCAAAGCGGAATAGTGGACCTATTGACTATTCGGTATTCGGCTGAATAGTTGCGGTCGAGCCGAATACGAATAGTAGTTACCTTACACCCGCTTCTGCATATACGGCCTTAATACCGACAATATGGAACGATTGGTTTTGTTGAAAGCTAACGCAGCTTTCATGCATTAACTAAGCTGTCAGTGACAATTTCCAAGTTTAGCTACTTGTTATAATACTTAGGATTCTTTTATTTCTAGTTATTAGTTACCGCAGACTGACTGAAAGATGCTAAACATAAAATGTTTTTAAATGTTTACTATTCTTTACGAATACTAACTAGACATGAAAAGAATATAAACTCCGGCCACATCTAAGTCGATAATATGAAAATCAAACCAACTGAAACATATAAGTATTTGGATGCAAACTTCAACTGCTCCAACATGCTGAAAGAAGAAATACAATATAGAATACAATCTAGAAATAAAGTATACTATGCTTTTCAACATCTGCTAAAGATAAAGTGCTGTCTCGCAACACCAAAATCAAAATATATAAAACGTTGATAAGACCAGTCGTTTTATATGGCTTTGAAACTTTATGCAGAAATAAAAGAGATGAGGCCTTATTATGGGTTTTCGAAAACAGTCTTACGACAAATCTTTAGACCCATCAAAGATGCTAACAGCGGGGAATGGAGAGTGAGAAGCAACAACATAACACATAATTTGTTTAAAATCACCATTGATCACTGGCATCATGAGAGCTAACAGACTAAAATGATTGGAGCATTTTAAAAGAATGTCAGATGGCAGAGAAGCAAAACTGTATACACCTGAGAGAGAAATAGGCGTAGACCACGAGCCAGACAAAAAAGAAGTTAGAGAGATAATAACTAGTCAGACCTGCAAACAACTGGTGTCACAGATTGTGAAGAGAAGGCCAGCCAGAGAGATGAATGAAGACGAGTGATATCTGCAGCAGTAAACCTCACGGGCTCAGAATGCTAAAGAAGAAAATGACTATTCTGTGCTACTTTATGTGAAGTAAAAATTCAGCGTACATTTGACATTATGGATGTGTGTGTGTGTGTGTGTGTGTGTGTGTTTTAAGTAATATTTTATAGACTATACACTACTAGCTGTGCCCTGCCACGCGTTGCTGTGGCCCCGAATGGTGAAATGGAAAAGAAAGAAAGTAGCTCTCAGCTAACAGTGTCTGTCATAACCCTCACCCCCCTTCCCTCTCCCCTTCATCCAGTCATATCTCCCTCTCCGAAGGATTGAAAAATCATCCCTGGCGAAAGTATTAAAATAGAAATAGTTAAGAAATGAGAACTTGAAAGTAATGTTTTGAGCTCTCTTAGCTAACAGTGTCTGGCATAACCCCCCCCCCCCCCCACCCCATAATATTTCCCACTCTGAAGGAAAAAAAAATCATCGCTTGGCGAAATTATTAAAATAGAAATATATATTACATATATATATACTACCTAAGACTGAAGAGTTTTGGTCCCATATCGCAGCCTAGCTGTAAACAACAACACAATGTGCCAATCGCCCTCTCAAGGGCGAACGATTACCTGTGACCTGACCAACATCACGTCGCCGCTATTGCAGGCTAGCTGTAAACCCCCAAACCGAGCGAAAAAAAGACGTAAATATCGCAGCCTAGCTGTAAACCACAACACAACGTGCCAGCCGCCTAATTAAGCCCCCCCCCCCCCACCCTCCCAAAAAAAATAATATTTAATCACCCAGCGGGGCATTGATCGCCGGTCACCCGCGTAACATGCAAAATATACAACTACGCTACCAAGGACTCAAGCATCTGCCCAAGCATCTCCCTCTCCGAATGATTGAAACATTAGTATGTGGCGACATTGTTAAAATAGAAATAGTTAAGTACTGAGAACTGTAAAAAAAAATGTTTTAAGCTCTCTCAGTTAACAGTGTCTGGAATCAACCCCCCTCAAACCCCCTTCCCTCCACCCCTGACAATCATATCATCCTCTACGAAGTATGGGAAAGTCATCGCCTGACGAAATATTGTTGTTAAATTCAGCTTGGCATCCGTGTCCACCCAGACAAAAGTGGGTAGCATTAATCTGCACTGAGAAGTAAATGTGGCCAGTGTAACAGCTACCACATCACCCATCGAGTACCAGTACTACTGCTACCACTACCACCACCACCACATTCATAACAACAACAACACAAAACAGTCACTACTGTCTGTACAGGTCGTTGAAGCCAGAGGAGTTGGCACCGCATGCTGTCGCCACGGACTGTTTAGTTTAAGTGTGTCCCCGACATAAAATTCCGTGATTAAAAAAAAAGTACACTATATTCACAAATAGCGGAAATAAAAACCCGCACTCGTCATATCTCCCTCTTCGAAGGGACGATGTTTAACTAACCTTGGCATCCGTGTCGACCCAAACCAAACTGGACCGTAAGCCTTCTTAGTTAACAGTTTCTGTCATCACCGAATAGTTTTTGATCAAGTGAAGCGTCGGGGGTGGGGGGGGGGGGGGGTGGGGGGGGGGGGAAGGCTAATTTGGACTGTGCTGAAATCGGATGTCTTTGGGCGTAAGGCGCAGATGTCACATGTAAACCATAACACAACGTGCCAATCTGTAAACCCTAAAATCGAACGGAAAAAAAAGTGTAGATATTGCAGCCTAGCTATAAACCACAACAAAACGTGGCAGCCACCCAGTTAGCCCCCCCCCCCCCCCCCCAGCCCCCCCAAAAAAATTATATTACACAGTGGGGAATCGAACCCCTACCACGCAAGCATTTAGTAGACATAAAAGTGTATAGTAATAATAGGAAGTTCGGTGTTACAACTAAAAGCTGGCAAATTGATTAAAAATTTATCCGGGCGGGCAACGAAACAAATAATGTTTTGACCGTTGCTGGAGCTACGTCGTTCGTGATTTGGGCGATTTTATGACAAAAAATTAGGCTTTGAGTCAGAGGCAACGTTGTGTGCACATTTAAAAGCAATCGGTTCAGTAGTTTCTGAGTTTAGAGCTAACGACCCCGGAAAATTAAAATTTGTATTAACATAGATTCGTATTCGCATTCGGCCGAATAGTTGGTCCAGTTATTCGTATTCGGCCGAATAGTGAAAATTACTATTCGGTACAGCCCTAATATATATACACACATACATACATACATATGTACATATACACAGTCACAGACATACGTATATATAAATATAGACACATAAATATATATATATATGTGTATATGTGTGGGAGTAGGATAAACAGACAGCAGTCGGATAGAGAGACAGACAGACAGACAGACAGACAGACAGACAGACAGACAGACAGACAGACAGACAGACAGACAGACAGACAGACAGACAGACAGACAACCATACAGCAATAATGACCTTAGTTTAAGTTAACAATAACAACAGGAAAACAATGGATATCACTCACGTAGCGGAGAGACGTTGACAAAAGAAAAGAAGTATTTTGTTCAAGTTAATGAGATGTGCCACCACACAAAAGGCACAGACTGCGTCACCCGGGTTTATGAACAAGTGCCTTCTAAAATACACCTGGGGGAAACCCAGTTACGCGGGTGAATTACCTCTACTGTCATGAACGCCTCCTGGATGCTAAGAGACAACAGCCACTGGCGATGCATTTTTAGAAAACACAGAGTATCCAGTTGAACAGCGGCGTCCCCGTGTGGGTTCCGGGGCCCTGTTTGGGGGGGGGGGGAACAATAAAAAACACACTGCCTACCCAAAAGAATGTCGTAAGAGTCGACTTAATTGGGAGCTTCCTTCAAAGTCAGAGTGCATTTACATGAGAGGCAAAGAACCAGCGGTCTGCATACAAATGAGTCAAATCTGTAAAACGGAAGCACACGCAACACTTAGGTTCTGGAACAGGACTGCACTCCAGAAGTTGATTAACAACCAAAACTTGTCGCTAGATTTTACTGCTGGTGAACGCAAAGAAGAAGAAGAAGAAGAAGAACAGCGACGAGGACTGATCAGTTCGCACTTGGAAGTGTAACAGGTAATTATTAGTTTGTAGATGGTATGGCAGTAATACATTAGGAAGAATTTGGAAGCAACAGAGGTGTGGTTTCTGAGACGAGTGTTACGAATACCTTGGAGGGCCAGAGTACCTAACATCGATTGCTTGAAAGAAGCTAATGAAAGTAGATCTCTATATTACAACAGTTAGAAATAAACAAACACTGTCAGAAGAAAGACATTGGAGAACATCGTGACATCTGGACAGATCAGTGGAAAAGGGGGTTGAGGAGGACCAAGAGTCCTGAAACGATGACATGGAGGAATATCATCGAGAGAGCTGTTCCAGGCAACCAGGGATCGTGATCTGTGGAGACGCATGAGCGCCTACGCCAGTTGGCAGATGATGATGATGATGATGAAAGAGTAATAATAAATAATAGAATAATTCATTTTGCTTTGGCAATGGAAAGTGTAAGCGACGATTACATCAGTTACATGCGTGCATCGCCGCTGCTGTTGAAGCTTAAAAATGGAGTCTAATGGTCAAGTGCCAGTTGTTATTTGAATGTGTGTTTCTGTCTCTTTAAAAAATATACTGACTCTGATGAAACTATGGGGGTGACTGCAGTCAAGCTAATACAATGAATTCCAGAGAAATTTGACTAAAAAGCTCAACAAAATGGGAAAAAGGAAAACGTGCACAAAACAACACAACGTAACGTTTCGGCCAGGCAGCCTTTTTCAAACACAAGTGGACTACACAAAAGAGGAATGGAGAGCACGGGGTAGACCAAGAACAAGATATAAGGATAACATCAGAGAAACTCTACAACAGCACGATGTGCCTATGGTCGAGGCAGCCAGAAGAGCTAGAAATAGAACCTTATATCTCCCTCGACACCCACAGCGGTAAAAGAGGAAGTGAAGAAGAAGAAGAAGAAGACTGTGATGAGAGCGACGTTCTGCAAAGGACCTGCTACATGATGATGATGATGTTTCGTTGGGACGGAAAGGGCGGGGGGGGGGGGGGGTGTCCCCTTGTCCCCTTGCCATATACTCAATAGGGGCGTGAGGGGCTTGTGATATACTCAAGAGAGAGAGAGAGAAGGGTTGGGAGGGGGCATTTGCCATACACCCAAAGAGGGAGTCGGGGAGGGGGGGGGATGTTCCCTGTTCATTTGACTATATACTAAATGGGGCCGGGAGAGGGGGGGGGGGGTCTTGTAACATACTTAAGAGACGGGGGGGGGGGGATTCGCTATATACTCTAGGGGGTGTGGGGGTCTTGTAATATACTCAAGGAAAAAGAGCGGGGGGGGGGGGGGGGGGGGATATGCCATATACTCAAGGGAGCGCGACCTGAAAAAAAGTTGAAGACCACTGGTTTATCGAGATTATACCACAACGCTCCTTCATTTCCCACCTCACTTTACAAACATGCAAAGACAAGACAAAATGGGTCTGCATGCCAAGGCTAAATTTTGCATACAAATCTATGCCTTGAATTATAAACCATAGCAAGGCAGTAAGAGCATGATAAGTATCTGTGTATGTGCCATTCAGGAATATTGAAATAACGTTATTTTTAGTTCGCATTTCATACCTAACAGGTTGGCATAATGGTCACCTTTATGCAGAGTGGCTGAGACCTAGGAGAACTTAGACCCCCCCCCCCCCCCCCCCCCAATTCTAACCTTAAACATGTATAAAGGGGTAAAGACCCCCCCCCCTCCAACCCATATTGAAATCATCTTTTTAAGCCTTTGTTTGGGTCTGCTTTCGTTTCTATGTACCCTTGGGTTCCACTGCACAGACATTCTAGTTATATTGTTCTCATATTTTTCTCAACATATGTCCTTTCCAACGACAAATTCTTTTCTTCATTTCTTCGTTGTCTGTATTATGTCTGTTTCTCTCACAAAACTCGACATTTTTTATTCTACCATACTATTTAATTTCATCGATTCTGCTCAGGCCCTAGTTAATGAAGCATTTCTTGATACAATATAATGATTTTATCTGTTGAAACTATCATGGCTAACACAAATATTAATAATTATTTTAATCTTCACGAAGAAGATGCGAACAGAAACACCTGCAGCCACCGCGGGGGAAGGGAAAGCCAACCACAGAGATGAATGGAAATGAGTGATATCTGCAGCAATGAACCCCAAGGGTGCTGAATGCTGCAAAAGCAGAAGAAACAGAACAGACAGAAAAATAAGAAGAAGAAAAAGAAGAAGAAGAAGAAGAGGAGGAGTAAAAAAAAAAAAAAAAAAAAAGAAGAAGAAGAAGAAGAAGAAGAAGAAGAAGAAGAAGAAGAAGAAGAAGAAGAAGAAGAAGAAGAAGAAGAGGAAGAAGAAGAAGAAGAAGAAGAAAAACCACAACAACAACATGATAGATAAGGTGGAGGTAGTGATGCAGGAGAAAGAGGAAGGAGAAGGAGGGGTAGGAGGTGAAAGAAGAAGAAGAAGAAGAAGAAGAAGAAGAAGAAGAAGAAGAAGAAGAAGAAGAAGAAGAAGAAGAAGAAGAAGAAGAAGAAAGAAGAAGAAGAAGAAGGAAGAAGAAGAAGAAGAAGAAGAAGAAGAAGATAGAAGAAGAAGAAGAAGAAGAAGAAGAAGAAGAAGAAGAAGAAGAAGAAGAAGAAGAAGAAGAAGAAGAAGAAGAAGAAGAAGAAGAAGAAGAAGAAAAAGAAGAAGAAGAAGAAGAACAAGAACAACAACATGATAGATAAGGTGGAGGTAGAGATGCAGGAGAAAGAGGAAGGAGAAGGAGGGGTAGGAGGTGAAAGAAGAAGAAGAAGAAGAAGAAGAAGAAGAAGAAGAAGAAGAAGAAGAAGAAGAAGAAGAAGAAGAAGAAGAAGAAGAAGAAGAAGAAGAAGATAAGAAGAAGAAGAAGAAGAAGAAGAAGAAGAAGAAGAAGAAGAAGAAGAAGAAGAAGAAGAAAAAGAAGAAGAAGAAGAAGAACAAGAACAATTGGCTGGAAGAAATGTGGTTCAGTGAAAACTGATTTGGAAATAATTTAAATTAGCTTATATGGTTATTTTGGTAATGTATTTCAATGAATAGCTCTGCTAATTATTTATTTTCAATTACTGAGGGAGCCACCCCCACACCCCCGCAGTTTTTTTCCTTGTGTCCACGCCCTTGTCATCATATGTGATGACGACACAAGCGGCTGTCACGGTCCGACATCTTATCAGATAAACATACATGTGTGGGTTCCAGGGCTCTGTTGTAGGGAAAACCAGAATGGACCCACTTCCTGTATAAAAGTATGTCGTAAGACTTGATTAATTGGGAGCTTCCTTTTAAGTCGGGGGGCATCTGCCTGAGAGGCAAGGAACCAACAGTCTGCATGCAAATGAATTAGACTGCAAAACGGATGCACACGCAACACATAGATTCTGGAACAGAACTGCAGTCCAGAAGTGGACGAACAAGCAGAACTTTCTACCGGAGTTTACAGCTGGTGAACGTGAAGGAGAAACAGAAGATAAGATAGCCAAACCGGCAACTGTTCTATTTTATGATGTTCTTATTCTGGCTGTGCTATCTGGTTAAGCCATTCAAGAATGTTTGTCTTCATCTCGAAGAGAGAGTGCATCTGCCTGAGATGTTAGGAGCCAAACGCCTCAACAGAAATAAGCCAGACCTGTAAAACGGATTTGCACGCAAAACTCAAGTTCTGAGACTAGAAGTCCAGAAGTGGACAAACAACCAGGAGTTTACAGCCGGTGAACAAGAAGAAGAGGAAGTCATCTTTCTGCCCTATTGCCGTCATAATGTAATTAAATTATAAAAATTATTTTTTATCTATGTTTGTATTCTCTATCTTTTTGTATTTTACTCTTTGTTGGCTACTGAAAAAGGGTACGGAGCACATGTGGGAATGTCCTTTGTGCAGCTAAGCCAATTCTTGATTCATTCATTCATTTATTCATTCATTTGTCCAATGCTCAAAAGATCTTGACTGTGTCTAATTTCTGTAATAAATTTATGACTGTCATTTGTTCCATGGAGGGCTGCCTCATTATTTCACAAAAATGATAGTAGTTCTATGATAGTAGCTCTGTATCTATAGGTCTGTATCCTCTAGTTTTTTAATGTTTTAGATCTGTATCCTGAAGTTCCTTATATGTAGGACTGTATCTTGTAGTTCTGTATCTGTAGATCTTTATCCTGTAATTCTGTATCTATAGATGTGTGTCCTGTAGTTCTTTATCTATAGATCTGTATCCTGTAGTTCTGTATCTATAAAACTTATCCTGTAGTTCTGTATCTATAAAACTGTATCCTGTAGTTCTGTATCTATAGATGTGTATCTGTAGCGCGTTATCGCGCAAACCTGTAATCTGTAGTTCTAAATCCTATAGATTTTATCCTATACTCTAATCGGTATTCTATAGTTATCTTTCCGTAATATAATATACATCTGTGTCATGTAGCTCTGTATCCTATAAATCCTCTAAATTTATATCATATTGATCTTCTAGATCTGTATCCTGTAGTTAGACATCTTATAAATCTGTAGAATCTAGTTCTATCTATCCTGTAGTTCCGCGTATCCCGTAATTCTGTGTATCATGTAGTCCAGATTCTCTAGTCCTGTGTATCCTCTAGTTCTGTCTATCCTCTAGTTCTGCCTATCCTCCAGTTATGTGCATAATGTAGTTCTGTATCCTACATATATGTGTATCGTAGCTCTGTGTACCGAAGCTCCTAGAGCTAGGATCTTGTAAATCTGTACATAAATTTACAAGTCCTTTGTCTCATTTTTAAACAACAATGATAGTAGTTCTGTCTTTACCCGAGCAAGACTGCAAGTTACACTAAACTGATCTAACAGTTACGGGTGCCAGAATTATAATTTCTCTCGATGTTGAACCAGCTATCCGGACTTTGCCCTCCTGGTTTGTCATCAAGACTGAAACTTTATTATCTCAAGATTATGAGAATGGAGAGAATGAGGCACCTGTGTGTAAACATTGGATTTGGCCGGCTCATTACACCCAGGGAAAAGGCAAGACGGACATATAACCAGATTACCCGGTACCATTAGTATTGGAACTGCCCTGGCTGCTGAAGATGAGGACAGAGCATGTATGGTGATGCCCCGACTGCTGTGACGTCAATTCTTGACTCACCTCAACTCGACTAAACATCAAGATGGTCAAATTTTCTGGCAGTAACCGGAAGGGAAAAATTGATACCGATACGGTTGCCAGAATGACCAAAGTTGTTAAAACAAGAAATGTCATAATCATCATTATTATCATCGATTTACTTTTCTGCCGTTAAGTGTGGTGGGGAGGAACAGTTTGCGATCCATTGCTTGATGGACAACACTGGCTATTGTCATTCCGTGTCGATGTAGAAGCTCTTTAATGTCATCAATCCATTTTCAGTCTCCACAATAAAGGCTGGTTGAGGCAGGTTTGTATATCTACTGCAATGTTTATAAATACAGCGCTACCTCGATATACCAGATTTCACTGGCAAGATATCAATGTGGCTGCTTCTGGATACGTCATTTAAGTGATTTTGTGTATTTGTGTGGTTTTGTTTGATTTATGTATGTGGTGATGAAGGCCCTCTAGCCAAAACCTTCACGTTTCGTTTGTGTTTGTTATATTGTGAAGCTCGCAGATCTACTTTTCGTTTGGTTTTATATCTTAACTCGATTTACCTACCTAATCCTTTCCTGATCCTTGGACATGAACCAAACAATACACCAAACAAATTTTCCCATAAGAAATAAAGGGAGAGGATTAATCCGGCCCCAAGCCAGAGACAATCCTATAGTTATGATATATTTTACATTGATGGTGTTTTTGAAAATAAATTATATACTGCCTAATGCTAAAATACATACTGACTGGTAAATAAAAAAAAAAAAAAAAAGCAATTAAATGAAATAAATGAAAATGTAATCCCACTTCACATTCCTGAGAAGAGTGGATCAACATCTAGCATAAGAATGGAGGTGGAGGCGGTAACTGCAGCTCTTCCGGTATGGCGGCGCTAGCAACCAAGATTATTTCAAGGCAAACACTTTGCGTAGTGAATCGGATTTAATCGCTAAAATCAAACCTCTTACCAATTCAAAAACATGGCGGCAATGTTTTCCACCGCTGCATACTCGAGGATATCAGGTTTCTTTACTTGATGCTTCGTTGATTACACATCGAATGCCAAACCACCAATGCCTTGTAGTAAGTTCCCGTAAGAGCAAAGGCTAGGGCAACAAAGCCCGACAGAAAATGTGGGTAGGCAGAGCTCATTAGCCCTGGAAGGCAATCAGCTTATGGGAGGGGGAATCCTAAAAATAAACCTCAACCGTCGAAGTCGAAAGATGTCAGCCTACTTGGCATGGGACTAAAAATCGGACATCTACGCACTAGCGATATGGTCATGCAAACAACATTATTACGTTATGATGGTGTCATTCCTATGGGACGTGGACGGGTGGGGATGGCGACTGGCCCCCTGCCTCGAAGGGGCCCACTCCAAGCTACTAGAGCAACAACTTCAGAATCTTCTGTAGCCACCAGGGAAGAACAGAGTAATGCAACTGGACACAAACTGACAGTTATGCACTGGAATGCTGAGGGAGTGAGGCTGAAGAAAACTGAACTACAACATTTCTTGAAGCAGCACGATATCGACATATGCTGCATCCAAGAGACTCACCTCACAAGTGCACACAGATTCTCTATCAGGGGACACCAAATCTTCCGACACGACAGGTTAGATCGTCCAAAAGGAGGAGTCTTGACTGCTGTCAAGAACACGATCACAGCTTGGGAAACCCAGAGATCTCAGTGTGGTGATACAGAGTTTATCACAGTCACTATCAAGGGTGCAAGGGGAGACGTGACAGTATGCAACATCTACTCACCACCAAACAGAGATATTAATCTGGGACCCATCCTACTAAACACAGAAAACTGGATTGCTGTCGGAGATCTGAATAGCCACTCACCCAGCTGGGGCTACACAGACCTCAATGCGAAAGGAGAAGAGGTAGAAAACTGGATAATCAGCAACACTCTAGTTCTGATATATCATCGTGACGACCCAGACACATTCTACTCTCGAGCCTGGAGGAAAACTAGCAACCCAGACTTGGCTGTAGCAACTGAAGATGTGGAGAAAGTTACCAGCCGGGATGTATGTCAGCAGCTGGGTGGCAGTGATCACAGGCCCGTAATCCTGTCTATTAGCAAAAGTAGAGAGGTTACTAAGGAAAAGAACCCTCACAGCTGGAACTACAAGAAGGCTAACTGGAGTCTTTTCACTTCCCAGTTGGACGACATGTTGAAAAGAGTCTTCTTCAGAAGACTGGAAATAAATGCCAAACTGAAGATCCCCAACACAACTATTCTAAAAGCAGCCAAGGGTAACATACCACGAGGCAGCAGGAAAAACTTTAAACCTTACTGGTCACCAGAACTGGACACTCTGCATTGCAAACTTAGTACCAGGAAGGAAAATATGGAGAAGGATCCGACAGATAAAAATATAATACTTCATTACAGAGCAAAAGCAGCCTTCATTAAAGAATGAAATAATCAGATGAGGGAAAGCTGGCACAAAAAGACAGCGTTATTTAACCTCAAGAAGGACACCTTACGTCTGTGGAATCTCACAAAAAGCCTAAATGGAGACAAGACAGAAAAAGTCAGAGTTGTACTCCTAACAGACGATGGAGCGGTTACTGGCAAGGCAGCAGCAGATGTGCTAGCTGAAACACACCAGAAGGAAACTGAGGTTCATATTCCCATGCAAAGAATACAAGAAGTACGAAACCAGACCAAGACTCTTCTAGCAGACTCTAGCACAAAAACAACCGAGGACTGCATGTCAGAAAAGTTTACCATGCAAGAGCTGGAAGTTGGAATTGGAGAGTTGAAAATGAAGAAAGCCCCAGGGGCTGACGGCATTACAAACGAATTTTTCTCTCATCTTGGACCTGCTGCCAAAAAGTTTCTTCTCTGCATTTACAACCAGAGCTGGCAAAAATGTGTGGTACCGTCAGCCTGGAAGGAAGCTCTCATCTAGCCTATCCTTAAAAAGGGTGGAGACAGAAGAAACCCAAAAAGCTACAGACCCATCAGCCTTCTTAGTTGTGTAGGAAAATTGATGAAGAAATTAGTAAATAAAAGACTAATGTGGTTTTTGGAGACAAACTCGTTAATCACCACCACACAGACAGGATACAAACAGCACAGAAACACAGAGGACCAGTTGACATATCTGGCACAGGAAATAGAGAATGCCTTTCAGGAAAAAAAGAAAGTTCTAGCTGTCTTCTTTGACCTCTCTCGTGCTTTCGATATAGTTTGGAAAGAGGGCCTACAACTAAAACTGCTACAGGCAGGAGTTGTGCATAACATGTACAAGTGGATCAAAGACTTTCTTTTCCAACGCAGAGCCAGATTCAGAATTGATGGACACGTCGGCAAACTGGCAAAACTAAGAGAAGGAGTTCCCCAGGGCAGTGCGATAGCACCAACTCTGTTCCTGGTTTACATAAATGATATCACAGCAACCTGCCACCAGCACGTTTATAATACCCTACATGCTGATGACTTTGCAGTTTGGACAGCCTCCGAATACACTACCACAGCCTCATATATGTTACAGAAAACTGGAAAATGTAGAAGCCTGGACCGAAAAGTGGGGTCTAAAGCTAAATAATTCAAAAAGCACAGCATCACTTTTCTCTCTCTCCCCAAAAAAGAAAAAAATCGAAATTCGGATAAAAAACCAGCTCATTCCACAGACTGACACTCCTACCTTTCTTGATTCTCGACTAACTTGGAGGTCACATGTAGAAGCAGTACAGGGGAAAGCATACAAGAAGCTTTCAGTGATGAAAAAATTAGCGGGTACCACATGGGGCGCTAACTCCAGAATCCTAAAACAAGTATATACTGGAGCAGTCAGGTCAGTCATGGAATATGCCTCCACTGCATGGGCTGCAGTAGCCAAGACAACAGTGGGAAAACTGGACAAGGTTCAGAATATGGGATTAAGGATTGTTCTCGGAGCCATGAAATCCACCCCCGCATTTTAAATTTCAAGAGAGAACAAAAAACAGACTGAAGCGTCAGAGCCCCAACCACATTGCTAGAGAACTGTACAGACAGCACCAAGATCTGCTTGAAAGAGATGTATCTCTGTGCGAAAAACTTAGGCCAGAACCATGGACAAGCAAGCCAGAGAAGGCAAATGTAGTTCTAAAGGTACCAGGGATCACTTCAAAATATGCCCAGACGGAGACACAACAGAGAATTATGGCTCTTGCTATGCTTGATGAGAAGTATCCAAACACCATTTGGACTCAGGTTTTCACCGACGGCTCTGCTACAGATGCAGTCAGAAAGGGGAGTTGTGGAATATACATTAAACCCCCTAGCAGTAGAGCAAAAACTCTCTCTCTACCAGCAGGTGACATCTGCACTAACTTCAGAGCTGAGGCAACTGCCCTCCTTTCTGCAGTTCAACATCTCATCACTCAAGAACACAGAGGGCACAACATTGTTATACTTAGTGACTCATTGTCTGTTCTCCAAGTACTATCAAGCAAAAAACAAGACAAACTAATTGCAGATCTAAGGACCAACATTGGCTTACTCTCCAAGGAAGCAGAACTGGTCTTGCAGTGGATACCAGCCCACTGTGGTATTCAAGGAAATGAGAGAGCAGATGAGTTGGCAAAAGCTGGGAGTAATCTTCCACAAACTCATCCACCACACAGGAAACCAAAACAGCACTAAAGCAGTCTTTCAAGCGGTAGTGGAGAAAGCAGAATAGAGATTACAGACCAGAGAGTGACAGCATAAACAAACTCAACAGGAAAGAACAAAAATCAATTTTTAGACTTCGGTCTGGACACTGTGGTCTTCGAGCACACCTGTACAGGATAGGCATAAAAGAATCTGCTGCCTGTGATTGTGGAGCAGAAAGACAGACCCCTGAGCACATACTGCAGTACTGCTCTTACCTCTCCCAGCAAAGACTGTGGATCTGGCCCAGGGGATCCACATTGCGAGAGACGCTATGGGGGACCGGTGGCGACCTTAAACGCACAATCCTATTTTTGACCCAGACGGGACTCAGTGTGTAGCATGACTGATGTCGAACGCAGAAGAAGAAAAGAAGAAGAAGGTGGCTAGAGAACACAATGCATACACATGTCGTAATTGTAACAGACTCTAAAAGCATGCTGAGAAAGGTGAAGACAGGGATGCTTCGAGCAGAGTGGTAAGCTTCAATGGGAAGGTCACGGGTAGTGAGCATACTTTGGATCTTTTCTTCAGGCTATGAACACGCAGACAGATTAGCTGGATCTGCACCACAGGGTGGTAAAATGATACACAACAAGACAGATGTGGTCAAGGCCCTTTAGGAACAAGCAACGGAATCTGTGGAGAAAGAAGATTATTTTGACCTTTAGAGAATGAGGCACCTGGGTGTAACCAGAGGGTCTGGCCGGCTCATTACACTCAGAGGAAAGGCAAGACGGACAAATAATCAGATTGTGACCGGTACCATGAGTATTGAAACTCTGCGCTGGCTGCTGAAGATGAGGACCGAGCAGGCATGGGAATGCCCCGAGTGCTGTAATGTCAATTCTTGACTCAACTCAACTCAGAAGTGTGGAGCACCTATAAGTTGGTATTGACAAGAGAGGCGGAGGTAACGTTATTGTTTGGAAAGAGAGTTCTCTGCAAATAAAATTTCAGGAATCTGAAATTCTGGTGATTTTCTCTCTCTTCCTCTCTCCCTTCCCCCACCCCCCCCCCCCCCCCCCCCCACTCCTCTCTCTCCTTTGTATTTTGTTTGTATCTTTAGTTACTTGGACCTGGCTGTGGCTTATCAGATTTGACGGTGTTGAAAATTTGCCCACAGAACTTTGCTTTTGTCTCCTTAAGATGTTTCAGAAATGGGACATTGTCTGGTCGTTCTAGACTGCTATTGCGTCTTGTTTGGGCTTTGTTGGGATAATACTTCTGTGCAAAGTCACTGACAACCATCCGTGGCTTTGTCTCCAAAGAGGTAAACAAAGATAATGGCGATGTTGTGATTAATTTTGTCTTAAGTTCGTACTGCAAACCAAGGTCGTATACGAGACACACGTTTTCACGTCTAAACATGACGCATGCAAAGTTGAACGTATATCGAGGCAAACGTGTACCGAGATGAACGTATACCGAGGTACCATAGTGTTATATGGCGAAACCCAATCTGTTAGATCCTTGTACCATTTTTCGTATGCCACGAGAACTTATTTTTTCTCAGTCGCACCCCGTGGATATGGAACTCTGAAACTGGTTGAATATATCCATGGATATGGTAAAGTATATACACAGCCAAAGTAGAATATATCCATGGATACGGTAAAGTATATATATATAGCCAAAGTAGAATATATCCATGGATATGGTGAAGTATATCCACAGCCAAAGTGGAATATATCTGTGGATATGGTGAAGTATATACACAGCCAAAGTGGAATGTGTGGATATGGTGAAGTATATCCACAACCAGTGTGGGATATATCCATTGATACGGTGAAGTGTATGCACAGCCAAAGTGGAATATATCCATGAATGTGATGAAATATATCCACAACCAGTGTGGAATATATTCATTGATACGGTGAAGTATATACACAGCCAAAGTGGAATATATCCATGGATATGGTGAAGTATATCAACAGCCAAAGTGGAATATATTCATGGATATAGTGGAATATATCCACAACCAACGGGGAGCATATCCGTGGATATTCTGAAGAATATCCAAACTAATGTGGAATATATCTATGAACATGATTAATTATTTCCACTACCGTTATATTATGTGTATGTGTTGTATATAAAACAAAACCGACTGTAAGCTCCGGCGGAAAGTCTTGGTTGTTCGTCCGTTTGGACGTTGGCTTTGTGCCAGGGAGTTTTGCGTGTACGACCTTTTACTGACTTATTGTATGCAATTGGTTATCCCTTGCCACTTGGGCAGATGCACTCCGACTTCGAAGGAAACTCTCAAATAGTCAACTCTTAAGACATGATTTTTTTTTCTTGGGGAGGCAGTTGGTCTATTCTTGTTTTCCCCACAATGAGACTCCCCAACCGCTACGGGGAAATACATCCACAATCGACATGAAGGTTTTCCCAGCAACCTCGCGAAATATAAAATAGCTCTTAGATTAAGACGCTTTTATAAAAACTAAAATAATGTAGATTTCGTTACAGCCTTTAATAACCTGAGATTTAACTGGGAGCTCAAATTACGCAAAACTTTGGAGAGTACATTCCCCTGCCATTCAAAGCAGTCTAAAATCAAGACAATTCGGGACGAGTCTTTTGTGGGAAAGGGGAGGGGCGGGGTGTGCGATAATTTACATTTTATTCACATCCATGATTGTGCAGATATGGCCTGGTGTATTGTCCTGCCCGAAGATTGTATTGATGTTAGAAGACTGCTGCTATGATGGTTACCACTAGTTATTATCCCCTTTAAAATTTCGCAGAATAAATGAAGTTCAACACCCCTCCCCCCACCCCACTAGGCCCGCATAACGAAACACTTAGCGAATCAAACCATTCGGATGAGAATAGCCGGGCGCAAGTCCCAGAAACCCCATTCAACCATTAGGCTATATTAAGGACCATGACATCAGCCAAGGTGGGGCTTTAAAATATCCACATTTCACCTCGTAGCCCATTCAGTACGAAGCAACCTGCCTTAAATTTTTTTGGTTTCAAAAACCAGGATATACTTTTCTCTGCAACCCATGCAGTTGTTACACTAAGCTAGTCTCCCCCCTCCCCTCCCCCTTTCCCCCAAAGAACTTTGACTTCTAGGTGACCCAACCTTAAATAGATACCAGATAAAGTCATGGGAAGTAAAGACGGCCGGCAGGATGTTGACCACATCACCCAGCTAAAGCCATTGGTCAATACAAATACGAGTCTTAAATGCACGATGCGCTATCCATAGTGCTTTTATTTTTACTTCCCAGGCCGCCATTAATTACTTCATTAAGGTGCCCCTTATGGACTTCAGGTTATCATTTAACTGTCCGTGGCCCAAATATACTGTTGTTGTTTGCGTCAACCGGCTGTAAACCCCGACGGAAAGACCTGGTTGTCGATTTTTGGCTTTGTTTCAGGACCTGAGTTTTGCGTGTGCATCCATTTTACAGATCTTGCTTTTTTGTATGCAGACTGTTGGTTCCTTGCTTCTCGTGCAAATGCACTCCGACTTTGAAGGAAGCCCCACAATTAGTCAACTCTTTCGACATGCTTGTTTAGGAGGCCGTGGGTATATTCTTGCTGTCCCACATAATAGGACCCCGGAACCCACACGGGAGAGAAAACAGCGACAAAACAGCTCGCATATGGACACCAGAAGGAAAGAGAAAACAGAGGCGCAAAAAAAAAAAAAAAAAAAAAATATGGAGACGAAGGATGGAAAGTGACCTGAGTGCGGCATCTCTGACACGGAAAACTGCACTGAAGATTGCACAGGACAGGAAAGCATGGAAAGTCCTCTCTGAAGCCTCATGTGCCACTAGGCATAACGAGAACTGAGGATATTCTCTATCCTATCTTATACGACATCTTCTGTCCAGAAAACAGTAATTCTACACCTTAGATCCGGATGTTGAATACTTGATCTCTCTCTCTCTCTCCCTCCCCCCTCTCTCAAAAGAAACATCCAGAAATCATTAATTGAATCAGGATGTTGAATACTTGATCTCTCTCTATTTCCCTGCCCCTTGATCTCAAATAAACAAACACCCGCACGCACACACACACAAGCGCACGCGCACACACACACACACACACATATACAAAGATATGTCTTGCAAGGTTCAAGGATCAACAATCTATTTCTCAGTTCATGACGTCAAGCTAGGCTGTGCACTAAGAAAAATAACTTGTTCTGTGTTACTAATTTTCTAAGAAATTTCAGGTTCTTCTTGTTTTCTCGCCCACACTCCAAACATCCCCGGACGACACTTATATTGTTATTTCTTGTTTGTCATGACAGGCAAGTGTGGTGGATTTATAGGCGAAGATGCGGGAACTGTTTGAGTCATCGTCATCATCATCATCAGGATCATTAACCGTGCCAGTAGGCGCCCGTCAACATGATTTGTAATCTCCCCCCGTGTGGGTTCCGGGGGAAATGAATGTATCCAATTCCCTCTTCCAATTCCTTTTTTTTTCTTAAAAAATGACCTTGACTCCCAGGATGACTCAGCCTTGAGTAGGTACCTGGTGTAGTCCCAGGAAGTAAAGGCGACCGGCTTGATTCTGACCACATCACCCATCTTGTGCCGATTGGTTTATAAACATATAGGTCTAGCCCTATATGTCTAAAGGCGTGGAAAAAAGACCTTTACCTTTTACTACTTTTTACTCTAACAAACATCATTCCTTCCTTCTTCATTTTCTACTCCACCGCTTCCTCCTGCTTCTTCTGTCCTGGCCAACAGTCGTTACTATGCTGCTGTGTTGAAGAGTCGTTATAGTAGGTAAGTTAAAGACCCTTTCCGTGCCTTTTCCTACCTGTACTGGAGAGGCTGATTTATGACATTGATATCATCATTCTTCAGGAATTAAAAACAGAAATAAGTGTCCTGAATAAATTAGTTATATAAATCATTTAGAAGACATGAGCGATGTCTGCTGATAAATAATGGAGTGAAGCAGGTAGTTATTGACCTGGGCCTGTGGAATTATAGTACGCTAGAGGTATACAGATAGATAATAGGGGAGCAACCTGGAATTTAGCAAATGTTTACGCTGCTGTTGACTGTCTTGTCACAAAGGAACATTGGGACTGGCTCAAAGAGTTGGAGGAAATCCCTTGTAATAGGTTTCTCATTTGTTGGGATTTCAATGCGCGGAGCAGAGCATGGGACAGTACTGGGGAAAATAGACAAGGAAATGCTTTAGCAAAGCCTATGGTGAATGCTGACGAACTCTGTATAAACGACGGAAGGCCAAATAAAATGAAAACGAGACCTGGTGATGTAGATACGGCTAATGATTTGGCGTTTGTTACCCGGTCAGCAGTGCTGGACACAAAATGGAGTGTCCTCGGCCATTGTGGCAGTGACCATATGCCATGCTCAGTCTTGATTTCTAAAGCCGGCAAGATCAGGGCTGTGAGAAAGGCGCAAGACTTTTAAGTATGATAGGGTCAGTACCTTTCTTGGACGTCTTCGACAGAAGGTATGCACTAGTACCACCACCTCTGCTTTTGTGTAGCCTCCATGGTGGACACAAGAAGTGGAACAGGCATGGAGAGCGTGCAGCAGTTAAACAACTACAGAAAGTGAGTAAAACACCTCACAAGTCACAAGAGGATGTAGACAAGCTAGAAAGAGTTAGAAAAGAAACAGCAGAAAAGGAGTGCAGCAGATGCAAAGAAGGCTAGATGGGAACACTTTATGAGCGAAACTGGAGGAGATAAATCACTGGGTAGGTTTTGGAAACTTCACAGACAGATGCAAAAGAAGGATCAGCCTATCACAACAGGCATTATATACACTGATGATGGTATGCCAGCAACAACAGAAAAAGAGAAAATAAAAGCATTTTTAGAAAGATTTATAGCGCAAACTTATCCTAATGATAGAAAACTTAGAAATTCGGTTAGAGATATACTAATATTATATATGATCGTTTTTTTTCGGGATATCATTAAGGTGGAGGATATATAAAAATAAAAATAAAAGCAAAAGACGCTGCGGCGGGGCCAGACGGAGTCAGGTATGCCCACATAAAGAGCATAAGCGATGAAGACTTCCGAGAGATGGCTTTTCACTTCAACTAGAGCAGTGGCTCTCAATATTTCTAATGCCGCGACCCCCTAACACAGTTCCCTCATGTTGTGGCGACCCACCAAACAATTATTTTCCTTCATAATTCAATAAATATGTTTTCCGATGGCCTAGGCAACCCATATGAAAGAGTCGTTCGACCTACACACAAAAACTAGAGCATCAAAACAGCTTCAGTACTTCAGGAAGGGATACGCTGCTACCTAATCCCACTTCCAAAGCCAGACAAAGATCATTCCATACTCAGCGGTTTCAGGATTATCTCCCTGTAAAATACTTTTGGCAGAGTGCTAGAGAAGATTAATGCTGTTAAACTATACATGTTTTTGGAATAGAAGAGCTCCTGCCAAAAAGTTTGGGTAGTTACCGGCCACGGACAGATAGCTGGTCCACTGCAGCTACTTTTGCTTCTGATGTTTATGAGGGTTCCAGAAAAGACAGGAGACAGTTGTGGCAGCACTTGATCTTGAGGATGCATACAATATAGTCATATATAATTTTTTGATATCTGTGTGTATGGAGAAGGGAGTGAGTCCCTGGCTGGTAAACTGGATAGCAGTTGTCCTGAATTGACGTATGGCTGCTTTCGCCTGGGTACATGGATCTCAGACTCGTGTAATATCATCCCGGAACTACTCCAAGCTTCTGCAGTTTCACCAGTGCTTTTCAATGTGTATGCAAGCAAGATTTCATAACTTGAAACACCAGGTGTTGGAAGGATATTGCCATCTGCAAATGATGTTCTTGCATATAGGCAGGGGAGTGATAGGCAACAGACAGCCCAAGAGCTGCAGGCAACTGCATATAAAGTGACTGACTGGTGTGCAGAGATGGGTTCTGCCATCAGCTCAGAAAAGTCGGTTGTTTCATGCTGCTCTCTGGACAACAAAATTGTAAGAGCTTATGTTCCAAGCCTCACAATTAATGACAGAAACATCAAAAGAGAAAGCAAACTGAGGTACCTGGGTATTATTGTCGATAGAACTTTCTTCTGGAGGTGGTTGCGGTAAAATGCCAAAATGACCCAATGATCTCATGATTATGACAGCAATGGACATGAAATAAAGAATGCTGTTCACGATGTTCCAGCATGTGATTCTGTCGGTGATAGATTAAGGACTTGAGATGCTTACTATATCAAAGAGTCAGCTGATGAAACTTGAATGCACAAAGAATGAAACCATGCGTGTAATTCTGGGTTGTACGAGAGATACCCAGGTAGTATGTATGCAATATATACTTGTACTGCCTACTATTGGAGATAGGCTCATAGTTCTGTAAGCAAAGTCATATCTCAGAGTAGCTGCAGACAAGCAGCACCTCCTGCATGAAGCCCTAGGTAGAGCTAAGAGCCATAGACTAAAAAGAGGAAGATTTTAAATGGCGCAAGCTGAAGACACAATTAGATATGTGTTCAGGCTTGATAAATTTTGGCAGGAGGAGGACTGGGTCAAAGTATCCTAGCAAGAATCAAACTTGTGTAGGGTTCTAATCACTTTAGGCCATAAGTACTGGGACTGGCCAGCTGGTGCTGCAGAATCAGAGATTCAATAAATGATTCATGACAATTCCCGTTTTGGTGATATGATTATCTATACAAATGGCTCTGTGTTGAGAGGCAGACAAAGTGCATAAAGGTTCACAGAAAAGGCGATTGCATGCTGCTTTGTGCAACAAAGCCTGGTATATGTTATCACAATGTCTAGTTTGAGAATAGAGATGGAGGCAGTCATTTCCGCCTTCCGATAGATTGAGAATCAGCTGTACACATATGTCGTAATTGTAACTGACTCACAGAGTATGCTGAGAAAGGTGGAGACTCACATGCTCAGTGCAGAGTGGCAAGCATCACTTCAGAGGTCCCGGGCAGTAAGCGTCCTTTGGATATTTTCTCAAGGTTATGCTGGTGTGCTGGGAAACGAGCAGGTAGACAGACTGGCGGGTTCTGCACCACTTGGTTGTGAACTGATGTATGACAAGTTAGATGTTGTGAGGGCCCTTTGGGAGCGAGTGAACAGTGCAGAGGCACAAACAGATCATTACAGTCTAAGAAGAATGGTGCTGCGAGGAGTTACCAGGGGATCTGGCCAACGCTCAACACTCAGGGGAAAGGTGAGACGGATGTTCAATCAGATAGTTACTGGTACTATCTGAATTCTTTGCTTGCTGCTGAAGATAGGGATGGAGCACTTATGGAAGTTTCATTTGGCATATAGTGCTACACATAAATATAGACCAATGGGAAGGTGATGTCAACTTCACGCCGGCTGCCTTTAGTTCCCATGACTTTACCTGGTATCCATTGAAGGCTGGGTCGACCTGGGAGCCACAGTCATTTTTGCAAAAAATTTTTGGCTTCATCGGGACCTGAACCTATGACCTTGGAATCCAGAGGCAAGTGTGGAGTCATTGTGGTTCAGCAGCAATGACATTAACTCGACCACACAGATATCTGGGATCCAGCCTTCGTAACTGTGGCATTTTACCATAAAGCCCCAGGTTCACGACCCTGATGTCTTACACCACCCTAACAATTGTAAATTTCCCCCTCTCCTGCCCTGTGTTTACCACTGGTGCAGCAGTTAGACGTTCGCTTGCAGATCTGAAGGTCGTGGGTTCAAATCCAAAAACAGTCAGACTTTTTCATAAATCAGCTTGGCTCTCAGGTTGACCCAGACTTAAATGGACACCAGGTAATGTTCTGGAAAGTAAAGGCAGCTGGCATGATGTTATCCCATCACCCTTAGAGCAGGGTCGTCTTAATGCATCAGCCAGTTGGGCACAGAAGAAGAATATACCAAAGCCATCTTGATTATTAAAACCTTATCTCTGAATCGGTCTTTATATACCACAGCCACCTTGAGTATATACCACCCTCTCTATGAATAAATATTTATATACCACAGCCAGCTTGAGTATATACCACCTTTTTTATGAATCAATATTTATATACCACTGCCAGCTTGAGTATATACCACCCTTTCTATGAATCAATATTTATATACCACAGCCAGCTTGAGTATATACCACCCTTTCTATGAATCAATATTTATATACCACAGCCAGCTTGAGTATATACCACCCTTTCTATGAATCAATATTTATATACCACAACCAGCTTGGGTATATACCACCCTCTCTATGAATCAAAATTTATATTCCACAGCCAGCTTGAGTATATACCACCCTCTCTATGAATCAAAATTTATATTCCACAGCCAGCTTGAGTATATACCACCCTCTCTAAGAATCAGTATTTATATACCACAGCCACCTTGAGTCAAATGACAGTTCTTCTGCAACTGGGTCATCAATAGTTTTTATGTCGATGAGTTTTTCCCGTAAATTAATAAAAATGCACCATCTGATAACTATGCATTTATTTGGGGAAACAGTTTACTCGGTATAGTTCTTGACATGTGACATTGGTAATCAAGTGTAAATAATATTTAAGGTCACCATTTTGAGCAGTCACATACTGTTATTGTCCCAAACCTGCCCAATTGTCTGCTTCTGGCAGCCCAATGATATTCTGAAAAAGTTTTGGTTAGTGGCAGGTAGTCTTAGCAGTAAAAACATGAGTTGCAAATTGATATGATTATATCATCATCATCATCATTGTTCTGTTGTGCCATCATACACCACATAGGGCCCAGTCTATTTTCCCATTCCATTCTATTCTGCAATCAATTAATTATCATGGACGGAAACCAGGTCAGGCACCTTTGGCCTCTCTCATGATTATTCATTTCAGGATTTCTTTTGGGCGTCCTCGCCTTCTCAGTCCCTTTATTTCCTACTGTAGTGCCCCTCTGGTGCTCCTCAGCTCATTTCTTCTTCCAATGCAACATCACCTTTTTCATCTTATAAATGCTATCTATGGTTGCTCTGACATTTCTCTTAATCTTCACCATATTTATATGTGGCGTTTATGTTTACAGCTTCATTCTATTGAAAGTTTAGAGTGTTAATAAGAAAGTAATTAGTTGTTTTATGGGATACATTTGCAAAGTAAATGAGACAGAACATAGTCTGCTGCTTATCTTTCATTTATTTATTAATACAAAATTTATATATATTTATATATATATATAAATTCATAATGCAGGATAATTCATTTATACATTATATTAGCACTGAATACAAGATATTTTTAACTCAATGAGTCTCAAGGAACGCATCATACGTTCATAGGTTACTGCCTAGATGCCCAATGAACGCACGATGTGCCGATTTTAGTCTCTTTTGACTACTCCTTGGGCCTGTGATGCTAAACCCTCTGGAACTCAAAGAGTTAATTAACTTTACAAATCTGACTCCATATTTCAATCTAACAGATTCTCCTGACATCGTTTCCTCTTCTTCTTCTACTAAATCATGATATTCTGAATTAACTTTATAAATCTGACTCCATATTTCAATTTGACAGATTCTCCTGATATTGTGTCTTCTCCTTTTACTACTAAATACATCTATAGGAATTCCTCCCCCCCCCCCCCCCCCCCCCCCCCCCCCACCCCCCCCCCAACCCCCCCCCCCCCTCCACCCCCCCCCCCTTCCCCCCCCCCCCCCCCCCCCCCCCCCCCCCCCCCCCCCCCCCCCCCCCCCCCCCCCCCCCCACCTCCACCATGCAATTAAAAAAAATGCCTTAAAATAAATACAACTGGATGAGTGTTTTGTACTGAAAGAGTTAAAAAAAAAAGTTTAAACTAACAAACAATCAAAATCCATCCGTAAAAACTCAGTACAAAAGATGGCATCACATTTTTACTTTGCGTGTTGAAAAAAAAAAATAACAGATACCCGTAGTTACCGGCCATAAATGCTAGCGATCCAAAACTTTGAAGAAATATTCAACCTGAAAAAGATGAAAATATTATAAAAATAATATAAAAATGAATGAATAAATGACTTAAGAAAGGACATCACTCAAAACATTTAACATGTGCTCTGTCTCCTTCTTCAGTAGCCAATGAAGAGCTGACATGCTAAAAGTACATGTTGCAACCTGATTAAAAGTCTCCCTATGGTTGTGTGTTTAACATCTTCCAGACACCCCCTGCTCACCCCTTGCTGAATTTGTCAATGTATGGAACCTTGGTCTGTTCTGTTGCACTGTCCACCTGATCCCACTGAGCCTTCACCACTTCCATTTCATCATCCTGTAGATCATTACCCGTAAGAGCCGCAGCAGCTAATCTATCAGCTTGCTCTTTACCCCGCACACGTGAGTATTCTGGACAGTAAATCCACAATATGCTCCTGATCAGAATCTTATCAAGGAAAGAAAGCCACTCTAAGCACAGGACACCCGTCTCTATTTTCCGAAACATGCTCTGGGAGTCTGTTAAAATGACCATAGTTGGGCTGTGTTACTCTCAAGCCATTGAAAAGCTGCTGTTACCACCTCCACCTCTATTCTCATACTGGCTCTCTGTTTTCAAACAATGTCCATCAACCTTTGCAATAAAAGTTGCAATAAAACCCCACCCACAATTTTTATATCTCACTACAGACCCATCATATCAAGAGCCACAATAGTTTGGAAATAATTATAGCAGAAGGCATGGTACCAGGAAGGAGGGGTAGGGGCCGACCAACACGAAGATGGGCACAGGATATAAGTGACTCCTTCAGTATGAAAGTACATGAGACAGGAGAGCTGGCGAGAGTTTCTTTCAGGCAGACCATGATGAGAGTGATGTTCTGCAAAGGACCTGCTACATCATGATGACAGACCCATCTGCGTACATAACCATATCTCCTAAACATGAATTTTCATTGATCAGCTCTTGCACTGATGCCTCTGTTCCACCAGCTATCCACTCCCAGCACCTTTGTTCCGAGGAAACCATCACTCTGTGCAAGTCTATTGTACTGAGTGTATGGAACACATTCCTCATCAAGCACTGTCTTGTCAGTAGCACAATCAGTTCTGATCGTGACCTCTGCCTGTGCCATCCAAAAGCAACCTCTTTTCAGTCGATGACCCTTGCTGGCCTCCAAGGGACAGAAGGTGTCCCTGTCCATTGCGACTTTTAGGTACATCTTCGCCGGTAACACTTTGCATATTTCATATATGGAATAAAATTTATGAGACTAATAGTTAGGTAAAAAGTAAAAGACTCTTTTCCCCGCCTTTTTAGGCATTTTCGGTATATAGGGCTAGACCTATATTTTATAGACCAACAGCACAAGATGGGTAATGTGGTCAGCATCATGCCAGCCGTCTTTTCTTCCCAGGACTGCACCTGGTACCCACTCAAGGCTAGGTCGACCTAAGAGCCAAAGTCATTTTACATTTTTTTTAAAGTCTGGCGCCGCCAGGGAGCAAACCCACGACCTTCCGACCCACAGGCGAGCATCTAGCTACTATGCCATGGCAACTTCTGGAGACTAATAGTAATAATAATAATAATTCAAACAAAGTAGACTGCATAATCTATCGCCTAGCAAATTGCGCTGTATCTTATTAGGCCTCTGCTAAAGAAACAGTTAACTGATTTTATTTAATTATTAATGTAGTGTACACTTGATAAGATACAGCAAAATATGTTAGGCAATATTATCTGCAATTTTTGTTTTTGTTTTTTCTTTGTAAAGATTCACACTGATTCAGTAATAATAATAATAATAATTATAGGGCATAAGGTTTGGAGGTGAGAGAGAGAGAGATCAAGTCAGTTGGTGTTTGACCGTAAGAGAGGAAGGTTTGGAGGTGAGAGAGAGATCAAGTCAGTTGGTGTTTGACTGTATAAGAGGAAGGTTTGAAGGTGAGAGAGAGATCAAGTCAGTTGGTGTTTGACTGTATGAGAGGAAGGTTTGGAGGTGAGAGAGAGATCAAGTCAGTTGGTGTTTGACCGTATGAGAGGAAGGTTTGGAGGTGAGAGAGAGATCAAGTCAGTTGGTGTTTGACCGTATGAGAGGAAGGTTTGGAGGTGAGAGAGAGATCAAGTCAGTTGGTGTTTGACCGTATGAGAGGAAGGTTTGAAGGTGAGAGAGAAGATCAAGTCAGTTGGTGTTTGACTGTATGAGAGGAAGGTTTGGAGGTGAGAGAGAGATCAAGTCAGTTGGTGTTTGACCGTATGAGAGGAAGGTTTGGAGGTGAGAGAGAGATCAAGTCAGTTGGTGTTTGACCGTATGAGAGGAAGGTTTGGAGGTGAGAGAGAGATCAAGTCAGTTGGTATTTGACCGTATGAGAGGAAGGTTTGGAGGTGAGAGAGAGATCAAGTCAATTGGTGTTTGACCGTATGAAAGGAAGGTTTGGAGGTGAGAGAGAGATCAAGTCAGTTGGTGTTTGACCGTATGAGAGGAAGGTTTGGAGGTGAGAGAGAGATCAAGTCAGTTGGTGTTTGACCGTATGAAAGGAAGGTTTGAAAGTGAGAGAGAGATCAAGTCAGTTAGTGTTTGACTGTATGAGAGAAAGGTTTGGAGGTGAGAGAGAGAGAGATCAAGTCAGTTGGTGTTTGACTGTATGAGAGGAAGGTTTGGAGGTGAGAGAGAGATCAAGTCAGTTGGTGTTTGACCGTATGAGAGGAAGGTTTGGAGGTGAGAGAGAGATCAAGTCAGTTGGTGTTTGACCGTATGAGAGGAAGGTTTGGAGGTGAGAGAGAGATCAAGTCAGTTGGTGTTTGACCGCATGAGAGGAAGGTTTGGAGGTGAGAGAGAGATCAAGTCAGTTGGTGTTTGACCGTATGAGAGGAAGGTTTGGAGGTGAGAGAGAGATCAAGTCAGTTGGTGTTTGACCGTATAAGAGGAAGGTTTAGAGGTGAGAGAGAGATCAAGTCAGTTGGTGTTTGACCGTATGAGAGGAAGGTTTGGAGGTGAGAGAGAGATCGTCAGTTGGTGTTTGACCGTATGAGAGGAGGGCTGCATGCATCGAGTGACTGATGAGCCTGTGACTTTTGAAGAACAGAACGAGGACAGAGAACGCATGGCAATGGAAGAAGAGGAATAATTCTGATTTGTATCGCCGAGGGATTGTGAATCTTCGTGGCACCTTGATTCAGATGCAATATCTTAGTGTATGTGAAACGTATGGACCGAAAGGTTACTGAATGTTATTATTCAATTGTGTGACAGTGTTCGTGTCAGAGTCTGAATACGAGTCAGAATACCAGACAATGACTGGACGACACCTTGGTTGTAAAACAACAAATTGTGATTACAGAACGCTTGTGTGTTATCAATATGTCTGCCCATCTGTTCATATTAACTTTCCATCAGGACAGATGGGAGACTGATATAGAAACCAGCATCACTGATATGATTTTAGGTTCAAATCTCAACAGAGGTGGAATTTCAAGATTAACCTGGACTGCTAGGCCAACCCCGCCTAAAATTTGTATCAGGAAATATTCTATGAAATAATACTATGAAGAAATATGAAGATCAAAACCTGTTCTTGAATTAAACCAAAAAAAAAATAATACACACAGACAAAACATGTAGTCACCCAAAAATAACAATGATAGAGAAATTGAAAAAAACTTTGAATATCTAGACTCCATTAGAGACTGTTGAACATAAGTCAAAAAGAAAAAGACCATACCAAAAGAAAGTTTAAACAGCATTAAAATGTTAATAGTTAAACATCAGCAAGGAAATTAAAGTCAAAATTTGACAGCATGCATCGTCCCTATAACACACGCATGTGAGTCGTGGATTATCTCACAAGAAGAAAATAGGAGTTTGTGAGCTGAAATGCTAAAGAAGGATTCTCAGAATACTATAGGCAAATAGGAAAATAAAAACCGACATTCTAAAAGATCTGAACATCAAGGAAGACTGGCTGGTAAACAGCATCTTGTCTCAGAAACTGAAATACTGTGGCCAAATCAAGTGCCATGGCGGATTTGGAAAAAAATTAATAGCAGAAGCTGTGGAATGAGGAAAGAGGGACAGGGGTCGACCAGCATAAAGATGGGCAGAGGAAGGATATAAGTGACACCTTGGGTAGAAAAGTGCATGGGACGGGACAGCTGGCAAGAGACCAAGTTTCTTTCGGGCAAACTGTGATGAAAGCGATGTTCTGCAAAGGACCTGCTACTGATGATGATGAATACTCTGTTCCCCTACTGAGTGGCAGTTGATATAGACAAACATAGGAATGGCACCATATGCCAAAAGGCATGGGAATGGGACCTTTATTTGTTTGACTGAGCACAATCCCTGTTTAAATGGGTTAAAGCAATAATGCATCCAAGGTATACCAAGAGGGGCAGAAAGACATGAAGGTTAATTTAAAGTTACCATGGGGACACAAGTAAACACAGGACTAAGCACGAGTTTTGTGTATTTTATACAGAAAGATCTGGGAAGGCTAACCCGGGCTACCAAAGCCTGCAGACGTCAGATGTATCAGCCAAAAGGCGCAAATATGTCAGCCATGCTGTAAATGGGCATAATGCATTTATATCTTCGGATAAAGGCAGAAGATGAAGAACATAAACAGACTAATTCTTTTGTTTCACTTTTTTTGTTTTTAAATTCTGAAGCATGCACTATATGAGATACAACAAAATTTATGAGACATTCATTAGTGCACTCTATTTTTTTATGTCTTCATTATTCAATCACACAGTCAATCATAGAAAACATTGTGCAGAAGTATTATTTAACACAAAAATTCAGAAACCTTTACCTCTAAAGAAGCATCTTCTGGGAGATCTGTACAGTGTACAGCATTCTGAACTTTACTGATGCCAAACTTTGCTCGCAGTGTTCTTGGACGAAGATGACGTGCAATCTCCTGTTAAAAATAAAAAGTGGAAGAAAAACTATTGTAGAGCATTTTAAAGTTTTTTGATTTTTTTCTTCCCCAGACCTCTTCTTTACCTGAGTTTAGGCCCTCTACCTTCTTCTTTCCGTTTATCAGCTGTAAACTTTAGCAGAAATTCCAGGCTGTTCATTAACTTCTTGATTATGACCTTGTTCTTGGACCTGAGTGGTGTGCACACATACATTTTATAGATTTGGCTTTTCTGTGTGCAGACTATTGGTTCCTTGCCTCTCCAACCATGAAGGAAATGTAGCTGGGAACCTGTTTCTAGGATGATCACTAGAAGTGCAGATCGGTTTTGACCATATGAATAAATGAATCAATCGATCAATCAGGTGCCGTCTCCACAATGAAGGTTGGCTGGAATAGATCTCTAAAATGCTCTGTCTCCTGTCCTGGTTGTACATTCTCTCAGACTGCTGCCCACCCATCTCTTGATGTTATCCTCCCATTAGTATTATTCCCACTTCTTGCTCTCTTGCCTTCGACCTTTCCCTCCACTATGGTTTTTAAAAGCGATATATGTCTTTTAATTTGGCCAAAATATCTAAATTGAATGAGCTGCATAAACCCTGGTTTTGGTCCGCCACTGCATGTGGTTCAGCACCTTTGAACCCCGACCCTCAGTCAGCTCATGCCAAGCTGTTCTCTCTTTTGACATTTCCTGCAGCTCACTTCACACCCTCTCTATGTTATTTGTTCATCTCTCATTCTTTACTCCATGTGGTTTCAGATACTCTTCTATTCATTTTGCCTTGTTCAAAACAACGCAAAAACATTCCAGTTATAATCAGGTTTTCTTAATGAGTGTCAAATACAGTAATTTTTCATCACTTCTTGATTTGCTACCTTCTTTAGCTTCACAAAGGTGATGGTCATATTGTTGAATTCTTTCTGCTCTGTCAGTTAATGAACATTTGCAGTTAATCAGTAACTGTTTTAGTCATTATCCATGTCTCTACACCAAACAGTAGTAATGATTTGACATAAGATAAACAGATGATGGTATCTTTCCTGCCTGGGATTCTGAAAGGCTCAATGCAAGCTATCCTTAGAGAGCTGTGCAAGATTCTCTATCAATGCAGGCAAAAACAATTGATACCCCAAGAACTAAGAGATACTAACTATAAAAACAAGGGAGACAGAAGAGACTGTATTAACTATTAAAGTATCTCTTTGTTAAATTAGAAAGAGACTACATATTCTAGCAGACAATATTTACATGGAATTACAGTGTAGGTTAAGATTCCACAGATCAACACTAGATCTGATCTTTATCAAGCAGCTACAAGAAAAGTGCAAGGAGAAACAGAAGTCACTGTCTACTGCCTTCATAGATCTCACTAAGGTTATTGATTATGTTAGCAGAGATGGCCTGTTGAAGACCCTTGTTAAATACGGAAGCCCACTCATATTAATGTGCCTCTTTGAATCTTTCCATGAGAATATGAAAGGAGCCATCATAAACATTCGTAATCTTCATCCTTCCAGATTTGTAATGAAATAAAGCAGGCTGCTTTCTAGCTCCCACACTGTAATATTTTTCACTGCATTGCTTTGGCATGCTTTTGGGACAGCCACCGAAGGAATATATCTTATTACACGGTCAGATGGCAATCTGTACAATCTGTCCAGGCTTTGTGCAAGGGGTAGCAGACAAGATGCCTCAAGGACTTTCTATTTGTGGATGATGCAGCCATTACTGCACATACAGAAAATGATCTGCACACTCTCATCAATCACTTTGCAAATGCAGGCACATAATTTGGACTAACCACCAAGTCTCAACAAAATACAAGTAATGGGGATGAATGTAGGGATAGATGTGGTAAATCCACCAACCATTAGCATTTATAACCATGAGTTATTGGTTGTACATGTGTTTGAATACATGAGCTTTTGGATAGCAGACGACTTTTCCCTAGATGCAGAACTAGAGAGACAAATAGGAAAAGCTTCTGCAATTTAAATTACAGACGACTTTACCCTAGATGCAGAACTAGAGAGAGGAACAGGAAAGGCTTCTGCAATTTAAATTAACAACAAAATGTAAATGATCGGGATGAATGTGAGGATGAATGTGGTAAACCCACCAAGCATAAGCATTTATTACCATGAGCTGTTGGTTGTGCAAGAATTTGAATACCTAGGCACTTGAATTGCAGACGATCTTTCCCTAGATGCAGAACTCAAGAGACAAATAGGAAAGGTTTCTGCAATTCTCTTTAAACTCATCAAAAATGAGAGTATGGTTAAACAAAAAGCTAATGGCTAGGACCTAAATGAAAGTTTATGAAGCTTGCATCCTGAGCACACTCTTTTACAGCCATGAAACCTGGACTCTGTATGCTCCTCAAGAAAAAACAGTGAATACTTTCCACACACGTATGAGATGCATTCATGGTATATTATGGCGAGACTTTATCCTCAATGAATATGTACAATCAGGAATGCCAACAATGTACTCTCTACTGAAGCAAAGAAACCTGCACGGATTGGGACATGTCTCTTGTACAGAGAACAGTCGCATTTCAAGCAACTGGTAGGGCATCGTTTTTTCCAGCGCTATTGTAACAGACATGTTGTGGTGAGTGTCAGCATCTTTTTTGTTCTTGAAAAAGGGATGCTTTCACAGGTGAACATAAATACAGACAACAGAAAAACCGACAAAATAAACAAACACAGACAACATAAACACAGATATAAGCACAGACAAAACAAACAAAGACAACATAAACACAGACAACATAAACAAAGACAACGTAAACAAACAAACACAGACAACATAAACACATACAATATAAACACAGACAACATAAACACAGACAACATAAACACAGACAACATAAACACAGGCAACATAAGCACAGACAACATAAACACAGACAATATAAGCACAGACAACATAAATACAGACAACATAAACACAGACAGCACAAACACAGACAACACAAACACAGACAATATAAACACAGACAACATAAACACAGACAACATAAATAAGACAACATAAACATAGACAACATAAACAAGACAACACAAACAGACAAAATAAACACAGGCAACATAAACACAGACAACATAAGCACAGACAATATAAACACAGACAACATAAACAACAATACCAAGACAACATAAACAGACAACATAAACAGACAACATAAACACAGACAACACAAACTTACGGGATCCATTGGACCGCAGAGTTCTCGGAAGGCCATGGGGACCTGCTCAGAGTTCTTTCCTGTAATCTCCATGGCGATGACTGGGCCAGAGGCGAGCTCATTGACCATGCCTGGGTACTCATGTACCACCCCTTTATAGACCTAATAAGGGTGGACACTACAATGTTATCTAACGGGTCAAATAGCATTTGTATTGATAGGAACACACATCCTATACAGGGTCAAAAAGCATTTGTATTGATAGAAACACACATCCTATACAGGGTCAAATAGCATTTGCATTGATAGGAACACACATCCTATACAGGGTCAAACAGTATTTGTATTGATAGGAACACACATCCTATACAGAGTCAAAAAGCATTTATATTGACAGGAACACACATCCTTTACAGGGTCAAACAGCATTTGTATTGATAGGAACACGCATCCTATACAGGGTCAAACAGCATTTGTATTGATAGGAACACGCATCCTATACAGGGTCAAACAGCATTTGTATTGATAGGAACACACATCCTATACAGGGTCAAACAGCATTTGTATTAATAGGAAGACACATCCTATACACACAGAATCAATCCGACACAATCACTAATACATGCATACACAGAGATATCAATCCAATCAAGCACAAGATCAAATCCAGTATACACATACATACCAAAATGAACACAATACACAGACACACATAAAGAAAAATCCAGCAACCACGCACACTTACACACAAATCCAAAACTCATACACAGACACATGGACACACACACACACATAAAGATCAATCCAATACACAAATACACACATATACATAAATCCAACATACATATTCTATGCATTATGGGTGATCTCAATGCAAAAGTTGGTAACAACAACTTGAATAGAGAACTATCAATGGGAAATCAAGGATGTGGTACAATTAATGACAACGGGGAAGACTGAGCGACTTCTGCATTGCGAATAGACTTGTTATAGGAGGAACACTGTTTCCTCACAAGAATATACACAAGCTTACCTAGATATCCCCTAATGGAAGAGATGTAAACCAGATCGACCATTTCATGGTAAACAGAAAATGGCGTGCGTCCCTACTCAATGTGCGTGTCAAAAGGGGAGCAGATGTAGGATGCGATCATCACCTTGTAGTTGCTCTACTACGACTTAAACTCAAAAAAGTTCACACGCAAGTTAAGACACAGACAGCACGCTACAATGTTAATCTTTTAAGAGAAAAAGACATTGCCACTAAATTTATAGTAGAACTCAAGAATAGATTTCAAACCCTATCAAGTGACCCAGACACTCAAACTGCAATCAGCATTCAAGACAGGTGGAACCAGATAAATAAAAATATGCAAATCAACTAGCAACAACATATTAGGTTTCAGAAACAACACCACAAAGAATGGATAAGCAGTCAAATCATGGACTATGTTGCCAAGCGAAAAAGAATAAAGAGCCTCATAAATCACACTAAATCAGAACGTCAGAAAGAGAAACTAATGTTAGAATATAGCAAACTAAATAAAATGACAAAGAAAAGTGCCAGAGCTGACAAAAGAAGATTTATGGAAAATCTAGCAGAAACAGCAGAAAATGCTGCTAAAGCACATGATCTACAAACCCTACACAAAATTACCCAGCAAATTTGCGGAAGCAGAAACAATTATCACAGCATACCCATCAGAGATAACCAAGGCAGACTGCTCACCACAGAACATGCAGTGGACTAAACACTTCTCCGACCTCTTGAATAGACCTGATCCTGAAAATCCCCCAGATATTCAACCAGCCTCTCAGGACATTGACATTATTACTGAACCACCAAGCAAAAAAGAAATCTTTAAAGCTATCCACACTTTAGAGAACAACAAAGCACCAGGCAAAGATGAACTGCCAGCAGAACTTCTCAAAGTAGATCCCAACACAACTGCTAGCGTTCTAGAACCATTTTTCAAGGATATTTGGGAAAAAGAAGTGTTGCCTGATGACTGGACCAAAGGAACAATAGTCCAAATCCCCAAAAAAGGAGACTTAACAGACTGCAATAATTGGAGGGGAATTACTCTACTCTCAGTGCCAAGCAAAATATTTTGTAAAATCATCATAATGAGGCTTGAAAAAGGAGTAGATAAATGCCTACGAGTAGAACAATCAGGATTCAGAAAGGGCAGAGGAACAACTGAACACATCTTCGCCATACGCAACATTTTAGAACAATGCAATGAATGGCTGAGAAGTATATATATTAATTTTGTGGACTTTGAGAAAGCTTTTGACAGCGTAAATAGAGACAGTCTATGGAAAATGTTATGACATTATGGAATTCCAGAAAAAATAGTCCACATAATTGCTCTCTTCTATAAAGACTTCCTGCAGTATAAAAAAATTACATCTTTCCCAGTAAAGACAGGTGTAAGACAGGGGTGTGTTATGTCATTTCTCCTCTTCAACCTTGTGATTGATTGGATACTAAAGAACACAGTAGACAGAACATTGAGAGGCATACGATGGACTCCATTCACCATGCTTGAGGACCTTTATTTTGCAGATGATATAGCACTCCTATCACATAAACATGAACATATACAAGAAAAAAGTAACAGACTACACAGCACAGCAGAAATGGTGGGACTGAGAATAAATACAAAGAAAACTAAGATCATGACAAGCCATTGAGTGGTCATTGCGCTTCCAGTGGGGACACAGCTCTCTCTCGCTCGCTCGATTTACCGCCCGATCAGCCACGTGTCTCTCGTCAGCTTGCCAACTATCCATTCGTAGCCAGATTATCAATAGCTAGATACTGGTCAGAACTCGCTTGACATTCGGCTGAGTTTTGGCTCGACTAGACTATTGTTATTCGTCTGCGGGTGGGTTATTGGCGGCCCGGGAGCACATCATTGTTGTAGAGCCAGTCACACCAGCCAGTTTTTTTAACGATTGTCTCGAGAACTGCGGAGAAAAGCACGCTTGGGTGTCCTTCTCAGGATACTCTAACAAGCCTTGCCAGACTCTGCAGGGACCGAGCAATCAATTGCCGCCCGACTTACCAGCCTCAGCCACACGAAACCATGGCCCGTGGTAAGAAGAATCCGGTCCAGCGCCGGGACACCAGAGCATCCTCAGCCAAAAAGGAGGAAGCACCTGTCGCCGCACCAGAACTGACGATGCCAGAACCGGTCGACGACCCGGAGGAGACACCAGCCTCACACACCCAGACGCCGCCAGCCCTGGATGTGGGCCCTATCGAGGCACCCGTCTACCTAGAAGCCGCCCCAGTCGTGGCGCAGGAACCGAGCAACACCCGCCCACTCAGGCAGCAGCAGCAACGACCGGGAGCCTACACCACAGAAGTTTTGCAGTGCTCTCGCTGCAACAAGGCGTGGCACTCTGCCTCGTCATGCCGCAGCAGCCCTTCGTGCCATTACTGTTCCGGCCCTCACCTATTCAGGGAATGCCCTCTGGCAAAAGTGGACCCTGACTTTAAAAAGCCGAACGCAAGCAGAAGATGTTCCAACTGCTCCGGTGCACACAGCGCCAGGTACATGGGTTGCCCGTACCTGAAAGAAGTCAAGAGAGCGATGGCGAATACCACCACCAGGACCACACACAACCCAGAGCCGAAACAAAGATATCAGGCGCCCAGTCCGACAGCTGTGAACGACAACGACATTACGCAGCTGAGAAACGAAATCAAATCCCTGCGAGAAGAGAACGCAAGAATCGTGGCACTCAGGACTCAAGACAGGGACGAGATGATAGACCTGAGAAGCATCCTGCAGGCATCTCTCGAGACCCAAAGGAGACTCGAGGAGGAAAATACAGAAATGGCAAAGTTCAAAACAGAATTGATGGCAAATCTAACCGAGCTCAAGAAGTTAAAGGAAACAAATGCAGTAGCCGCCAAAGAACTGAAAGACAACCAGAAAAGTATACTTTCCGAGATAGCCACCATCAAGAAAGACCTGACAAAAACAAAAGCAGAGGTAACCGAGGCAAACAAAGAATGCGACAAACTCAGCTGTGTAATCGAAGCCACGCACAGAGTGATAGAAGCCAGAGAAAACGCGAAGAAAGAAAAAGACAGAAAAAGGCAGATCCACGACGCACACGTGAAACCCGGAGATCTAGAGAAGAAGTGCACACAAGACCTATACATCCTCAAGGAATGCCTGAAAGGCGACTTCGCAGCAATAAACAAGGAGGTGAAGCAACTCAAAGAGGCCACCCAGCATCTTCAACTCGAAAGCATAAGAAACAACAAAACGAAGATAACAGCCCACTCAAACGGAAACGACGCCCACGTGAAGTAGCAAGTTGAAAGCCGACATGCAGCAACCAATGAAAACCTCACAAGCCGCCATGACAGCTGAACAACCACGCCCACCAGCCCTGAGAAACCTCACAGCCCACAACCAGATGACACATGTCCGCCGCCCAAGCCACGCCCACCTACCTCACTCTGACAGAAGCAACTAACCTCAGGCAGAAATGTAAATCGCCACAGCAGAAACCTCAATAACTGGAGAACAAAACTCCAGACAACAAAACACCGCTTCGATATAACCAACGCTCATTCTAGGAGCCGGTTGAAAGAAGCAAGAAGTTTTTCGTTTTTTTTTTACCAACACCAGTTACCAGATCATGACAAGCAGTCCAAACCAAAAACCAGTGACCATAAATAACCAAACTCTTGAAAATGTAGAACATTTCACATATCTTGGCAGTGTGGTGTCCCTGCCGGGAGGGACCAAAGAGGACATACAGTCACGTCTGAACAAAGCTAGAGCTGCTTTTGGAAGGATGAGGCAAATCTGGAAATCCAACAATTACTGCAAAGGAACAAAACTCTGACTCTACAAGAGCATCATTTTGCCAGTTCTTCTTTATGGAGTGGAATTCTGGAGAATGACCAAAAAGGATGCACACAAGCTGTCTACCTTCCACCACACATGTCTAAGTAGAGTTATCAAAATTTTCTGGCCAGATACAATCTCAAACACTAAACTAATTCAAGTCACAAACCAAGAAACTTAAGACAATTTGATAACCAAGAGAAGATGGAAATGGCTTGGCCACGTTATGAGAATGAATCCTGATATACCTGCCAAAACAGCTCTCACATGGACACCAGAGGGAAATAGAAAACAGGGGTGCCCAAAAACAACATGGAGAGTGACCTGAGTGCGGCATCTTTCACATGGAAAACTGCACTGAAGATTGCACAGGACAGGAAGGCATGGAAAGTCCTCTCTGAAGCCTCATGTGCCACTAGGCATAACGAGAACTGATAATGATGATGAACATACACACACAAGAATGCAGAAACATCCACTGAACGCACATAAATAGGTACATGCACACACACATAAATGTCAATCCATCACACAGACACATTTATGCATGCACATGTACACACATTAATCCAAACAATTTACACACACACACAAACAGGTGCACCCACTCATGAGCGTGTGCATGCACACATGCACTTACACAATCATAAATGCTGCTTAATTTAATACACAGACACCCATATAAATAGAAACCCACATGCAATAATAAAACCTTTACATTAACCAAATCCTTTTTTTTAAACGAGCCAGGAACGTAGACATTTTTGAAAAATAATTCTTTATAACAAAACATAAAACAAAACAAAAAAAACCATTTTACACAGGTAATTAATAATTTGTTTAAAAATTAATTTTTTAAACTTTTGTTTTGAAAAACATAAAGATATAATATAGGGGTAATCAATGAACAATAAGAGTAAAGCATAAAAAAGAATGCATTTCCCGGAGCCTTACCAAAATATGTATCGGGTCGTTCATGCTATGACCTCTATCACTGAGGCTTATGGGAAAGTTTAAAGCCAACCTGGCTTCTAAAAGGCTTTCAGATTCACAAGGAAACCCCTTTGAATGCTATAGTTAGTTGATATATTCACAGCCAAGTCTACTAAACACTACGCAAGCATCCAGAGAACTGGATGAAGAAAGGATAAAAAAGTTGTGGTTCAAACCTCATAGAATTCTTCAGCGTTGGCTTTGTCAAGTGTGAACATCTGAATTGTGTTCACTGTGAACCCAGCATCTTGAATGGCATTAATGATTTTCCCTGCGTTTCCTGTAGAGGGATAGGAAATATATACAAACATATAAACAAAAAGAATTTCACTGGCAAATTATTAATTCTACCAGACCACTGTACCACTTTTACGGTAATTTCCTAATCTGCTGCTAAAATGCTGTACCTAATTTTTAATACTTTGCGTATTAAGTGATAAAATGGGTCACAAACTAAAAATAACCAATCAATCGTGATTAGACTTCGTGGTTAGTACTTGCAAATGGCTGTCCACATGTGTTTGGATTTATTTTGTGTGGTTTAACATGAAGAAAATTCTGAAAATTCACAAATGAAACAAGCAGCTGATGAACCAAGCACTTCAACAGGAAAGTGAAGTAGGTCTAGGCTTTTCACAGTCCAACAGGTGATCAATACTTTGGTTGATTCAGACTCTGAGGAGTCGGAATTTCATGAAGAATACGTTCCTAGTTGAAATGACACAGTCAGTGAGAGCCAAAAAAGCAACTAAGAGATTTTGAAAGAGGCAGGAGCCAGAAGACAACTAATCACAGACATCAGAAGGAGACAGTCATCATTTTTCGGCTATGTTATGAGAAGAGGTATAATCGAAGATGTGGTAACCACTGGAAAGATCTGTGAAATGAGGGATAGAGGAAGACAATGAGAGAAGATTCTTGACAGTCTTGTTGCATGGCATGGAAGTGTGTCAACACACGAAACAATACATGCTGCAGGAGATCGCAGATTGTGGTGAGGCATAATTGCCCACGCCAGTCGGCAAGGCACCTGATGATGACGATACACTATTCGTATTCGGCCGAATAGTTGGTTCCACTATTCATATTCGGCCGAATAGTGAAAATCACTATTCATTACATCCCTAGTAGATACCTTAAATTTTATGTTTCAGTTAACTGTCTATCACTTTTATCAAGTAACTCATACTGATGTATATTTGTTCTATGAAGTAGTGTCAAAGTATTCGTTACCTCTTCTTCTGCTTCTTTGTTCTTCTCTAAATCTGTTCTGCTTTCAGTGTCAGGTTTTAAAGAGGCGTCAGGTGCGAGCCTTTGTTTGTGCTATGTATATACTGGTATTTATGGCCTCGGATATTCCATCTATCCATTGCTGGCGTGGTCAACCTCTGGATGTTTCTATTGTGTCTTAAGTGACAGGATTATCTGTGGCGCACTATCTGGTGTAGTCCTGACTCATGTCCGAACCATTTAATATGTCTCTTGATGAAGTTTATCACTGGTACTATCCTAGCTTTTCTTCTTCTTGATATTGTAATTTTTGATACTGTTTTTTTCTAGTTACATTTAGGATTCGTTGTAGATATTTCATTTCCACTGTTTTAATTTTATTTTCCTCTTGTTATGTCTCCATCTGGCAATGGTAACAATACTGTTAAAAACACTGTACTGAATAGGGCTCTCCTGGTGTCAACTGTTACATGTTTGGCCACACTGAAAGACACAGAGCTTACAGCCAGGGAACAAAGAACAAGAAGAAGATGAAAGACATCATAATACTTACAAAAACTATACTGAGGGAAAAGTCAAAGGCAAGTAAGTTTGAGATAGGCAGTGATATAAGTGGAAGGACAACATTAAGAGATAACAAGAGAAGAAGAAAAAAAAGCAATCTGAGCGTGTACAACTAGAACACACACACATACACACAAAGAGAAAGAGAGAGTTTTCCAAATCTGCGTCCAGTAGATTTGAACCCAAGACTTCAGGGCAGCAGCCCAGCATCTGCCACTACACTACCGCAGCTTCCATGAAAATAAAACAGACAGAAAGAGAGATTGTGTCTGTGCACGTGTGTGTGTGTGTTTGCTGAAAAACCAACCATCATTAGAAACGGCACCATCTGATTGACTGTCCACACACAGGGAAAATGACATAAAAGAAATTTACCAGCTTTTATGGCATGAGGTTTGACAACACAACAAGTGGAGCCTGATCCCAGCACACAGTTGGTGAACACCTGCTTCTGGGATGATGGGAAGAAGAACTCAATCTCTCTCGCCGCTGAGGAGGGGCCATCTGCTCCATGAACTGCATTGTGGAGGTTGTCTACAACAAGAAGACATTAAACAAAAATATTTTGAATGTCTGCTACCAAGATTTTCCTGAAACATATAAGGATAGATAGGGCTTATGAAATAATATAAAGTGTTTTGGCATTAGCATTACTATATTAGGCATCAATTTATTGCAAAACAAAATTACACTAAAAGTTCAAAATCTCACTATCTCAATCTTAATCTTAATCTTAGTCAAGGTTTCAACTTCACTGCAATCAGGTTTCCTCATACTTGCTTCCGTTCCTGTGCCAGTGAAAATCAAATGAAATGTTCCTCACCTCCCCATCTGAAAAACTTAACACCAATTAGTCCCGCAACAATCCAGAAGTATGTGTGTGCCACAAATACATACGGCAGTTGCTAGAGGGGCCAAAGCCAACAGTCACCATCATAAATGCCGTTTGTCATTGATGAAAGTAGTTGGGCACGATAAGTTGGCTATACACACGTAGAATTATTACATATGATTTTTCACCAGCTCACGCGTAAACCGGAGACCGGCCATATTGAATAACATGACACGACAGCTACACAAATGAAAGTCATTCCACATGAAAAACACAGCTCACAGGGCTGCACCAAGCACTAATTTCAGTAGCTCAGGCAGTGGAACTGTTAAGTGTCCAACATATTCAAAATATTGTTGTCTCCAAGTATTAGCAATCAAAATCTCACCTTTTCCAAACCGTGCCCTCAGAGAAGAAGCGGCTTCAGCTCTTGCCTTGGCTGGGTCTGTTGGTCCAATCATCTCCTGCCATCGCTGAACTGCATTGTCACCCACAAGTTCAAAGGCTAGTACAGGACCACTAGTCAAAAAGTTCACCTTAGCGCTAAAGAAGATGAGACAAGAAACAAGAGCCTGAACACAGAGGTTCACGTTTGGTTGTTGTATTTAATATCTATGCCAGGTAATTGCTAAAAGTCTCTACAACAAAGTGCTAGTTTGCCTTGCGCTCTGAAGGTTGTGGATTCAATTCATGGCATCCTTGTTCAGCTCACATCTGCAATTTTTACAATCCCTGGGGATCATCAATAGAGCTGCGGAGTTCATGCTTTATGTGATGCTCTCGAGAGGTGGCTAGCTGTTCTGCAGAGTAAGATCCAGACATATGAGAGAAAACCAAGTGCAATAAAGTTGATCCTCCCACATTTTAACATGTGCATTATTGGGACTAATAGTAAAAGTAAAGTAAAGATCCCTTTTCATGCCTTTAGGCGCATCAGGCATAAGGGAAGAGCACCTATATTTTTACAGACCAATCGGCACTAAGTGGGTAATGTGGTCAGCATTACGTCAGCCCTCTTTACTTCCCCAGGACATACATCCTGGTAACCATTTTAGGCTGGGACAGCCTGTGAGTCCCCATACCATGATAAAAATCCACGCAGCCAGCAGTGGATTTCGATCGTAGTAAGTTAAAATTACGAGTCAGACTCGCAACGCCTAAGCCACGGACACTGTTGGGGCTAATAAGGGACGAAAAACTGCAATCTAGTTTGGTAGTCTGGTAGTCTTAGTTTCAGCTTCATAGCAAATGGGTTACCCCATCTTTGCTCCGCTAATGTGCCAATGAAAAGCACACAGAATGTTTATCACAGTCCCTTGTGGAAAGATTGACAGACTGCTGTCTCAGCATATCTAGTATACACATGCATTAAAGTATATGGTAGCCATCCGAAGTGCTAACACAAACAGTATGACATTGGAAATGCAGTTCATCATTGATAGTAGCAGAAGTCACCAACAGATAAGCAGTAGCCCATGCGATCAATTTTAATCACATACGGCACCACCAACATTGCGACGACAGGCATCGCACCATTTTCTGAATCTACAATTCACACCACCACGTTGGTCACAGTCGAAAAAACATTCCAAATTAAATCCGCAGCTCACAGTGTCACGCCATGCATTCAACTCAAAGTTGGGCGACGAAACTATATCCAGTCTACAAAGGGACCAAAAATGCATCGGCCACCGTTCAACAGAAGCAAAAAATGTGCCTCGGCTCCAAACAGTGCCCATGCCTAGCGTCCATTTTGACTGCAATCTACTATGCTTGTCATGAGAGAGGACTAAGGAGAGTTAACATGAGTCTAGGTACCTCATTATGTACAAATCTTAGCTTCAAAACACCAACTTCTTCTTCTTCTTCTCAGTTTTCACAGACTGTAAGCTCCGGCGGAAAGTTCTAGTTGTTCATCCACTTCTGAACTTAAGTCTTGTTCCAGAATCTGAGTTCTGCATGCACATCCCTGTGACAGATCAGGCTTATTTATATGCAGACTGTTGGTTTCTGGCCTCTCAGGCAGATGCACTCCAACCTTGTAGTAAACATCCCTAATTAGTCAACTCTTACATGACACAGCAGTTAAAGAGCAGCGGGTCTATTCTCTCCCCCACCCCCTCCTTTTCACATAATGGGGCCCCTAGAACTACACATGGGGGGGGGGGGGGGGGGGGGGGAATCAACAAATTTTAAGCAAGCCTATAAAAGATTTAGTTGAGGACCTATACTCTACTGCAGGGGTTCCCAATCTTTGCTCTATAAAGCTTTCCGCATGCCCTTCCCACGGTCTGTGGTCCCTCCAAAAAAAAAAAAAAAAAAAACTAAAGGAAGTAAGAGACACAAATAGAAACAAATAAGAAATAAATAGTAGAACCAAAAGGGAAAACTAGAAATTACATTCTGAACATAAAATACCGAAGACACTTAATGCAGAACCAGACATTTCAGTGCAATAATTATCATCATCTGAACCTAAACAGGAAAATATGCAACAATCAAAACGCAACCACCAATGTCTGTTGAACTGTTTTTTATGGACCTTATTGCTGCTTTTTCTATCAATGTAAAATCTATTGTAACACAAATGGTTTAATTTACTAAACTCTGTAAGAACTTCCACATATGGCCGTTTTCATCAGTATCACGTTTATTAAAGGTGGTTAAAAATAAGCTATTATGATCAATTTCATAGATTTTAAAATGTATTTTGGACATTATACACTTGTTTAGATATCTGATTACTTCAAATCCCCTAACTATCTATGATCTCTTCCTTCTCTCCATAACAATGCTTATAAACATGATTAAGAAGCAAAACAAATGGTATGTTACGCCTATTGGGCTCCATCATAGACAGTGATTCTAAAATGGGTTCTGTAAGTCAAAAAAGTTGGGAACCACTGCTCTTCTGAAATATTCAGGGCGGCAGCTGCAGCAGCACCAGCAGAAGAAGAAGAAGCAGAAGAAGAAAAAGAAGAAGAAAAGAGAAAGAAAAGGAAAGAAACAGATCCAGATCAAGGTAGTCAGGGCCACTGTCTGAAGATCCTGGAGCTGCTGTCACTCTAGAGCGGACGCTTACACGAAGACCCCTCAATAGGTTCACACTCTACATCAGGGCTATTCAACTAAGCTTACTCAGTGAAGAAATTTTTCCAAAATGGGGATTGTCAAGGGTCAGAAACTCAAACGCTAGCACAGAAAGATCATTAAAACAGTACAGTTGTCAATGTCCAGCGGGCCACATGCTAGGCCTACGTGAGCTCCAGGAGAATAGCCTTGCTCTACATAAATACTGTTATGGCAAAATTCTGTTAACCCCCTGATGTTAAAACAATGTCTCAACATTTATCACAAAGTTGGTGAAAAAGTGTGAAACATTTTGGATTCGCGCCAGAAGTACCAAAACCCTTATTTTGTAGCACTCAAAGTATTCACTGCACCTTTTCTTTTACAAGTCTGTCAGATCTTACTTGCTTCTAGCTCTTTTCGTAGTGTTCAAAATACAACAAAATAAGTAAGAAAGAATGAAAAATGAAAGAAAGGAAGACAGAAAATCTGAATGAAAGAAGTGAAAAAACAACAGAAAGAAAGGAACATCTTTTTTGAAAGAAAGAAAGACAACAGAAAGAAAAAAGAACATGGCAAGAAATAAATAAAGAAAGAAATAAAGAAAGAATAGAAACAGAAAGAAAAAAATCAAAGAAAGAATGAAATAAAGAAATAACTAAAGAAGGAAGGAATGTTCATGCAAATAAAACTTTTAAAATAAGTAAACTAAAAGAAACCTGTAATTAAAAAAAAAAAAAAAAAAAATGCTATAACTTCAGGTGAATCAGTTTAACATTAGAGGTGTATTTCAAATTTCTCATTCTTAGCATTTACACTCTGTAAACTCCAGCAGAAAGTTCTGGTTGTTCGTCCACTTCTAGACTTTGGTCTTCTTCTTCTTTCCTTATATTCACTGGCTGTAAACTCTGGTGGAAAGTTCTGGATTTTTAGTCTCGTTTCAGAACCTGAGTGTGGCATGCACATACGTTTTACACATCTGACTTATCTTCTTCTTCTTCTTCTTTCGTTCGCATGAAATAAATTGTCTATATCTGCAAAGCCGTCTCTTGTATAAATTTCACTGTCTTTTGTAATTCACTAAGCGGCCCGTAAAGTTTGACTTCCACAAGTGTCTCTTTTGGCCAAATGTTTTGCCTGAAAGCGTTGAATATGGGACAGTCTTGAAGGATGTGATCTGTTGTTTCAGGTGCCAGTCCACAAGTACACATGGCCGATTGGCCAATCTTAAATTTGTTGTACATGTGGGAGCGAAGTCTATTGTGCCCTGTTCTAAGGCGAAGGATAATAACTTGCTCTGGTCTGTCCATAATATGGTAATCATCTTGTGCCAGTTTCGGTGGCATTCTGATTGATTTGATCATTCTCTTCTTCTGTTGACTGACTTATCTGTATGCAGACTGTAGGTTCCTTGCCTCTCAGGCAGATGCACTCCGACTTCATAGCAAGCTCCCGTTAGTCGACTCTAACGACATGCTTGTTGGGAAGGCAGTCACTGTTGGTTTCTTGCCTCACAGGCAGATGCACTCCAACTTTGAAGTAAGGTCCCTAATTAATTGCCTCCTATGATATGCTTGTTAGGGAAGGCAGCGGGTCTATTCTTTGTTCTCCAAAAATGGAGTCCCAGAACCAACACATGGATATTCAAGATTTAAAATTAGAGATAAGATTAAAGAATCTTCCAGCCTCTTACTTCATGGCCCCCAGATCTGTCTGATCCTGGTAAAATCTGAATGCATCACTCTGGCCAATCCGACACATCCTTAGTTTGGCAATGTTGAGCCCACGGTCATAGATGGCATCTATGATATCCCCCATTTTGTCCAGGGAGTCTGGCTTGATGAAACCCAGTGTTCTGTATGACATAAAAACATCACATAATGAGAAAAGGGGTAGTAGAAAACAGTGGACGATCAAGTGACATAAGAAGTAGAAGCAGAATTATAATAATAATAAGAAGAAGAACTACTCCACAGTGAGAGCATGCACAACAGGAGTCTACCGATCTTCAGTAGGTGGTCCATCTTTCAATAAATTGTTCGGCCCATCATCCTCCTAAACAGTCTCAAGGGGCGGGCTGACCTGTGTCATGACACCAGGCCTCAGACTTCTGCTGCACTTTATTGGCCAATCAGACAAGACAAAATGTTGGTTTTGTAACAGGTACTGGGGTTATGGTGTTACATATATCGTTACTGCGGTAGCAAATTGAGTGCCTTCCTGTACGACCAGAGTGACAAATGGACGGTTGGTTCATAGGACAGACGTTTATGGGACACACTTTGGCAGCTGGCAATAGCACAGGCAGATGTTGATTGGACAACTATGGCTTTAGAGATTTAAAAGTTCTTTTCCACTAGAATTTATACTGAATTGCCAAACACTGTGATTTTCAATTGACTGATGGTCTGTCCTCTACAGGTTGTTACCAAAACCTGAGAAAAATAAATCTCAGTCTGGTTGTCAAATGACCAGAACAGATCCAAGATACCCTATTCAAACTAAAAAAAAAAGTTATAATTAGGGCATCCATAAGAGCTACAGCAGCCCGGGGCAACCTGCAGGCCTACACTCTTATCACGGCACACCTGAAAGTATCTATTTCTATAGCCAACCAGCCCTATGTGCTTTTACAGCCAATGCCTCTTCAATGTCTTGTATCTACTTTCATGGAGGTCTGCCTCAGTCTCGTTTTCTAGACCCTCAATCACCATTTTCTCCAGGCCACCTTGACCGTTGACATGGTCAAAATATCTCAGCTTAATTTCGTTCATTCTCAGCTTTCAGGACCGGACACTGTTTATGAGCCAATTCTACTTAATGCTCAATTCATGGGCTGGTACACATACACAGTAACATTTTGTTGGCTGGCTGCTATCAATTTTCTAACAGTTTCAACATGTCTTCAATCTGACGCACTAGAGTTATCAGCACTTGTACGCTCAAACAGTGAATATCTGTGCCCTCAGCGGTTTGTGTCATGATATTCAGAAAATGTCATGTGGCTGCTACATGTTTGGGCTGGTGAAGAGTTTTATGCAATAATATCACATATGTATGTCCAGCTTGTTGTGACTGACTACTTCCATCAACAACAAAATTGCAATTCTGGTGACAACAATTTGTTGCTGGCACCTCCAGCTGCTGCCTTATGCATTTACTGCTTGTGCATGTTTCTCAATTTTGTCACGACTAACTACTGTTTATTCATTTTTAAAAGCAACTATGACAGACATTCTATGTCATTTTTATTAGCAGAAAAACAGAACAATTATAGGGTGACCTGTCTGCAGTGACATTAAAACCACGACCAAACTACAGACTGAACGCTGAAAGGGGCATGCATTTATCAGAGTCAGACTATTTCTTGATCCAGTTCCAAAACACCATCCATAGGGGGAACTGTGTTACAAAGCTCTTCTGTCCCTTTCTAAGCTCAGGAAGAACCAAGCTAAGCAAGACTTGTACTTGAAAATTTACAGTGCAAGACTGCTATGGAAACTTTATAGCACAAGATTGCTTTTGAATCTTTACAGTGCAAGGTTGTTGATGTAACTTTACACTAAGTGGGATCCCTTTCCATGCGGTGGAGTACTGTACTAAGATTCTCCTAGTGCATGGAAGAACACTAGAACACTCTGTAAACGGTACCACTTCCACACCTTCAGGCGTATTGAGCATATAGGGCAAGACATATTGTATAAACAACTTGGTGCCAGTGTCCTGCCAGCTGGCTTCACTTCTCATAACTTTTACCTGGAACTCATTTATGGCTGTGTCAACCTGGGAGCATGAACTATAAGAAGAAGGTTGGCATATGTGGTTTAGGAGTTGCAAGGGTGATTTTTACTTCCGATATACCAGTTTCAACTCAACTGCTGGTGTTCTTATGTGGGCTTCAGGGTCTCATATTTAGGAAAAGAGATCCACTGGCCCCCTAACAAACATGTTTTACAAGGTGACTAATTAAGGATGTTTGTTGGAAGTCAGAGGGCATCTGCTTGAGAGGCAAGCGACCAACAGTCGGCATTTGAATAAGCCAGATCTGTGAAACAGATGTGCATGAAAACTCAAGTTCTGGAACAGGGCCAAAGTCTAGAAATGGAACTTTGTGCCAACGTTGACAGCCGGTGAACCCTAACAAAAAGAATTCAGATGCAAGTGATTTCGTAGCAAACTACCTTTAATTGATTTTGACAAAGGTATGGACAGCCGACAGTTTAAAAAGCAAAGGCAAACTACTATAGGTAAAATTGCCAAGAATAACCACAAAAAGCCAACAAGTGCAAGGGCTGGTCTGCCATATGATGTAAAGGATTTGCAAATACGTTATAAGAAAAAGAAGTAATAATATGACCAATACAAACAATCAAAAATCAGCGTATGTGAATTGGTGCTCCCTTTTATGTAAATCACAGATCACTCCAACTTTTTACATTACCTCTCAAGTCTGCTCATAAGCTTTCTCTTTGTGAACTCATCCCCATATTCCACAATTTTTAGTTGCCGGCCAAGGACATTGATAGAAGCACCAATGTAAAGATCTTGGAGCTCAATGGGGCAGGCTGACAAGTTTGTCTTCAGAAACATTTTTCTGGTTTTTATGTCGAACTGTGGAGGAAAATGTATAATCTCTCAGTAATAAAAATGTAAGGAAGAGAGAAAAAAATACCTGCATACTGGCGGTAGATATTATTTTAATCAACTTTTAGAGAAGGCACATAATTTTTTTTAAAAATAAAAATTGCTATTACACATTTTTTTTAACGGATTATATCCAACTAGCAAATATTTACATTTTCCCTCATTAAAAATGTTCTAGGTTGAGCTGTGAGCCATAAATCTGTCGCTGTCTTCGCTTCATTATCAGAGGTTAACCTGAGACTTTGGAAGGCTGCATGCATTCAGGGGACCAAACAGGTTAAAGTCAGAGGAAGCAAGATTAGCGCTATAAGGAAGATGCCTTAGCCCTTTCGTCCCGAGAAGCCACAAAATCAACACTTCTGTACCATTTTCCCATAACAGCAGCATTCCCAGCTCGCTACAGAGACATGTTTACAAGATGTCTAGCTAAGAGAAATAATTGCATCTGTGTTTGTGCAAATGTTCAGTGTGACAAGGAATTCTTAAATTCAATAAAAATAGCATTTGGGTTTGAAAGGCATTTTAACAGAAAAGGCTTTTCCCCTTTCAAACTCAAATGCTATTTAGAAATCCGTATATCACATTAGGGGCACTGAATAAAAATAAGGCAGCTATGAGAAAGAAGAAAAGATGAAGAAAAAGAAGTAAAAGAAAGGAAAATAACATGACGATGAATCACCAGTACCTATTTTAATGTTGTTTCAATATCCATGATCCGCTGATGGTACAGGATGATGAATCATGATTGTTTATGATTACAGGCATAGCACATGATGATATTTTCAGGAGAAAAAAAAGGGAAGGGGGCGCTGTTTTATGTTTTTTAATGAAAGGGGGAAAGGATAGGGGAGGGGTGGGGGGGGGGGGGAGGAACGCTGAGTTATGTTTTGAATGGGGGGAGGGGGTGAGCAAAAAAAAAAAAAAAAGCTTGGGAACCTAAGGTGAGAGGTAAAGTGCCCATTTCTCAATTTAGAGGTAAACATAGTAACAATATCAACATAAATGTAGATAATACAGCATTGATTGCAGACAATGAACAGGATCTGCAGTGTTTATTGAAAGTAACAGTAAGCAACTAATACAATTTGAACATCAAGAACTCTTTTTAAGCCAATGGCACATTGAACATTCATGCTATACTCATATTTTCACAGATTAATTAGCACTTGATCGGTAGTGCGGTCTACATCCCACAGGCTGCTTTTACTTCCCAGGAATGTACCCAAAACCTATTTTAAGTGAGTAACTACACTTAGAGTTGATCTGTAGGAAAACATAAAATATGGCTGTCACAAGAGGAAAGAAATACCATGGCCTGAAATTCATGTAATTTGGAAAATCCCTAAGCAAGTGATTCAGTACGATCTTGGAACAGTATTAACATCTGAAGCAAAATTCCTTGCAGTGATTAAAACCAGAAAAGATGGCAAAAGACACCCATAGGGAGATGCCAAAGAAGTTTGGCGAGATTAGAAACATGAAGACCATACTTGTGTTTAGTTATTTCAATTTTCGTTTCTACTGAAATATGCTTCTTTACACTACTCTCACTAACTCTTTTCACTTTCTTGAGAGCCATAATGAGGGTTAACTTAATGCAAAAAGAAACAACAACAAAAGTACCAAGAACAATGCAATGACACCATTCACAGCAAGCAAATCTGAATACAACTGATGCTGTTTGCGAGCCAAAAACATGGTGTCAAATTCCTGTTTTTTGTGCGTTTATGCGCTAAGGAACTGTTTACAGGTCAAGTCTGAATTTGTTTGGAAATTGTGTATGTGGGCCTATTTGTTTATGACCGCGACTGCCTCTGCTTTAGCCTGCACAAGTCGGGTGACCTCTCTGTATGCTTCTTCTCTCGCTTCTTTCAGCACTGCCATCTCTCTGCTTCTCTCCTCTCTCTCCTCCTGTCTGCGTCTTTCGTCTGCTATCTGGGCCGCTGTCAAACTTGCAATTAAATTGCTGACGCTTTCTTTGGTTGCTGTGGCTTCTTTCTAGGTCTCTGGTGGCAGCATCCTTTTCTGGCATTCTGCTTTTGGCTGGGTGGGCGGGTCGGTATTTTGTGCGGCTCAGTCTGGGTGCCTCGTACCTCTGCTGGTGGCTGAATCGGTCGGTTGATAACGCCAACTTGATCTCTTTGAGGTACGGACAGCCCAGGTACCTCGCGCTGTGGGCCCCTGCACAGTTTGAGCATCGTCTTCTTGGGTTTGGTCTCTTGAAATCCAGGTCCTCCTTGGCCAGAGGGCACTCCTTAAAATCATGTGCCTGGGAACAGTATCTGCATGCTAGGCTGCTGCGGCAAGTCGCGGCTGTGTGCCACGCCTTGTTACAGCGTGAGCACTGCAGAATCTCTGTACTGTGGGTTCCCGGTCGCTGCTGCTGCCTGAGTGGGCGGGTGTTGGTGGCTCCCTGCGCCACGACTGGGGCGACTTCTAGATATACTGAAGCATCGATAGGGCCTACATCCAGGGCTGGCGGCGTCTGGGTGAGTGAGGCTAGCGTCTCTTCAGGATCGTTGACCGGTTCTGGCATCGTCAGGTCTGGTGCGACGACAGGTGCTTCCTCCTTGTTGGCTGAGGTCGCCCTGGTTTCTCGGCGCTGGACAGGATTCTTCTTGCCACGGGCCATGATTTAGTGTGGCTGTGGCTGGTAAAAGCGGTACTTCTCAGGCGGCTATTGAAAGCTCGATCCCTGCAGAGTCGACAAGGCTTGTTAAGTGCTCTGAAAAGAACACCAAGCGTGTTTTCTCCGCAGTTCACGAGACAATCGTTCACAAATGGATGCAACAACTGGCTCCTCAACAATGGTGTCCTCACTCCCTCTTCACTAACCGCTGAATAATGTGTCAAGCGCAGACGACCCCGATAGTGTAGTCGAGACAAACGCAGCCGAATATCAAGCGAGTATTGACCAGTATCTAGCTATTGAGAATAAGGCTACGAATGGGTAGTTAGCGGGCGACGAGAGGCACCAGTGGCTTATCGGGCGGTTGAGCGAGCGTGGACTGACGAGAAATCTTGTCGATGAACTTGAATTTATACTGTTTTTAGGCATGGAAAGTCATCTCCTCTTTGGTTCCTGTCAAAACTGTGATGAATATATCTAAACTGTCATTGAGATATCATCATGTTCATCTGCATCGTGACGTCACATGCTTAACACTCTGGACATCCTCAACAACACTACTGACAGGCTACAAGACAACAGCGTGGCAATTTTTTACCACTTCTAAGGTTTTCATTTGAAGTCCCCTTAGAAATAGTAGTAACAAAAACAGCAAAGGTCCCAACAGGCAAACAAAAACAACAGCTCTGCTTACCATTTCAATACTTTTGCTTTTGGAATAGTAGAAAAACTGGAATGTTCTAGTACGCGCAGCAATTTCCTCATACCATTCCACAATAAAGGCAAATCGAGCATCATCAACCTAAAACAATGTGGATGTAAAATAAGTTAACATGCATATAAAAAGTAAAAGCAAAGAAATCTTTCCCCTAATTTGGCGCCTTTCAAAATTCAAAACCTTCATCATAGGCCAAATTGAAAAAAAAAATGTATGATCTTTACTATGGTCGGTGTCTGTGGCTTAGGCGTTGCTAACACGCTTCGTAAGGCCGGGGTGCCGGCTTCGATCCCAGCTGCGGGCCTTGCGCCTTGCGTTGGTTTCGACAGTGGTATTTAGAAGCCGACCGTCCAGGAAGCAATGGCAAGCTACTGGACGTCAACATGCCTAAAAAAACCACAATAGCCAAACAAATGCTGGGGTTGGTTCTGCAACATCCTGTAAAGGATATGCAACTAACTAACTATGGGCTATGTACAAGGTGTGTTAGGGAGTGAAGAGACTGACAGACTGGCTGATTCTGCACCAATGGGTGGTGAACTGATGCATCAAAAGCTACATCTGATCAGTTCCCTTTGGGAGCAAGTGAACAACGGGAAAGCACAAACAGATCATTATGGTTCCAAGAGAATGATACAGGCAGCAATGACCAGGGGATCTGAGCAACACTAAACGCAAAGGAAAGCATGATAGAAATTCAGGTTGTTTTTTGCTGGCTGTATGCAATGGTACAAAATACTGCAACTTTTCTTAGGCATACATTTTAAAGCCTTTCTTATAGTAATAAATATTTTTTTTTTAACTCTTTGAGTCCCAGGGAGCGCACCACGCGCTAATTTGTTACAACCGCCCAGCCCAATCGACGTGTGACAAGTGAAGGTTTTTTAATTTACAGCTGACTGGTCATAAAACGTGCACCGCTCAATTTCAACTTCTTTTTTATTTCTTTGATCTGACATCATGCATGCTCATTTAAAAACGTGGTCTGAAAGTCGAAAAAATTGTATATTTGCGAGATTAACCGAGTTACTAAGCGTTTGTTTGAAAAGAATATGGCCGTCAAGCAGTATTCTACAGGCATGCCAACATGATTTACGGCTTTAGAAGCCTCAAATTTAAATAACATAGGTGTTTTTTCGATTGATCCAGTTAGATAGATAACACTGCAAATTAGATGTGTTTCAGTCATTTACAGAGTCAAACTTTGATGAGGGATATCTCTAATGTGTACCTCTCGCGAAGGGTACAATGATAGCAGAGTCAGCTGGCACAAATAGCATAAACATTAGTTAGTGAAAAGACGATTTTTAGTGTCAGTTAGTTCTAGTGCTATTCCCCTTATTATGTAGGAACATAGCTACAAAATTACAGGCAAATTGAGTGTTAGATAAACTTCATTTTGTGTGAAGATACTAATTGTTTTTGGAGTCAGTTTTCTTTACCAAATAATGGTGCTCTGTTATGATGCTTCAAAAGATTCTTTGGAAAAAAATCTAACATATAGATTGAGTTTTTATTTTACTTATACATTACTAAGTGGTTTATATTAATTTGTGATTCATCTTGGATATATTTTAACCAGTTTTCCTTGAGTGCCATGGTGGTAAGTGGCATCATCAGAATTGAAACTCTTTAACGGGCTGCTGAAGATGAGGACGAAGCGATTACAGCAATGTCATGAGTGCTGTGCCTGTGACTACTGTAGTAAATGATATAAAAAATATTTTTAAGCATTTATTAAATATTACTTAACAAAACAAATTCTGTCTCATATTTCAACTCAGGCCGTTAGCTGGAAAGCTGCCGATCGCTTAGTGGGAGTTCTCTCCTTTGGCTGCATTGCAAACACGGAGCGGAAAAGTCAAGAATAAAAACAGACAGTGAGGTCGACAACAGGGCTGCCAATACTTGGGTGTTTCCCCCGGATCTGGATCTTTATTTGACGCTTCGGGGATAATCTGGTTTAAAAAAAAAATAAATATATCATTTTATGTATATAAACGTGGTATTAGTTGCCACGGATGTGACTCCTGCAGATCTGTATGACTCACTGACCGATAAATTTGTGTGGTTAGGGGTAGGGTTAGGGTTAAGGTTAGGGCTAGGGATAGGGTTAGGGTTAGATGTGACAATTTTGACGCAGGAGTTCCGAATAATCGCGCAGTCACATACACACCCAAACAATCAAAGGACTGTGGATGCTACTCAAACGGACAATTCGCCGGCGATTAGGCACCATCCGCGCGCTATTGCAGTCATATTTGGGAGAATTCCAGTGGCGCCACTCCAACAAGCATCAGATTGTCGACCAGTATATGGAACTCCTACGTCACAATTGTCAC
>CAJHNH020000713.1:420000-427500 GCA_905116865.2 Candidula unifasciata | reverse complement strand
GTGGGATATTTCTATAGCAGTGTTTTTTCTTTATTCAAGCCAATTTTACAACGACGTTCGACTTAGGTAAGTAGAATAGATGTAGATGTTTTTATGCAAGCACATGTAAGGGAAAAGAGGCTAATTTATTTGTGTAGATATTTTTATAAAAACACATGTAAGGGGAAAAAGCAACTTTATTTATGTAGATGTTTTTATGAAAGCACACATAAGGAGAAAAAAAAAACTTTATTTATGTAGATATTTTTATAAAAGCACGTGTAAGGGGAAAAACCACATTTGTGTAGATGTTTTAATGAAAAGACATGTAAGGGGGGAAAAGGCAACCTTTTTAAAGACAGTACTTAAGATAAGTCACAGCCGGACTTTAAAAAAAAAATGACCTTGACTCCCAGGTCCACCCAGCCTTGAGTGGGTACCGGGTGCAGTCCCGGGAAGTAAAGGCGGTCGGCGTGATGCTGACCATATCACTCATACTGTGCCGATTGGTCTATAAAAATATAGGTCTAGCCCTATATGCCCAATACGCCTAAAGGCGTGGAAAAAGGACCTCTCCTTTTTTTTTTGACTTACTTAAGATAAGTAATTCAATGACTGTCAGTGTTTTCATGTAAGGCGAAATTTACTATTTTATGTAAGTTAAGTAAGCAGAATAGATATACATGTTTTTATGAAAGGCGAATTTTACAATTTTATGTAAGTTAAGTAAGCAGAATAGATATACATGTTTTTATGAAAGGCGAAATTTACTATTTTATGTAAGTTAAGTAAGCAGAATAGATATACATGTTTTTATGAAAGAATATTTCAAGAGGAATTATTGAATTTTCAGTTATAGTGAACAGTATTTTTGTTATGGCAAATGTTACGTTGTGTTTCTTAGGTAAGTCGTATAAATGCCCCTGTCTGTATTGGGGATACTGTAACTCTTCAAGTCCCAAGATGTTGTTACTTAAACACCGTCTGTATTGGGGATACTGTAACTCTTCAAGTCCCAAGATGTTGTTACTTAAACACCGTCTGTACTGGGGATACTGTAACTCTTCAAGTCCTAAGATGTTGTTACTTAAACACCGTCTGTACGGGGAATACTGTAACTCTTCAAGTCCTAAGATGTTGTTACTTAAACACCGTCTGCACTAATAATTCAAGCTTGAAAAAAAAATTATTATGTTTGAAGTGTCTCACCGAAAGTTGAATTATTTTGGCCATATCAAGAGCCATAGCGGCTAGAAAAAGAATGTGTTGAAGGGTGCAGTTTGTGAAAGGCGAGGCAGGGGTCGTGCACCTCAAAAATTGATACATGACATTGAAGACGCATTGGCATTTGAAAGCACATGGAGCCGGAGAGCTGGCTAGGGAAAGGGATACTTTCAGAAATGCGTGAAGAGAGCGACGTTCTGTAAAGGACCTGCTAATTGATGCGATTAAGTGTCTCACCATAGATACTATCGGGCAGAATGAATTAGCCTTCTTCTTCTTAAAGTCCATGCCATGTGGCATTGGTAATCATGTCTATCCACAACTTTCTGTCTCGTGTACTTTCAGTCAGCTCTGATGATCCTCCATGCCATGAAGTCAAACTGTCCAGCATCGCCTCTTTGTCTTTCTCTATCTCTCTTCCCCTCAACTTTCCTACTGTCACGATGTATAAAAGTTTTCTTTTTCTCGTGACGTGATCAAAGAATGTAGATTGTCTCTTTCTGGTGTGGGCAATCAGTTCTCTTCGTGAGTCAGTTTCTTTCAAGACATTTTCTGTACTCTTTTTTTCCAATAATCTATTAAATTTCCATGACTCGCTTCCTTATATCAATATGGGATATATATATATATGTATGTATATATATATATATATATATATATATATATATATATATATATATATATATATATATATATATATATATATATATATACATATACATATAATAATACCGCGATCGAAACCCACTGCAGGCTGCGTGGATTTTTGTCGTGGTATGGGGACGTCGCAGGTCGACCCAGCCTAAAATGGGTACCAGGATGGGCTGTCCTGGGAAAGTAAAGACAGCCGGCGTATTGCTGACCACATTACCCACAGAGTGCTGATGGTCTGTAAAAATATGGGACGCTCTGCCCATATGCCCGATGCGCCAAAAGGCGTGAAAAGGGAACTTTACGTTACTTATATATATGTAGACAGACAGACGGATAAATAAGATAATTGATTGTTTAGATAGACAAACAGACAGACAGACAGACAGACAGACAGAGAGATAGATAGATAGATAGATAGATAGATAGATAGATAGATAGATAGATAGATAGATAGATAGATAGATAGATAGATAGATAGATAGATAGATAGATAGATAGATAGATAGATAGATAGATAGATAGATAGATAGATAGATAGATAGATAGATAGATAGATAGATAGATAGATAGATAGATAGATAGATAGATAGATAGATAGATAGATAGATAGATAGATAGATAGATAGATAGATAGATAGATAGATAGATAGATAGATAGATAGATAGATAGATAGATAGATAGATAGATAGATAGATAGATAGATAGATAGATAGATAGATAGATAGATAGATAGATAGATAGATAGATAGATAGATAGATAGATAGATAGATAGATAGATAGATAGATAGATAGATAGATAGATAGATAGATAGATAGATAGATAGATAGATAGATAGATAGATAGATAGATAGATAGATAGATAGATAGATAGATAGATAGATAGATAGATAGATAGATAGATAGATAGATAGATAGATAGATAGATAGATAGATAGATAGATAGATAGATAGATAGATAGATAGATAGATAGATAGATAGATAGATAGATAGATAGATAGATAGATAGATAGATAGATAGATAGATAGATAGATAGATAGATAGATAGATAGATAGATAGATAGATAGATAGATAGATAGATAGATAGATAGATAGATAGATAGATAGATAGATAGATAGATAGATAGATAGATAGATAGATAGATAGATAGATAGATAGATAGATAGATAGATAGATAGTGGGTAAAGAGAGACAGAGTGTGTGTGTCAAAATCTGTTCGTATTCTGTGCCAGCCTCACACTTTCTCAGTTGCTGTCTCTAATACTCATACAATCCTAACCTTTAAATGGAAGCTAATTTTAGAATAAACTGTCTTGTTGCACTAAGTATGACCTATTCCCTTCACCACGTATAAACCTCACTCTTGCACACACAGGATTATACTCTTACCTGCAGAAGACAATTATATGTTGTAGCTCAGTCTATGGTATCGATGCTACCGGGACAGACAGTAGAGGCGAAGGGGGGAAAAACGAAATTCAACCGAGATTATTCAGTACAAGCTGATGTTTTGTTTTCTTTGGTTACACTCAAATAACATGTTTTTTCCCCCTCCAAATATACACATCAGGCATATAGAGTATAGACAGACAAACCAATTATAACTAGTTGTACAGAGGGACGGGCGGGCCGACGAGAGATAGATGGGAGGGACAGGCAGACACACTCACTGACAGACGAAAGAACTGGTGGTCGAATGAACAGATTAGGCGATTTGGATACGTCTTCTTCTTCTTCTTCTTCTTCTTCTTCTTCTTCTTCTTCTTCTTCTTCTTCTTCTTCTTCTTCTTCTTCTTCTTCGCGTTCACCGGCTGTAAACTTCGGCGGAAAGTTCTGGTTGTTCGTCCACTTCTGGACTGCAGTCCTGTTCCAGAACCTGAGTGTTGCGTGTAAAATATGTTTTACAGATCTGACTGCAGACTGTTGTCTAAGGATGTATGTGTGCAGACAAGAAATATGGTCATTGAACGATGGCACATTATATCCGTGTTGGTACCGCCCCCACCATGTCAACTTTCGAATAAATCAAATGTCCCTTAACACGCAGTCGTAAAAGGCCGCTAATTTAATGTTTGCTGAAATCGGCTGTGTTCGGCCAAAGGGCTCTGATCTCGCAGACTAGCTGTAACCCACAACACATGGTATCAACTGCCATTTTAGGACGAATGCATGAGGTGGAAGAGGAGGAGGAGAAGAAGAAGAAGAAGAAGAAGAAGAAGAAGAAGAAGAAGAAGAAGGAGAAGAAGAAGAAGAAGAAGAAGAAGGAAGAAAGAAGAAGGAAAAAAAAAAGAAGAAGAAGAAGAAGAAGAAGAAGAAGAAGAAGCCAACAGTAAAAGTAAATTACTATATATGCTGACCTCTTGCATTGCTATTATTTACAGGCACTACTTTGGCTACCTTTCGACTATATCAGTATTGGAAACGAAACAAAAAGAGCTTTCCTAAAGAACAATCGTTTCTGCTAGATCGTTTTGTATCTGGACCTCCTTGCACAGGTAGCGTTAAAAACCTGACAGGATGACCAAAGAAAAACACCCTGCCATTAAATCGGCTGTGGTTAGCCACCCTTGCCCGTCGTACGTCCACTCTCGGATTACAGTTTACCACGCTAGCAAGATCGACCTGCGCTACTGTCGTTCCCTTCACAGCTGTTCCTCGTGTAAAATGGGTCAGTTAAAGGACCCCTGCAGTGCCATCCATTTCGGGATGTGCTCTGCTGTGGTTGGGCCGCCAGCCAAATCACGAAAACGACATGGTACATCCGTGCTGACCACCGCTTCTAGACCGGTTATGCGAGACGGCGGGGTTTTATATTACAGAAGCGCAAATTTGCTACACCCAATAGGGCCAAACTCGCCAAAAACTCGCAGCTTGGCCATTTTACGAGAGGGTCATGAACTGGCAGGAACGTCATTGGATAACAGAGCTGCGGTTTTGCAGAACAATGTCTTTCGTCTTCACCCTCAGAGGCAGGTGGTGCTTTCGGGTAGCCAGGCTGGAGCTAACAGCGGTAACCTTGGTCAGCATGCAGGTTCCAATGTGGTTATCTCAACAGGTCGTGGTCAAGGTGGTGGAATGGCCATCAGATTCACCCCTGGCCAGACGAATATTATCAGCGACGGCAACACGAACATAGAAATCCAAGGTCAGGGCCGTGCCATTCATATTCAGAGCACGGGAGGCCAGAATGTTCGATTTCGTTCCATGGTCGGCCCTGGGGGTCAATCAGGTCATGTGATTAACATCCAAGGCAATAGAGGACACGGGAATTACCCCGAATACATCGATGCCAGACCAATCACAGTACCTTTACCTGTTGATGTCACAGATTCCACAAACGAAACCGAGTCCCCGGTGCCAAAAAGCTTTTTATCTACAAAACAGATTGTCCATCAGAAACCAACAGCTCGAGTAGCTCCAGCTCCTGTAATACCTTCAGTTCCTACGGCATCCCGGACTGTACTGCCTCCTGCTTCGCTAAGTCCTCAGCTACCACTGGATGTTTCTCCTTTCGTGGGACCACCAGCTTCAGTGCAGCCAAGTCCACCATTGTATGACAACTCTGCATCTGCGCCATCTCCTTCTGCACCGCTGATATCGGGATCACCAGTGGCCACTGTATCGCCAACTAAACAGGTTAGTTAATCTCTTATCTACAGTTTTTAAAAAAAAATCTTTTTAGTATCCTATCATCTGTGTCTTATTTAATGCATATTGAAAAATGTGTAGAATAAAGAGTAGCAAAAGAAAACTCTACTAAACGTTTCAAATCACCAATTATTACTGGCATCATGGTGGCTTACAGACTGGAAAATAGAGAGAATTTAGATAACAGACAAGCTGCACACGCAAGGGAGTTGAATCCAAGTAGACCACAATGCAGACCAACAAGGCCGTGGAGGGATAATACACAGACGGTACACGTAACGTTAGTCTTCCCACGCCTCGCACATTAGCTCAATTACGATTGGTTGTTCCTGAGCCTGTCACCTTGGCACAAGGTTGCAGGGGTATTCCGCAATGCCGTTGATATCGCGTGTAGTATATTTCAGCACGCCAGCGCTTTTTACACTCCAAAAACATTGAGAAACTGGCCTTAACATCCCCCCACCCCGAGAGTGCTGCAACCTATGCCACAGGCAATCTCTTTCTCGGAATGAAAATGTAAATGCAAGACAACGCAGAAAGCAAACAACAGAGGGGAACACACCAGTAACCTTCAGGAAAGTTGACCAGCCCAAAAACATGTGAATGAAAAGTGACCTACTCTATTTGTGGAGATTAACGTTACTTTAACCAGACCTACAGACACCTGGAGTCACCAATTGAAAATAGAAGGTCAGTCATGAGTGGGTGATTTCTGCAGCGATGAACCTCAAGGACTCCAAATACTAAAGAAGAAGAAGAAGAAGAAAAAGAAGAATAAGAAAAAGAAGCAAAAATAAAAAGGAGGAGGAGATGAAGAAGAAAGAAAGAAAGAAAGAAAGAAAGAAAGAAAGAAAGAAAGAAAGAAAGAAAGAAAGAAAGAAAGAAAGAAAGAAAGAAAGAAAGAAAGAAAGAAAGAAAGAAGAAACACTATGGATTCATCAATGTTATCACAATCGAGGTTACTGTACATTGGGCATTCCTATTGCTTGCTGAGCCCTCAGATCCCACTTAATTGTTCCCATGAGAAGTTGATTATCATGTCTCATATATCGGCCTCAAAGGCGGCATACACGTGCTTCACTGTGCCTTAGTCTCAGGTCACGCAGTCGTGTTAGTGTTAATTCACAAATTTACTGGTTTTCCTAGGTGGATAGAGGTTTTTTATAGAGGAAAGAGATTATTATGGCCTGGAGCGAAAAAGGCACCTGGGTATAACCAGAAGAGCTGGCTGGTTTACTACACTCAGATTAAAGGCAAGACGGACAAGATCGTGACTGGTACCATCAGTATTGGAACTCTGCGCTGGCTGCTGAAGATGAGGTCGAAGCATGCATGGGAATGCTCCCAGTGCTGTAATGTCATTCTTGAATCAACTCAACTTAACAGCTGAAGAGAAGAAGTGTAAAAAAGAACATTTGTTCGATTATGATAAGGGGAAAGAAACAAATGGCTGAGATGTAATTGGGTTACCGTGTTTGCTTGACAAGAATGATACACCTAAAGTGATTAAAATGTGTGCAGACGGTCGAATCAACGAAAATTTACAAAATACATATGCCTTTGCCCGTTAAAGAAATGGGTGGCGTTGATGAGGGACAACGGATACCTGGTTTCTGCACAACTCACTGGCGGGATGAAAAGGGGGAGGAGGGGGGGGGGGCGGTTAAAGGAAAAGGTTGGTGACTCAGGTGAGCTTGTGTATATATAGTACACGATACCTGCTACGTTTTACGCAATTCCGTTGCCAGCAGATACTTGGTGCAAACAAAACGTCAGCCTGAAATTGTTGCTGGAAAAAGGGAAATGCGTGTTAGCGGGAGGTTGGGAAATGGTGAGGATGGGGCATGTTAAAAGTGTATGAATCTTTTTTTAAAACTTGGGAAAGATTTGTTTTTTCCCCCCTCTAAAGTCAGACCAGAAGAAATATCATGTAATTATACCTTTTTAAGTTTGGTTTCCACGTTGAAAGCAGCTGTTTTCTTACATTGAAA
>CAJHNH020000713.1:407500-417500 GCA_905116865.2 Candidula unifasciata | reverse complement strand
ACACCATTTATATACACTTTTTTGGTCTTCCTCTTGCCTTAATCCCAGATGTTCTGTTGTAAAAAAAATGGTGTGTACAGTTTGGACTGGCTGCATTCTCACAACATGGCTGGACCATTTCATTCTTTGTCTGTCAATATAATCCAAATATGGTCTTGTTCCGACTTTCTCTCCTATGCTGGTATTCGTAACCCTGTCTATTCTTGTGTTGAGAGTTCCTAGGCTTTTCCCTAGAAAATTGTAACCCAAAATTCTTAGCCAGTATGTTATCACCTAAAACCTCTTGCCTGCACAGTGTTTTACTTCTGACTGAACAAAGTCTGCTTTGAACGCAAAGAATTATATAAGTTTAAGAGATCCTTACCTGCACAGGACTTCGGGTTACATAGAACTTGTTTGGTCTTTACAGGTTGGTTGGTATTTTTTCTTGAACCTAGGGCGGTGCATAGGGCAGAGGTCATAGCTATCCATGTATGGTTGTTTGTTGCCAACTGTTTTAGGTCTTGGATGTTCATTAGGCCCATGAATGAGCCTTCCCTGATGATAGTTCTACCCAGGGTCTCTCTTGATCATCCTCGTTTCCTTTTCCTTTCTGATGTCAGTATGAGGGCTTGATTGGGGACGGAGTCTGGTCTTATCAATTCTGATCGCATGGTCGTTGTAGTTCTAGCGGCGCTTTCTTTTAAAATTGGGTACATTAACTTGCTTGGTCTCTTGCCTTATTTGCGTACTGAATGTGAAATTTGTCCACGGCTTTAATCATAACGTAATTGAAGGTTGAATGGATTATTTGAGCTGACCCGTTTGGTCAACCACCAGAACTTAGACTACTTTAGTCTTACGGTGTCAAACCTTCAGAGACTGTTAGTCTGTCCTCCAGACTAAGGTCTACTGATCTCGCCCAGGGCTGTCAATGGGATTTTGTGTGTGTGTGGGGGGGGGGGGGGTAGCCTAACTGAACAAAAACACAAGCAATACACAAACACCCCCCCCCCCCCCCCCCCCCCCCCCCCCCCCCCCCCCCCACAAAAAAACAGATGTTAAAATATGCACAATTTTTATTTACGAAACGAAACATTTACCATATTTAACGATATATTTAAACAAAAAAAAAACAAAAAAAAAAAAAGATTTTCCCGAGACGTCATATAAAAACCCAGATCTGGGGGGGGGGGGGGGGGGGGGGGCAGCATTGGTAGCCCTTATCCCGCGGTGCCAAACTTTTCAGGTTTCAGCCCGGAGTGGAAAACTTCACTCACGAGCTCGTATAGTTAGTGACATTTTCTCTTGTTTCATTTTTAAAATATAGTCATTCGCAGAGTGGAGTCACGTAATGCACTCACTACCTGTCTGTATGCGGGACAGATATAAGACCGAACGATAAGTATATCAACGAGCTTCACAATATAACAAACACAAACCAAACGTGAACGTTGCGGCTATAGAGCCTTCTTCAGCACGTACATAGATTAGACTATACTACACAAATACACAATACCACTTATCTTCGTATCTAGTGGCAGTCAGGTCGATGCCAAGACAATAGTCTGGCGAAGCACTGGGGGGGGGGGGGGGGGGGAGAAAAATAAATATCCCGGGATAAGCCAGAGGCCGTCACTCGAGGGTAAGATGAAACTGTGTAGGCAGTTCAGCCCCCTAGGATTTAGATGAAGCTGTGTTGGCAGTTTTGGTCATTTGGCGCCAGAGTTCCCAAAGTGTATATAAAGCGATTTTCAAGAGTCTGGAGTAGCTAGATTTATTGGCGGTCACCTCCATTTCGTGGACACCTTGGTGGTCCTGGGAACGGAAATTCAGTGCTACTGATTTCAGGGCGTCAATGTCTGTATGCCGCGTTAAATTTTCATAGTAGCTTCCTTCGCTGTGTATTTTCGTATGCTTTCATTTAACATTTCTTCGTTTTTCATTCATAGTCTCTTGTTTTTTTTTCTCTTGAACATGCATTCTCGCATTCACTCACACCCCTACTCATTTACTCACTAGCTCACTCCCTTATTTACTCACTCTGTCCCCCTTACCCATCTTCTCTTTGTTTCTCTCGTTTCTCTTCTCATTATCTTTCACTCACTCTCTCTCTCTCTCTCTCTCTCTCTCTCTCTCTCTCTCTCTCTCTGTTTCCCACTGACCCATCTACCCCCTCCCCACTCCTATTTTTTCCTTTATGTCTTCAGAGGGAGATCGAGCTATACAGAATAACACCCGGTGCAATGAACATTTCTTCGCCCATAAACATTTTTTATCTCTAATATGAATCTAGCGTTGTCAGTGTTTAGCAGTATATTTTTGTAAAATTCATTTTACAGTTTTCTCCCCATTCTTCCATACTCAGCTAAAGCGTATATGAGGATTAAGCCTTTCAAATTGCGTCTGCTTCATTCAGAAATACACTTTGTCCCTACACAGAGATGTTAGAAATAATAATTACCGCTTCACTTACAAGTGTACAAACAAGAGACCCATCTGGCCCAGACTGAGAACCACAAATTCAAAACACCAGACCATTTCGATCGTGGAATACCTTCTGCAAAATAAGCTAATGGAGAAGGCGCCATTTTGCTGAGCCAGATGTCTCTGCCTGGTCGGTGAAATGAACGTACGCTTTGAACGTGTACATCATTTCCGGTTCCCTTAAACCAGATGGCTGCTGATCGGAAATAGGTTTCGAGTTTGCAATATTGCTGGTTTAAAATAGTTTTAAGTGCGCGCGTGCGTGTGTGTGTGTGTGTGTGTGTGTGTGTGTGTGTGTGTGTGTGTGTGTGTGTGTGTGTGTGTGTGTGTGGTTCTAATAGAAATGAATTCCTACCAATCCTTCTAAAAACATGTGTAGCCAATTTTGTGCATTCATGCATTGTTATTTTGCGTCGTTTTTTAGGCAACGTGACTGGCAGTTGATTCCTCTACTTCGTTCTATTCTATGCACATTTTTAAAAAACATTAGGCATGAAATCATGTCTGGCACATCTTGTCTTGCTCATCACGGCCCGTTGTATGGTCTATGCGTTAATCCCAATCAGAATGTCTATAATCTTTGTCTGCCCCTGCGGTATCCTATGCAAAAGAAACTAGTCTGTGTAGCGAAGGGGCAAAGGAGGCTGTGAAACATATAGGGGCATTTCCATATTGGAAAGATGTTTGCAAGAATTATGGAACTTAGAGCTCCACTAGTGCTATGTCAAGGACCTTGTATCTATCCTACTGAACTACAGCTCGTTATACGGCCCCGTGTCATGACACACTATCCAACAAAACACCAAGCACAACACGTTCAGAGCGCAGACACCAAATCTTTACAACAAGAATACGATTTTACAAAATAACAGTTGACTTCCGAGTGCATAAGCACCCTTATCCGCATGAGACAATTCAGTTTCATAAAGGGAAAGAGCTGTTCCAGTGCAGTTATTTTCTTTAAGGCAATTATGCGAGCAGTAAATTGAATATGATAGAAGTCAACATCTTATATTTATAGATCAAGAGAAATCATTCGATCGAGTGAAAAGATGCAAACTATAGACAATTTTAGAATATTATGTTATTCAAGATCAACTGTTGGGTAACATCGTGGCTCTTTACCAAGATAGACAGTGCACATTAAGAACAACAGAAGAAATGACAGACTGGTTTCCCATCTCATCAGGTATCAAACAGGAATATGTCCTTTCACTATTGCTATTCATTACTTATATGGATAAAATATCAGAGGAGGCAAATACAGACACTGGAGAAATCAATGAACTTCTTTTTGCAGATGATCAGGGTCTAATACACCACTAAGAACAGAATTTACAACACCACATCGACTGCTTACATCAAGCCTGCACAAAGTATGTCCTGAGAATAAACACCGCGAAAACTAGAACATAAAGTAACTACATGCGAAATGCGCTGTCTTCACAAGTTCACTAATAGCACTAGACGAGACTCTGTTACGAATACCAGCATTAGAGACAAGTTCATGTCTAGATTATATTGACAAACAAAGAATAAATGGTTCGGCTATCTAGTGAGAATGCAAAACAGACCAGACTGCATATGAGACTTTTCCCAGTAGAACATCTGGGAGGAAGGCAAGAGGAAGACCAAGAAAGTAATGGATAAATGGTTTTTTTTTTTTTTTTTTTTTTTTACGTATCCAGAAACCACGAGTTGTAAACCCTTTGGCTCGGTACTATGGATATCGCAACCCTTCGGCATTGATTCCATTATAAGTACCGTTAATCTGGGAGAAATGTGGCTTTTCTGCCTACCCCCGGGAGTGAACCCGGACCACAAGGAGTTCGTCACCCGGCCGCCGCGAAAGTCAGGTTTAACCAACTTCGCTAGAGAGCCGGGCGGATAAATGGTGTAGATGAAACCTGCAAAAAGTTGAACAAATACATCACTCAAGCCACCCGAGAAGCGCAAGACATACAGAAAATTACGACACTGTGTTACAACCTGGTAACTCTGAGACGACAAAAGAAGTAGAAGTAGCAAAGTCAGGATCGTCCTGGGGTCTCCATTGTAAGGAAACCTGCTGGGATCTGCATGCTTGATACGAATGTCATATCCGTTCCATATAATGATGGAGACAATCACCATTTATCTCTTTATTACAAATAAATCTTTCTACGATAGAGATTCAAAACTTTACGCATGGCACAAATGGAACGACACCCTCATCAAGAGCCAGACTGACTTTATACTTACTAGAGTTAAAAGAAAAAAACTCTTGATGCAAGAGCAATCACTAATGGTCTATGTGCCACTGATCACAAAATAGTTGTGTTAATAGCAAAACATCTCACGTTCAAGAAACTAACCAAAAACCACGACCTCATCAGGTTAGCAATCTCAAACTAGAAGGAGTAAAATAACAGTTAACAGCAGAAAGTAAAGACCGCACAGCTAGCAGAACATTTTTCAAAGTAGTCAAAAGTATACGTAAAAGAGAGCTACAAACCCACAGCAATAATTAATTATAAGGCAGAAAGGCCATTAATAGATCCAGCAGAAGCAGCAGAAAGATGGATAGAATAGATTCCTTTACCCCCTTAGGCAGTGGTATTCAAACAGCGGAGCGCGCCCCTAAGGGGACCCAAAGAGGTTTCTGGTTTCTAGGGGACGGCAATCCATCTTGAAAGTGAGTGTATGTGTACTTGTAACAATCCATTATACTATGTTTCAGTTTAATTATAAATAAACTGTTTTTAAGAATTATTTATTTAAAAAACGACAAGGGCATTTTAATTTTCACTACAAGTTTTTACGTCTACCGTTAGAAATCTAATTAATATGACAACACATTTAATTGTTGATTAAGAGCACATTCCGACATAAACGTATCTCCTTACTTTCTGTTTTTCTTATAACGAAATCTGCTGATCTCTTTGTAATCACATTTTTTATGTTGTGGTGGGATCTTGCTGTATACTCAGAGGGGGCCTGGGGGTCTTGCAATATACTTAATGGGGCGTTGAGGTCTTGCTTTATACTCGGTGGGGGGGGGGGGGCTTGAGGTCCTGCCTTTTACTTAAGAAAGACCGTGGGAGGGGGGAGGATCTTACTATATATTCAAAGGGGGCGTGACCTGCAAAATGTCGGAGACCACTACTGTAGGAGATCACCAAAAAAGAATAACTGAAGACCACAGAGGTCAAGGTCGCTCCTGCAGCCCTTCTCAAGCGTCTTATTTCCATGGTTACCAATTTTTCTTGTATGGTGTGATGTCAGTGATCATGTCTGGCACTGGTGTGACAGAGTGGAAATACATATGCTTTGTTTGAGGCGCTTCTTTGTGCTGATCGTGATTGTTTTATGCAGTAAGTTCATGGGCTCGCTAGCTGCAGTTATAGCAGAGCCATCCAGTTTATCAGCTCCTTCATTTGCAACAATTCCTGCATTAATATGTCACAAGAAGAAGAAGAAGAAGAAGAAGAAGAAGAAGAAAAAGAAGAAGAAGAAGTAGAAGAAGAAGAAGAAGAAGAAGAAGAAAAAGAAACAAAAAACAAGAAGTGTACGGAAATGAACTCATCCCCAGGTCTTGGCAAGCAAACGATCTAACAACTATGGCACCATTTTGTATCCGTCTGAAAACATGGATGAAGTGCGCCCATGTTGTAAATAATGTGTGACAAAACAAGCCAAACCGGGTTAACGGCAGTGCGCATTACTCGGAGAAAGATAATGAAATTTCCATCCGACGAAGGAGAGTGATGGCTTGTACGCTGCCTGTCGCCAAGTCTGTGGCTGCTGTTTAAGTTTGTTCTGCCTTGCAAGGGATCTTACTCGATTCATAGAACTTCATTTTCGATATTAAGTGTTCTGAGTGTGCTTGCTTTAAATCTTGAAGATATCGTTGTAAAAAAACACCGGGCGCTTCCGATTGCAGATGTGCAGGTGTGGTGGATGGATTCATTGTGGAATTATTAGCTATGGTTATTTGCGCGTTGTGTATTCGAGTACACTTTATAGTTAAAAAAAAATGAATATATAGTATCTACGATATCTTCTTGTCATAGTTTATAACGTATGGCGTCAGTAGTCGTGTCTTTCGATAACCATCTGTTTTGTGCAGAGGCACCCACACATACAACATGGGGAGCCTCAAGGGCTAAATCCTAGTTTAATCACACAATAATAATAATAAGAATAATAATAAAAAATAATATGCTGAATGAAAGATAAACACATAATGTATTTGAAATAAAATGATTCGTATAAACAAACACTTATAACTGTAATTTGTTTACATAGAGAAAGTGGGACTTTCCCTACAGAATTGTTTGAGGCGTGCTTCGGCTCCACTAAAGCAACGTTTTTAGGTGGGGAGGTAGCCCTTAAGGGGTCTGAGCTCCCAGGTTCATGTGCTAAAGCTTTCATGTACTTTCAATAGTTTGATACATTTGTTTCTCCGTTTCTTGATGGTTCAAGTTTTTCAGCACCTTATGGGTTGGTTTCCCATGCCTCCACCTATTTTTAAAAGTTGTTTCGTTGTCATGGCGTACTAATTTTTTTTTTAATTCTCAAAACGTGACCACAAAATTTAGAGTTATGTGTCTTATTCACACGTAAAATTGAAATATTTTGGTCGCTTAAAAACGTCACGAAAATTTACAGAGAACAATAATGGAGGGGTATATGCCTGGGAAGAGAGGGAGAGGAAGGCCAAAGAAAAGATGGGTGCAGGATGTGGCGGATGATCTGCTTATAGGTGTATTGGACGCGGGAAATCTTGCTTGTGATCGAGTTTTCCTGAGGTTTGTTTTGGGAGCCAGACTCTGCAAGGGACAACCTACTGACTGGCCAACTGAGTGTCTGATTCCGTACTCAACCCTGCTGTATGGTGCAGCAACTTGGACAATGAACCGGTAGCAGAGAATAACAGAAAATCTATGGAGATGTGTGTACAATGAACAGGTAGCGAAAATAACAGAAAATATCTGGAGAAGTGGATATACAATGAACAAGTAGCAGAAAATGACATAAATTCTCTGAAGATGTGGATATACAATTAACATGTAGCAGAAAATAACATAAAATCTCTGGAGTTGTAATAATGGAGGGAAATATCGATGGCAAGAGAGCAAGATGTAGAAAACGTTACAAATGGGAGGACAATATCAAGAGGCGGATGAACAACAATCTGAGAAAGTGTCCAACCTAGAAAACAGGTAAGGCATACTAGAAATAAATAGCTGCCAACCTGACTGATTGATCAATTGTCTGATTCAAATAATCAGTTCTCTTTATGAGTTATCTATTTTATTAAAGCCCGAAGAGATGATAACAATCTGGTCAAACAATGGTTTAGCGATGAGTGACCAGGACAACTGGCCAGTAACGCTCAAGACTGTGAGAAAGGGCAAGACGGACATACAAGCAGAATGCTACTGGCACCAGCGGATTGGAACTCTGCGCTTGCTGCTGAAGATGGGGAACGGGGCACTCATGGGGAATGTTCCGTATGCTATGATATCGGTTTCTAACTCAAGTAAACTCTTGTTTGTTATTGTCATAGAATTCGCTGGCTATTATTTCTGCCAAAATTCTCTTTTTAGTTTACACAGCGAGCTAATGACTCGGGTAACAGTTTCTCTCGGGAACATTCTGTTCTGTAAACACATTCAAGCGGCCACGGAGTCGATTAGATAATCCATCTCTAGAACCCATTACTTTACATCAGGGGCGCATGAACCTTGGGGCTTAGGCACCTAGAACCACCCTAACCCCTCCCCTCACGCGCCTTTCTCCCACTCTTTCTCCGACTTAAACTTGTTTTTAAAGAGAAAAAAAAAAAGGGGGGGGGGGCGCGCAAGCTAACATCCACACCCTTTAGCTATGTATATATAAAGTAAATTACCCTTTTCCACGCCTTTCAGGCGTATTGGGTATATATCTAGACCTATATTTCATAGACAAAACGGCACTCGGTGGGTGATGCAGTCAGCATTATGCCTGTCGCCTTTACTTCCAAGGACTATACCTGGTACCCAGTCGAGGCTGGATCGTCCTGGGAGCCAAAGTCCTTTTTGAAAAAAAGCTCCGCCAGAAACCGAACCGAAGCCTTCGCAGGCGTGCGTCTAGTCACCACACCACGGTTGCTCCCATATATATATATATATATATATATATATATATATCATCAGGTGCCTTGCCGACTGGAGGGGGCGATCATGCCTCTCCATAATCCACGATCTCCTGCAGAATGTATCAGTTCGTGTGCCGACACACCTCCATGCCATGCAACAGGACTGTCAAGAATCTTCTCTTGTTGTCTTCCTCTATCCCCCCTTCCACAGATCTTTCCAGTGGTCACAACATGTTCTATTTTCCCTTTTCTCATAACATGGCCGAAAAATGATGACTGTCTTCTTCTGATGTCTGTGGTAAGTTGTCTTCGGGCTCCCGCCTCTTTCAAACCCTCTTGGTTGCTCTTTTTGGCTGTCCAAGGTATTGCTAGCATTCTTCTGTAAAACCACATCTCTGAGGCCTCAAGAAATTGTTTGGCCTGCCTACCGACTGTCTAGGATTCACACACACACGCTCGCGCGCGCGCGCACGCACGCGCACGCACACACATACATATATAAGTTCTAAAATTATGTGGGTTTTTTTTTTTACTGATACATAGCATATTACTTCAAATGCATTCCTCTTCTTCTCTAACCCTGTTCTGCCTTTTCGGTGTCAGGTTTTAAAGGGACATCGGGTGCAAGCCTTGGTATGTGCTATGTGGATACTGGTATTCACGACCTCGGATATTTCATCTATCCATGGCTTGCGTGGTCGCCATCTAACTCTGCTTCCATTGTGTCTAAAGTGACAGAGATCGGTGTGATGCATTACATGGTAGTAGTTTTGACACACGTCCAAACGATTTCTTCTTCTTCTTTTTCTTCTTCTCAGCGTTCACCGGTTCAAAGTTACTCTGGAATGTTTAATGTTGAATTGAGAATCGACATAATAGCTCTCGGAACACTCCTACGAAATTATAATTAGTATACCGTCAACTGCTCAGACTGACTGACTGACTTTCTACCCAACTACAAGCGATAAACACCCGATGACACAAAGTGCCACCATGTGGATGAGGATCACCGTGGAAAGGTCCCAGAAACAGTGTTTAGACAATTGGCCATATTGATGGCCTGCCTATATTGCGGCCCCTGGCAAAAGCCAGAGTGGGGCTTCAATAAACAAAAATTACATCCTAAAAAGGACGTAAGACTGTTATTACTGCTCAGATGAAGTCAGGTAGGATTTACACTGGCGACGAACCGGGGCCAATGCTGCAACTAAAAAATCTAATTCATATATGATCCACTAAAAAAATATATAGAAATACAAAAACAACTAAAAAGTTCCCTGGAAATTGAATTAACAAAAATAGACCTATAAAGATGCGCAAAACGAGATAACGTCATTAATGTAGGTAAACAGGAGACGAGAACACCGTTTGAGTCTTGATATACTGATCTGTCTTTTTTTAAATCGTTATTTG
>CAJHNH020000713.1:362500-402500 GCA_905116865.2 Candidula unifasciata | reverse complement strand
TCACAGGGGGTTTAGCATCACAGGCCCAGGTGGGAGGTGACTCTTTGAGTCACAGGGGGTTTAGCATCACAGGCCCAATGAGTAGTAAAGAGAGACTAAAATCGACACATCATGTGTTCATTGGGCTTCTAGGTAAGAACCTATGAATGTATGATGTGTTCTCTGGGACTCAGAGTTTTGACAGGCATGTTGTAAGAGTTAACTAATTAGGGAGTGTTTACTTCAACATCAAACTGTACCTGCCTGAGAGACGAGGAGCTAGCAGTCTGGATACAGATAAGTCAGATCTGGAAAACGGAAATGCACACACAAGTCAAGTCCTGGAAGAAGACAAAAGTCCAGAATTGGAGAAACTATCAAAAAATTTTTTTGGCAGCGTTTGCAGCCGGTGAATGCTAAGAAGAAGAAAGACAGGAAGAAGAAGAAGAAGAAGCAGAAAAAGAAGAAGAAGGAAAAGAAGTAGAATTATAGCCGATGAATCTCTGAAGTGATTCTAAAAAGTGCTTGAAATTCATCTGAACAGGGCAAAGATTATACCCTGTGGTTGATGATTTTGACAGCTGCATTTAAGCTGTATATACATGTTCTGTGCGTTTTTAATTGCATGCATTAAGAAATCAAGCTTGCAGTTAAAAATGTAAAAAATAAAATCATCGGCACTCATTTTATATAAATCGTTTCTTCTCATCCTGGTCCTCATTTTCCATCTCCTTCTCACATGGCCTCTACTCTTTTCTCATAATGGGTGACCGCCCGCCGAGAGCTAGACACAAATCAGTTCCATCACTCCTGCAGTGATCCATGTAAACTGCATTCAAAACCAAATAATACATTCAAAAATAGGAACTGCCACGGTCTTTAGAGCATCAGGGAAATGGTCTTACTACTTCTCCAAGGATGTACCGTCTTACTATTTCTCCACGGAGGTTCTCTAGATTTTTAATTCTGTGAGCCAAAACAACACATAATGTGCGAACCTGTGTTTAATCAGTAGCTATAATTCCTTTCTTGTTTTCTTCATTTTTAGCCTGTGATTGCAGCTAACAAGGAGAATGCTACCAGTCCCATCCATGCCATCCCAACAGAGCAAGAGCTGCAAGTGATTACTCCGGACTCTATACAGAATCTGCCAGACATTTCAGGGAGGACAGTTTCTGACCAGGACATTTGGGAGAGACAGTTACTGCATCAAGTAAACGAGGCATTTCTTAACAACCAAAACCAGAACAGAAAAGATGCTGACATCTTTCAACCGCTGCGAGAGCAAGCTCTTAAAGGTACATAGATATTATGTTTATTACATATTGGGTTGAATAGTACTTGCCTGAAGCAAGTTAAAGAATTCAAATATCTTGGAAGTATATATTTTTGGAGGATGGGAGCATTGTGATGAGGTGATTTGCATGGTCTCCACGTGTACATTGTGGCAAGCAGAAAGACCGTGCTACAAGTGACGGCACAAGCTACTTGTGGCTAGTCGAGTGAGCAAGGGGAAGCCTGAGCTGGACTCGTGGTCAGTTGGTTACCAGAAGTCGTAGAAGACGGTTGAGTTAATAGAAGATGTAGTTCATAGGTCGTGTAAATCATCAGTGTTTGAATATGTCACAAGCCATGGAAATGTGAATAATCGTTGGAGCATGTTGAATAAATGCAACAGAATAAACTGACAGCATGTACAAGGAAGCTGAGTGGCATTTGTGTTATCAGTCCTAGAGCTCGCCCGAAGGAAATTGAAACACCACATGGACCACAGATCGGGAAATAGATACAAGATGCCAATGAGCCAGTGCATCTATATACCAACTGACACTATTATTAAGACATCCAAACATGAGCACCAAGAAATGGATTATAAACAGCATATTCATACCAAGACTGTGCTACCAGTGCCCGACTTGGACATTATCAAAGGCTAACTAACCTACATAAAATTACCACTTGTGAAATAAGATGCATGAGAAAAGACAAAGTTAAAAATTATATGATCAGACAAATTCATTGAGAAACAGAAGATCAAAGGGTTTGATCATTTAATAAGAATGTAGTGAGAACAACTACCAGTGCAGGCACTAAACATGAAAAAATCTGAAGTATTGGTACTTTTCCTTGACACTGGACAAGGTCATCAAGAGTTTACTTTCACTGCTTCTCTTTTCATAAATCTTTCTTGTTACTTGTTATCAGTATCAAAATCCCAGCACATCAGTTAGAAATATTCCTGCTCCGTCCTCAAATGCAGCAGCCCCTTCAGTGTCTTCATGCCCACTGAACCTAGCAGGAGTTGATTGGAATGACTCCTCTCTTTGCTCAACTGGTGGAGATTGACAGGTGGAGGCAGATAGACTGCTGGTTCTGCACCACTTGGTAAGGAACTGATGACAAGCTGGATGTTGCGGGGGCCCTTTGGGAGCGAGTGAACAGTGCCAAGGCACAGATAGATCATCCTGCAAGGAATTGCAGGGGGATCTGGCCGATGCTCGACACTCAGGGAAAAGGCGAGATGGATATGCAATCAGACCGATACTGGTACCATCGGAATTTTAACTCTTCGCTTGCTGCTGAAGATGGTGATGGGGCGCTTGTGGGGGTGTCTGAGTACTGTGATGTTGATTCTTAATTCAACATTCAACATTTGCTCCACTTTCAGTTCCTTCATGCTTGTCTTCATTTATACCCATTTCTAACAGTCAGTTTATTGTCTCCCGACTCCTTTTCTAAATGTCTCTGAAGCTCTGCACATTCAGTAAAACGGTCCTGTCCACACTTCTTCCTCCACTAAATCCTGCAGACATGGCCAGTCTGTCGGCTGTTTAATTTTTCTTCACCCCGGTGTTTCCTGGTATAAGCGAGACTTCTGGATGCTGTTAACCCATTGGATCAGAGTCTACAAGAGCTTCTTAAGCGTGCTCATCGAGTCTGTCATTAACAGTATGTGAGCAGCTATCTGTCCCACCAGCACGCAGGTGCACCTGTGATAGCTTTTATCTCCACCGCCATATTAGAAGTCTATATTAATCTTTCTGGCCATCACATTAGAAGTCTATATTAATCTTTCTGGCCATCACATTAGAAGTCTATATTAATCTTTCTGGCCATCACATTAGAAGTCTATATTAATCTTTCTGGTAGTCACATTAGAAGTCTATATTAATCTTTCTGGCCATCACATTAGAAGTCTATATTAATCTTTCTGGCCATCACATTGGAAGTCTATATTAATGTTTCTGGTAGTCACAAGCTTTTCCAGCTTCAGTCATTTCTAACTGTGACAAAAAAATTACCACTACCTTTTTCTGGTATTTCTCATAAGTCCTTCTTGTGCCTTAGCTCCTTTCAAAATGTTTAGATCACCTTTCATAAATGGCTACCTACATTGTATTAATGTTACCTGGTTATATTTTAAAGAAAGCACATGGGGTTGGAGAGCTGGCTAGGGAAAGGGATACTTTCAGGCGTGCCGTGAAGAGAGCGACGTTCGGTAAAGGACTTGCTGATTGATGATGATGTTATATTATACAGTTTCCCTGGACTAAACAAAATCCTTGAAACAAAAGATCAGCATTAATATTTTGGTTGTCCACTGCATTTCAGGCATTCTTCTGTAGAACCACATTTCTCTCCTTTGTTGTCTTTATTATCAATTTTTTATCAACTCCCCCCCCCTCCCCCCACACCCTTTCCACATGCTTTCTTTACTGGCTAGCATAAAACTATTTTTATTGTCCACAAAGATCAGGCAAGTCAAACTGGCAGCCCTTTGCAAGCACACCTGCAGCCCTCAAACATATTATTCTGCAATAATTTTTATTAAATGACTCAAATTAGTTGTTGTGTGCTGCCTTCATAACAACAAAATTTGACCCGTATGGCTCTCAGGGGGACCTCAGTTTGGCATGCCTGCCCAAGACAACACAGTGCCTCACTATATTTGTCCATGCACCTACACACATGCCCAACATAACTAATTATAACATAATTATTCCACAGAACGTACATCAGAGTCACCAACTCAGAACAACAAATTTTTAGCACCTTCGGACAACCAACTACAACAATCTAGACAGCCACTTTCGCCCACGAGTATACCCCAGTTTTATTTTCCATCTGGCAAGCCAGATATGGGTTCAGACATTGAGTACGTCCTACAGAATGTTGCACAGACATTCAATGAGTTGGAAGGAGGCAGGGCATACAAAGAACACATGGGCAGTATTACAAAGGTGAGTTAAGAATTTCAGTGCTATTGATTTTCGCTGGCTTGAGAATCAGCTGTACACACATTGTAACTGACTCACAGAGGAGGTTGAGAAAGGTGCAGAGTGGCGAGCATTGTTTCAGAGGTCCAATGTAGTTAGCGTCCTTTGGATATTTGCTCTGGGTCATGTTGGCATGTTGAGAAACTAGCAGGCAGATAGACTGGCCAGTTCTGCACCACTTGGTGGTGAATTGATGTATGACAAGCTAGATGTTGTGAGGCCCTTTGAGAGTGAGTCAACAGTATGGAGACACAGACAGATCACTACGATCTGAGGAGAATGGCGCTGCGAGGAGTTACTATGGGATCTGGCGATCAACACTCAATAGAAAGGTGAGACCGATATACAATCATACAGTTGCTGGTAACATCAGAAATGGAACTCTTCGCTTGTTGTTGAAGATGAAGACGGGCGCTTTTGGGGATGTCCCAAATGCTATAATGTCAATTCCTTGTTGACATTCTGCTTCTTACACCCTAAGTCAGTATTCTGAGGGGGAAATTTGGTTGTTGAAGAAAAAAAAGCAGGAGAGGGGGTGCATGAGCATCACTTACAATATGTTTGTTGCGTATCTTTTACAGGACGTTGCAGAACCAACCCCAACAGCCCCTATCTGTTGTGTGGTTTTTCTAGGCAAATTTATGTCCAGTATTTTGCCATTGCTTTCTGGACGGTCAGCTTTCTTGATACCACTGTCAAAACCAATGCAAGGCGCATGGCCCGCAGACAGGATTAGACCCGGCATCCTGGCATTACGAAGCGTTCCCATTGACTTAGCCACAGAGCTGACATCACTTACAATAGTAAAATAAATAAAGGTCCCTTTTCCACATATTAGGAATATAGGGCTAGACCTATATTTTTATAGACCAATCGGCACTTGGTGAATGATGTGGTCAGCATCATGCCAGCCTCCTTTACTTCCTAAGACTGTACCTGGTACCCTGCTGGGTTGACTTGGGAGCCAAGGTCTTTTCTTTTTTTTAAAGTCCGGTCACAGTGAGATACCGAACCCATGACCTTCCAATCCCCAGGCAAGCATCCAGCCTTTAGACCCCGGCAGCTCCCATCACTTACAATAGAGATTGAAAAGAAGGTTTGTTGTTGTTATTGCTGCTGTTTTTATTTTTCTGCAGCCTGCTCATCCTCCTAAATTCCTAGGTAGACAAGCTGATAAGGATAGAAAAAGATATATGGGGGAAAATTTAATAAGTAAAAATATAAGTATCAACTTCATAAAAATGTTACTTTAAAAAAAAAAGATTTAGAGGTTCATAATCACCTGAGTCAAGCCTAGGCATCTAAGGACAACAACAACAAAAATTAGGCAGTTGGGCAAATCCCAGATAGCTTGTTCAACATTCTTGGAAGTTACAATTAAAAGTAACAGACCATCTTCCACGCCTTCAGACGTATAAGGCACATTGGGCTAGACCTTTCTTTTCATTCTTTTTTTTTTTTATACAGATCGGCACTCTGTGGAGGATTTGGTCAGCATCACACAGCCACCTTTACTTCCCAGGACTTCACCTGGTACCTATTTAAGGCTGGATCAACATAAGAACCAAAATCATTTAAAAAAAAAAAAGTCAGGCTCCATCAGGATCCGAACCCACTACAGAAGTTATAATTAGGGTACATTTAACTGCTACACCATGTGCTAGCCTGGTATCCCCTGTAGTCCTATGCAAGTAACAAGATGAAGGGCGAATTATGCTTATTAGTAAATAACATAAATACCACAACAATGAAAAAGGTGAGTAAAAAAAAGAATAGGAGAAAGAAACAGTACAATTGAGAAAACAGCAACTGTGAAACTGAAAATTTCCCATGTGGGTTCTGGGGCCCTATTTGAAAGGAGGGTGGGGGGCGAGAATGGTCCCACTGTCTGCATGCTCCCCTCCTAACAGTCATGTCATTTTTAAAAAAAGGGACTAATAAGGAGTTTCCTTTAAAGTTGGAGTGCATTTGCCTGAAAGGTAAGGAAACAGAAGTTTGCATACAGACAAGACAAATCTGTAAAACAGGTGTGCACATAAAACTCAAGTTCTGAAACTAGTCTGAAGTCCAGAAGTGGATGAACAACCAGATCTTACCACCAGAGTTTACAGCCAGTGCATGCTACGACGAAGAAGAAACCAGATGTGCTGCATAAAGATTCAACACAAAACCACTCAACATGATTTATTTTAAGCTGACATAACTAATTTAATTATATTCTCCTGCATATTTTCCTAGGCATGTGGATTTCCTTTGTACTGGAAAATTTTATTGTTTCGGGCAGCAGGCGGGGCAACTGAGGGATTTATAACTTACCAAGGCTTGTCTGTTCTTTTGCGAAAGTAAGTCTCAAGATGTATATTTACAATTATTTTTAACTAAAGCTCTCTTATTAGTTCATTATCATCATAAAACAGATCCTTTGCAGAACGTAGCTGTCATCATGGTCCTCCTCAAAATAACCTTGTCTCTCACAGACTCTTCCACTTCATGCACTTTCCTACCTATGGTGTCGCTTATACAATGTGCCCATCTTTGTGCTAGTCATCCCCTGTCCCTTTTTGCTGGTACCATGCCATCTGCTATTATTATTTCCAATCCATTTTCATATGGCTAAAATAAATCAGTTTTGGAGACAAGATTCTGTTTACTAGCCAATCTTCCTTGATGTTTAGATCTTTTAGGATGTCAGTATTTCTTTTCTTCTTGGTCTTGTTCTTGGTATTCTGGGAATCTTCCTATAGCATTTGAGCTCAAAAGCCCGTATTATCTTCTTTAATGACTGTGATATAGTTCATGACTCACATCCATATGTTGCTACAGAAAAATGCATGCTCTTAAAATATTGACTTTTATTTCTATGGTGGTGCTTAACCATAGACTTTTAATGCTTTCTAGTGACTATTTTATGCATGCCTACTTTTTCTTCTACTTCTTCTTCCCATCCTCTTTTTCCTCATCACCATCTTCCCCTACTCTTTCTTTCTCTTCTACTTCTTCTTCCCATCCTCCTTTTCCTCATCACCATCTTCCCCTACTCTTTCTTTCTCTTCTACTTCTTCTTCCCATCCTCCTTTTCCTCATCACCATCTTCCCCTACTCTTTCTTTCTCTTCTACTTCTTCTTCCCTTCCTCCTTTTCCTCATCACCATCTTCCCCTACTCTTTCTTTCTCTTCTACTTCTTCTTCCCATCCTCCTTTTCCTCATCACCATCTTCCCCTACTCTTTCTTTCTCTTCTACTTCTTCTTCCCATCCTCCTTTTCCTTATCACCATCTTCCCCTGCTCTTTCTTTTTCTTCTACTTCTTCTTCCCATCCTCCTTTTCCTCGTCACCATCTTCCCCTGACTCATTCTTTTTCTTCTACTTCTTCTTCTCCTTATCCTTTTCCTCATCACCATCTTCCCCTGACCCTTTCTTTTTCTTCTCATTTTTTTTTTGCTCCCTCCTTTTCCTTGTCCTCCTCCTTCTTCTCTTTCTGATTCAGATGTTTTTCCATAGTAGGGTGTTAAAATGTCTGATATATTCTTTTTCTGATTCAGATGTTTTTCCATGTTAGGGTGTTAAATGAATGAAATCTTCTCTCTTGGTCTCCTTGTCTCTCATCAATTTTCCTGTTGTCTTGACGTACTCAGTTCTTTTCCTTCTCAGGACTTGCACCAAGAATCTGTAATGCTACCTTCTAATGCAGGTAATCGTTCTTTTGACCATTTTGTTTTTCCTAGACATAACTATTTCATTCTTTATCTATCCATGGTGTTCTCATCATTCTTCTGTAGAACCACGTCTCTGCAGGTTCAGATTTGTCAATATTGTACTGATTGTCCATAATTCTCTTCCATACAGCAGGATTAGCATTATGTAAGTAAAATAAAGTAAAGAAGCCTTTTCATGCCAGTGGTGCATCAGTTAAATGATGTTACTGATATTTGAATACATCACTTGGTACTCAATGGGTTATGTGGTCAACATCACATGGCCATCTGTACCTCTTATAACATTACCTGATTACCTGGTACCCATTTTAGGCTGAGTCAACTTGGGAGCTAAGGTCAGTTTTGAAAACCCAAAAAAATCCTCCACGATGCAGATTGAACCTAACACCTTCAGGTCAACAAGTGAACATCTAGTCACTATGCTGCCTTGATTGATTAATGATCAACCCCATGAGGACATCACACTGAGCGATAAACATCTGGTGACATGAAGTGCCACCATTCAGATGAGGATCACCAGGAGACAGAAACCCTGTTCAACCATTAGGTTATATAAGGGCTCCCGACAACAGCTAAAGTGGGGTTTTAAAAAAATTGCATTTAATATTGGGAGGGCTTAAAGGCATAATATGCTGCCATGACTCTCTTGGCTTTAAAAAATTCTCTTTCTCACCTCAGTTTACTAAGATATATTTCGTAGAATGTTTTTCATTTATGAAATGCCACAGACCAACATTTTTTGGAAACTGACAGCCCACCTACAGCGAATGGGTCTTGCTGACTCTGCTGCATGTGGTTTTTTTGCTCTCTCAATAAAGCAAACTCGAAAACCCAGAATAAACTATGGGGTACTGGTAAAGACCTGAAGCACACCGTTCTGCTTATGACTCATACTAGAAAAGACACAAGCAAACATTGATCCTGAAGAAGAAGAACTTACAGTTTTCTGCATTTAACCTTTTTAACACATCTTCTATCGACTGTTTTTATAGTACCAAATATTTAAAGATATTTACTGTCCTCATACTAGTCTCTTTCACTGTGACATAATATTTTGAAGCTGCCTGCAATATTTGTGAGATGATTCTTTACATCCTCAAGTGGCTCATGGTATAGACAGAATTAATTTTTAAATAACTGTTGGCACTATTTTGTTTTAATGGCAAAACGGTGAAAACAACTTTCTGGTAATGCAGATTGTCTGTAGTTAATGAAAATGGTGTCTGTAGTGGCTAATATCACTACATTACATTATGAAAGGAAGAAGAATAATGCATTTAATCATGAACAATACTGAAGGTGACAGTACCTGTATACTGTATAAATAATAATTTAAACTGAACAGTGGATCTTATTCATTGTTGCTACAACTCCGTCCACTGGCATATTTTAACTAAAAATAACTAAATCAGCTGATCCAGAAATACAAACAATTATAACTAGAAAGCTCAATGGAGGGAGTGGTTGAGGCATGCACAAATACAACCAAACATTTCTACAAAAATTTATCAGCAGAGTACTAAATGCAACACAGATTTTGTCTGCTGCTTCCATTCTGTTCAGTGGAGGTAAGCAAAACTGAGGTATGAGTGTAAAGGGTGAAAACATGGTGTCATTCTAACATGTGTGTGACAGTCTCATTCTCACAACCTTTCTTCACAGATTGCATCAATCTTGTCATGACGACGCCTCCAGATTTACAAAGTTCACTGCCAAACCTGGCTCCAGTGTGCTGGTGTTCGAGGACTTTGAACCCCTAATTCAGGTAACCCAGCAGAACCATCTGCTGTTTTATCTGTGTTTCTGTTGGCTTGTGTGCTGAGTTTACCTTGCTGTTTATAGTGCAACCTTTTTATACTGAGGTAAATTATTCGGTCTGCCTGAATCCATATACTGAGACTTGCTTTGGCCTTCTTTTTCTTCGACTTCTTCTTCCCATCCTCCTTTTCGTCATCACCATCTTTCCCTGACACTTTCTTTTTTTTTTTTTCTTCCCATCCTTCTTTTTGTCGTCACCATCTTCCCCTAACTATTATTTTGTTGTGTGTGCTTGTTAGGTGCGATAAACTAATTATTGAAATTGTATAAAGAATAAAAAGCATAATATTATGGTAAAAAAGGCACTTGAGAAAATTCTCCTCCTCACTTCCTGTCTTCTTCTTCTTCTTCTTCCTTTTCCTATTATTCTTTTACTTCTTCTTCTGCTTTTTGTTCTGCTCCTCCTGCTATTGTCCTTCTTATTTTCTATCACTTATCTCCTGATGAACACAGATATGCTAACCATCCTCATTTACTTGAACATGCTGTAAATTTTGTATTCTCTACAGACCTTCCTGCAGGAGTTTCCCCAAGTTTGAAAAAGGCCCTAAAACCATTATAATACTCTTATTCTTCAGAATTAGCCTACTACCCTGTAAATTGCTAGGGCATGTCTGAGAGCATGAGTGTGGCATGCAGTCCTAATTGTAGATAATTGACCAACTCTAGGATAGTAGAAAATAAAATGTGGACAACATGAAGAAATCTGCAGGATGTGGTAAATGATAGGATTTTTCATTAGTTGGTTGCAGTTCTATGCTCATTTGCCCAACCTAAAATTGGTAACTGAAAATATACTGGGAAGTAAAGGCTGCTGGTGAGATGTTGACCATATAATTCATCAAGTGCCACTAGTTCTATAAGTGTCAAGATGAAGTATAAACAGTAGGAAGAAGAGTTCCCATATTATGTTCTCAGTATACAATGTCAAATTTGACCAATAAGCGTATTGTGAGTTTCATGATTGGTACTTAAAGGGTTAATACAAACATCATCAATGTTATTTTATGTTTAGTGGCTTGTGAAAACCACCTTTCATCATCTTCTTCTTCTTCTTCATCAGCATTCCGAGCCCTTGAGAATCTCTACTGCAGATATCACACCATTCATCTCTCTGGTTGGCTTTCTCCTTCCAGTTGGTTACATCTAGTGTTTGCAGGTCTGTTTGGACATTATCTCTCCATTTTCTTCTTGGTCTGCCTCATGATCTATGATCATTCAACTTCCTTGTGTATACAGTTTTTGCTTCTCTGTCTTCTGAAATTCTTTCAATATGGCTCAACAATTTCAGTCTATTAGCTCTCATGATGCCAGTGATCAGTGGTGATTTAAACAAATTATGAATTTCATTATTGCTTCTCACTCTCCATTCCACCTTTCATCATGATTTATTTTATTTAGAAAAATACTTCTTCCTGTGACATATTGATTCAGTTGAAATATCTTTGAATAATTATCCATTTTTGTCATTCATTTTCCCAAGCCCATGTATCCCTTGTGATCACCTCATAACATGCTTATCCAATCCTACCTCTATACACACACCACTTATGGACATCTCAGTATTACCAGTTAGACTGATTTCCACACATCCACACCGTTACCTGTTTTGTAATGTGTTGTTATTTTCACTGTCTTATTCTGCATTTGCCATTTTCTTCTTTTTCTTCTTCTTCTTCTTCTTGTTCACGGCGGAAAGTCCTGGTTGTTCGTCCATTTGGACTTTTACCTGGACCTGAGTTTTGGGTGTACGTCTGTTTTACTGGCTTAATTGTTTGCAGTTCTTGTTCCCTGCCTCACCAGCAGATGTACTCTGACTTCGAGGGAAGACATCAAGCCTATCTCTAGGATGACTGTGGCCATTGTTTTGTGTGGGACGAGATGTTGCCTCATTCGTGTGGTGTCCTCTTTGTCGCTTTATCTCCAGGTGTTGCCCCCGAAGAACCCCCTTTAGGGCAACCCTATGTAGAATGGTCAGCCCTCAAGATTTGCCATTTAAAAAGAGGTTGGTATGTTGTGTTATGGTTCACATCTAGGCTACTGTATTGGCATCTTCAACCCAACAATTTCGGCAAACCCTTGATTCAACGCTTGTTATGACCTGCTTCTTTAGGGAGGCAGTGGGTCTATCATTGTTTTCCTTCAGAATGAGCTCCTAGAACCTGCAGGGGAATGAATTATTAATATTATCTTCTTCATTATAATCATTATCATTATCATCATCATTATTATCATTTGTCTTTCTAAACAAAAGTATAATTGTTGATTCTCAGGATGTAATAATAACGCATCCAGGACTGACATTTTTGCAAGATGCCCCAGAATTCCATTCTAGATATGTTACTACGGTTAGTACAATTGACAGACATTTTGTGTGTGTGTGTGTGTTTTTTTCAAGTCTTATTATCTGTTTTACATAGAACTTGTCTTGTTTTTATTTCAGCGAATCTTGGAATGTCAGTGAACAAATTAAGAGGAATTTAGAAGAGATGGGATTTCTGAGATAAATGTTACAAATACCTTGGATGGCCAGAGTAACTAACAACAATTGTTTGAAAGAAGTTAAAGAAAGTAGATCTCTATATACAACAAACAGAAGGAGACAAATACTGTTCTTTGGCCACATAATGAGAAGAGAGGCATAGGAAAACATCATGACAAATGGAAAGATCAGTGGAAAGAGGGGTAGAGACAGACAAAGAGAGAATGAGCTTAAGCGATGGCATGGAGGAATATCATCAAGAGAGCTGTTCCAGACAACTAGGGATCATGATCTGTGGAGATGCATGAGCGCCTATGCCAGTTGGCAGGGCACATGATGATGATGATGATTATCTGTGTGGTAATTAAGTATTAGAACATGCTTCGTAACTCAGATGCGGGCAGTTTTGCAGCAGAGTGCCTTACATTAGTTTCAGCATCGGTATCAAGAGCTGATTGTTTCAAGAGCAATAGAAAACTACTGAATGTAAAAAATGCCTTGTGAAATCATAAACAATTAAAATGCTGAGGGGTTGGTGCTGCAGAATGTCTTGTAAAAGGCACGCAAACTTTTTTTGTTTTTTAATAATTTGCTGTGTCTTACCAGCTGCATTACTATAAAGTTCACATCAGTATGTTAGGTAACAAAAAAAATAAAAACTCACAGAGCATGTTGAGACAGGTAGAGACAGGCATGCTCTATGCAGAGTGGCAAGCATCACCTCAGAGGTCCTGGGTAATTAGTGTCCTTTGGATTTTACCTCTGGGTCATGCTTGCATGTTGAGAAACTAGCAGGCAGATAGACTGGCTGGCTCTGTACCACTTGGTGGTGAATTGATGTATGACAAGCTAGATGTTGTGAGGGAGCGAGTGAACAGTGTTTAGGCACAAAAAAGATCATTACAGTCTGAGGCGCTGCAAGAAGTTACCAGGGGATCTGACCGACGCTCAACACTCAAGGGAAAGGCGAGATGGATATACAATCAGACAGTCACTGTTGCCATTAGAATTGGAGCTCTTTGCTTGCTGCTGAAGATAGGGATGAAGCACTTATGAAAGTGTCCTGAGTGCTGTGATGTCAATTGTTAATTCAACGCTTTGTTGCTCCGTACATTTAACCATGCTGTTCTTCTTCTTCTTCTTCTCTTCCACCATTTACTTCAGCGAGGTGTTGAAGGGAGATGTAAGGATCGTTTGTGCACTTTTTTTAATGCATTGTACAAGCTGGTGTTCATCTATGTTAGGTTGCTCCTGATGGTATCGCTCCATCTCTTTTATGGTCTTCCCCTTGCTCTGTGTTCATTATATTTCTTCAGCATGGCTCTCTGTGGCCATTGTTCCCAGGACATTCTGGTCAGGTGGCTAAACCATCTCATCTTTTGTTTTTAATGAACTGTATGACTGGTTTCAGTCCTAGTCTTCTTCTAATGTCTTCATTCCTGATTTTATCTCTTCTTGTCACACCGCAGTTCTCCTAAGAATTTAATCTCTGTTGTCACGATCTTCCACTCATTAGTTGTTGTAAGGGTCCATGTTTGGCACTGGTAGCAAAATTCGGCCAAAAAACTGTTTATATGAGATATTGCTTTGGTTGACATAGGTATCTTTCTATGCGTCAGGAGCGGTGTTAATTGTCCCATAACCTGATTTACTTTTGCACATTGTATGTTGATTTCTCTATTCATTCTTCCATCTGCGGTAAAAAATGACTTTAGATGTTTAAAACCCTGCAGTAGACAATAAACTATGTAATATATCATTTGTGAACTCACAATTTAAATTCACAACAGGAAAAAGTTGTTTGGAAACATGGAAGTTCATATTAGAGGCAACATTGCAGATATAGATAATCTCTTTCAAGCAACAACAAAAAAGAACAAGAATTGTTTTGAACAGGCAACCTAGGCAATAAATTCTTGTTACTGTTGTTGTTCTTCTTTTTCTTCTTCTTCTCCTCCTCCAATGATTCTTCTTCTCCTCCTTTTTCTTCTTGTTCTTCTGTTTCTTCTTCTTTGCCTTCATATTCACTGGCTGTAACTCCAGCAAAAAATCCTAGTTGTTCTGGACTTTGGTCTTCTTCCAGGACTAGGGTGTTTTGTGCACAACTGTTTTACAGATATATCTTATAAGTATGCAGAATGTTGGTCTCTTACCTCTCAAGCAGATGCACTCTGACTTTGAAGGAAATGTCGAGTCTATGTTGGCCAGGCCCTCAGTTGGGAAACTGTTGCCTTGATAACGATGGAAAGATGTAGGTAAGTCTCGACCAATACGAGTCCGGGTATACCATCACATGTGGTTCAGCTCCTCTGCATTCAAATAAACTGTTCAGTCCATTGTTTTGGTCTTCGTTACTAAAACTTACTTACTTACTTACTTAGTCACTCCTCTTCTACCTTGGGGTGTAGAGGTTTGCCAGAGAGATCGCCAGACGTCTCTATCAGCAGTTTTCTTTCTGGCTTTGTTCCATTCCAGTCCTCTGTCAGTCAGGGACTGTCGGATGTTGTCTTCCCAGCGCACCCTGGGTCGTCCCGGAGGTCTGGTTCCCTGGTTCTTAGCCTCCCATGCTTGCCATGGTGGCCGATTTTCTCCCATTCTGCACACATGTCCAAACCATCGTAACTGTGACTGATCCACTCGGGTTAGTAAGGGCTGGGTATCAAGATCTTGACGTATTGTCTGATTGCGGACTTTGTCCCTTCTTGTCACTTGGACCACCTTTCTCAGGTATCTCATTTCCGAGGCCTGCAGCTGGCTTCTGTGAGCTGTTGTCATTGCCCATGACTCACACCCATAGGTCAGGACTGGTACATAGGTAGAGCGGTAAACAGCCATTTTCGTCCTCTTGCCAATTTCTCTTTTGCTAAGAAACCCTTGGTTTATGGCCTGGAAGAGTCTCCCAGCAGCTGCTTTTCGTGTAGCCAGCTCAGTCTTAATGCCTCCATTTTGGTCTAATACAACTCCAAGGTATTTGAACTGGTTAACCTGCTCCAACGCATACTGACCCATCATGATCTGGTGTTTCTTCTCCTCTCTTGAGATCACCATGGTTTTAGTTTTGGAGACACTGATGGTCATCCCTTTCTTTTCAAGCTCTTCCTTCCAGACAAGTAAGTTGGACTGAAGGTGTGCCTCTGATTTAGCTATCAGGGCCACATCGTCTGCAAAAGCCAGCTCTGATATACAGATTGGTCTCATCTTCCAGTACCCTACAGAGTACTTCTTTGTCTTCTCCTTACAGGTCTTGATGACATCATCCATCATAAGAATGAAGAGGTAAGGTGAGAGAATATCACCTTGTCTAACACCGCTGGTGGTCTTAAATTCTTCTGACTTTTGGTCTGCTGTTCTTACATAATTTCTGCGCTTTTTGTAGAAACTCTGTATTGCACTGATCAGGGGTGCTGGGATGTTTTTCCCTGCCAAGCAGTCCCAGAGCTTGTTCCAGGGTACCTTGTCAAATGCCTTTTCCAGATCCAAAAAACATAAGTGAATCTCACTCTTATATTCCAGGGCTTTTTCACTCATCTGTCTCAGTGTGAAGATAAGGTCTTGAGTACTTCGGTTTGCTCTGAAGCCGCACTGGGCCTCGTCCAGCTGTGGCTCTACCAGACTTCTAAGTTTCTGCTCAAGAATTCTAGAGTAACTTTTACCGGGAATGCTGAGGAGGGATATGCCTCTGTTGTTTTCACATTGTCTGTTATCACCTTTTTTAAATATAGGTATAATGATGGCAATCTCCCAATCTTTTGGTATATTTTGCTTCACCAGGCTGCCTGGAGAACCTTCAGTAGAAGGTGCTCACCTTCGACTCCCATATATTTGACCATCTCTGGTGTTATACCATCATGACCTGCTGCTTTTCCCAGCTTAATCTTCTCAATAGCTGCCTTCAATTCTTCCATCCTGATGTTATCTTCCCCATGATTGAATTCCTTCTCAGCAGTGAGGTCCATTATTTCTGGGTCATGACTTCCCTCAGCGCTGAGGAGCTCTGAGAAGTATTCTTTCCATCTGCCCATGATATCATTTGTAGAAGTAAGCAGAGCCCCTTCCTTGTCTTTTATGAATTTAAGTGGGCACTCTTTCTCCTTCCTCATGTTTTTAAGGGTCTTGTAGAACAGTTTTTGGTTTTCTCTTGCATTCTTTTCCAACTTTTCTCCAAACTCTTCCCATGATTTCTGTTTTGCTTTAAGCACAATATTTTTGGTCTCTGTTCTGAGTGCCACATATTGTTTATATTTTTCTATTTCTTCAGCTGTGTTCCTGGCTGCCAGGTATTGCTTCCATGCCCTTTTCTTTTCTCCTATTTTCAATTTGACTTCTTCTGTCCACCAAGGTGTCCTGTGTCCCCGCCTTCCACTTGGGACTTCACCACATGCTTCTACTGCAGCTGCTGTGAGGATATTCTTGAATCCGCACCAGAGAGTTTCAGTGTCCTCTGATGATTCTTCTTCAGTTCCTATTGCTTTCACTATAAGCTCCTGATATCTAGCCTTAATATCTGGCTCTCTTAGCTTGTATGCTTTAATCCTCATCCCTTCTTGGTTGCTTGGTTTCTTGCATAGTTGTCGGTGTTGCCTTGTTGGAGCAGTTCTTTCAGTTGTTCTCTTTATTGTGACCAGATAGTGGTCACTTCCAATCTCTGGTCCTGTCATGACTCTGGCATCTCTCACAAACTTGAATGAACTTTTCCTAACTATGGCGTAGTCAATGATGGATTTTTCATTCTTTGAAGGTTCACATCTTGTGTATGCATGTATACGCTTGTGGGGGAATTTTGTGTTTGTAATGACAAGGTTCTGTTTCCTGCAGAATCTGAGAAGTCGCTTGCCATTATCATTCAAAACATCTTCACCATATCTCCCGATCACTCCACCCCATCTAGAGTGATCATTTCCTACTCTGGCATTTAGATCTCCTAGGAGGATAATTTCATCGTGACAGTCATCTATGGTCTTTTGGAGCAGTTCAAAGAATTCTTCTTTAACATCTACTCGCTCATCTTCATTTGGCCCGTACACAATGACAAAATTGACAATTTTATCTTCTTCTTTCAGATCTAACACCATTATTCGCTCTGAGATGAATTTCCATCCCTTGATGTTACTAACTTGATTCCTGGCCACAATACAGCCAACACCTCCCTTGGCTCTCTCCGTCATAGGGACACCACTGTAGAGCAGCATACTTCCATCGTGATCTGTGATTCCTTGCCCCTTTTTCTTGGTTTCAGTCAGAGCCAAGACTCCTAATTTTGCTTTCCTCATCTCCCCTACTAACTCGTTTTCCTTTCCGTTAATGCCTCTTATATTCCATGTTCCATAAATCGTAGTCAGTAAGCCATGCCAGTTCGTCGCCGTTAAGATCCGTCCGGTTTTCTCTCTGTAATTACTTGTAATCGTGGTTTAAGGCAAACAGGTGATTGGCCTGTTGTGCCTTTGCTTGGTGGAGGGGCTGCCTCCTTGCGGCCTCCATGCAGGCCGTCTGGCTGATTCACGGTTACCCACTACTTCCGGAGACACATGAAGCACTCAGGTTCAGCCAGACCCTCCTCCTTTTACAGCCGGGCTTGGGACCAGTCTTAGCGAAGTTCGTTACTAAAAATGAGACAAAATGGTGAGTGGCCTGCCTGTTGGCACAGAACGTGGGGTGCCTTATGTGAATAATCATGTATGCAGCTGCTGATCTGTTGTAACCGCATCTTCCATCAGTGATAAACTGTATTTCTACTGCCTGTTTTGCCACTACTGATGTCTGTCTTATGGATTTATTGCATGTGTATGCTATTGGATTTGTTGAGACTGCAGTTTGTGTCAATTTTTCCCACAAGGGACAGTGATGGACATTCTGTGTGGTTTGACTGACTGACTGACTTTCTACCCCACCAGGACATCACACAAGCGATAAACACCCAATGACACAAAGGGGCACCATGTGGATGAGGATCACCATGGAGAGGTCCCAGAAACCGCGTTCAGACAATTGGCCATATTTATGGCCTGCCTATATTGTGGCCCCTGGCAAAAGCCAGTTTGGGGCTTCAAATAACAAAAAAAAAAGGACAAAACATAGAATGAGTAGTCATGGGTGGTTTTTGCCTGCACAGGAATGGAGCAACTATGGAGGGACTAGTTTGTTATGAAGATGAACTGTGAATACCTGATTACCAAAACTGAAATGGCCCTAAATATGCTTATACATTTATGTTGTACTGAAACTGAAATGGCCCTAAATGTGCTTATACATTATGTTGTCTTTTCCTAGGTTATTTCTAGAATTATGTTTTGTGTCAATCGGTCATGGACTGGAAGGATTACATTGCCAGAACTACGGAAATCAAATTTTCTGCAGGTAATATCTTCCCTTTGTCTTTGCTGTTTATGTTCCTTTATGCTGTTTTTTTTTTTAATTGTTATTGTTTTAATATTCTTTCATTTATTTACTTTTCAGTATCTTTCTTTCTTTCTTTCTTTCTTTCTATCTTTCTTTCTTTCTTTCTTTCTTTCTTTTTTCTCTTTCTTTTTCAGTCTATTTCACTATATGTCTGTCTATATTTCTTTTGGTGTCACTGTAGTATGGTAATCTCTCTATTACCCATTGTTTTTCTTTTAGTTTTTTCTTGGTTCCTGACATCCATTCCTTGTTTAGCATATGTTGCAGCCCAAAGACTGACATACAGCTATTGTTTCCCACATGTAACCCCACCAGGAAAATTGCTGAATTTGTTTAATTCACTCCCAAAGCGCAACATTGGTGATTCTGTCATACCATTTAGTCCTCTCTGTTTTGCACAGGAACCAGTAAATGAATGTCTATAGTTTATTAGTTGCTGTTTTAGTTGATCTCTTGTTTCCACTTTATACATTCATTCATTCAGTAGCATGTCCCTCGCGTAACCTCGCTGCCATAACAACCCTCCGGAAAACCTTCCTATCCTGAGCAAGATGTCCTGCGTCTGATACACCCATCTGGAGATCATCTGCCACATCCTGCACCCATCTTCTCCTTGGCCTTCCTCTTCCTCTCTTCCCAGGCATATACCCCTCCTTTATTGTTCTCTCTAGACTTCCATGACGTTTCAAGTGACTTTCATGATTGTTATGGATTCTTGGCAAAATTTGCAGAAGGTAGTACTTTTATGACATTAAAATAAGGAATGGTATGTTGAGTATTAGTTTTAATTTCCTTTTCATCATCATCATCATCATCATCCCATAACACTATGTGTTGTTGGGTCACCAGTTTTTGATGACTTTCTGATCAGCTCTCTCCAACTTTTGGCGGTCAGTTGCGATTGACTTCATGGGTGCATGCCTGAGGCCTGTCCAGTCAGTCAGGTTCTGTAACCAGGTCTTTCTTGTTCTGCCTCTTCTCCTATTTCCCTCTTTTGAGCCCTGCAGTATAGTTTTTGAGAGGCTGTTGGATCTTATAACATGTAATTTTGTACAGCCCGAGACACACCATACTGTAGACAAATTTCCTTTTACTTCCACAAATTTCCTAGTGCTATGAAAACTCCTCTTGCCTTTTGTATTGGTATTTTAATATCTCCATCAGTTCCCCCATGTCTGTCTAAATTATGGCCTGAGTATGTGTATTACTCCACATTGTGAAGTGGGATATAATGAAGAAAAATAAGATTACTGTTTGCCAGTTTTATTCTCATTGTCTTTCCCTTACAGATTTTTAGACCTAGTTGTTGTAATCTCCCATCAAGTATAGGTTAGTTAATCAAGTGTGTTTAGTTTATCTTGCATCGGATTCTATGTCTGGGATAGAAGAGAAATATCAGCAAAGTCCAGGTTAAGTCCAAGTTATTATCTTTTTTCTCACAGACTAATTGTCTCAAATTAATGTGGAGTTGTTCCCCTGTCCTCTCACATCAGCATAAAAGGTGTATACATTTACAAATATTGTTGTTGTTGTTTTTTTTTTTTTAAATGTTACCGTAAAAGTATCTTTAGTCATTATCTTATAATCAGGGCTTCTTTCTGGCAGTACCCAGTACCAACATTTTTTTAATGCATCATTTTTACAGCCATACTGTAACAGACCCTTTGGGGTGAGTGCCTGGTACTTTGTTAGAAACTTTGTGCTGAGTACCTGGCACTTTGTTAGACACTTTGTGCTGAGTATCTGGCACTTTGTTAGACACTTTGTGCTGAGTACCTGGCACTTTGTTAGACACTTTGTGCCGAGTATCTGGCACTTTGTTAGACACTTTGTGCTGAGTACCTGGCCCTTTGTTAGACTCTTTGTGCTGAGTACCTGGCACTTTGTTAGACACTTTGTACTGAGTACCTGGCACTTTGTTAGACACTTTGTGCTGAGTACGTGGCACTTTGTTAGACACTTTGTACTGAGTACCTGACACTTTGTTAGACATTTTGTCCTGAGTACCTGGCACTTTGTTAGACACTTTGTACCTGGCACTTTGTTAGTCACCTTGTGCTGAGGTCCTGGAACTTTGTTAGACACTTTGTGCTGAGTACCTTTCACTTTGTTAGACACTTTGTTCTGAGTACCTGGCACTTTGTTAGACACTTTGTCCTGAGTACCTGGCACTTTGTTAGACACTTTGTGCTGAGTAGCAGCAGCTTTACAGTAGTTTAGTTTACTGCATCTAATGTTAATTTCTTCATCCATTGTTGGATGTTATCTCCTAAAATCATCAAAATATGAAATGACAGAAGATCGGAGAGTCATTTTTGCCAATGTTGGCTTCAGACAGCTAAAGAAGTAGGAGTTTTAATTGCAATGTACATGAATTGTAGGAGTCGCAGGAGGCTTGCTGCTAACCTGAAGGTTTGAATCCACAACATGGTGAACTTTTTATAATTTTGGGGAAAGGCATCACAGAATACTACATGTGTTCTACAAACATGCAGTCTACATGCAGTAGAGAGATACCAGGTTTGACAGGTTGACATTGCAGTGAGAACCAAGCTGTGTGGATCAGTGGAAGACATGTGTCGCACCATAGAGGTCTGTCAACCAAGCTGTGTGGATCAGTCGAAGACATGAGTCACACTAAAGAGGTCTGTCACTTTCTCGTGTGTGTCAGTGAAAGACATGAGTCACACCATAGAGGTCTGTCACCTTCTCGTGTAGTTCAGTGAAAGACATGAGTTGCACTATAGAGGTCTGTTGCCTTCTCGTGTAGTTCAGTGAAAGACATGAGTTGCACTATAGAGGTCTGTCACCTTCTCATGTGTGTCAGTGAAAGACATGAGTCACACCATAAAGGTCTGTCACCTTCTCGTGTAGTTCAGTGAAAGACATGAGTTGCACTATAGAGGTCTGTCACCTTCTCGTGTAGTTCAGTGAAAGACATGAGTTGCACTATAGAGGTCTGTTGCCTTCTCGTGTAGTTCAGTGAAAGACATGAGTTGCACTATAAAGGTCTGTCACCTTCTCGTGTGTGTCAGTGAAAGACATGTCACACCATAGAGGTCTGTCACCTTCTCGTGTGGGTCAGTGAAAGACATGAGTTGCACTATAGAGGTCTGTCACCTTCTCGTGTGTGTCAGTGAAAGACATGAGTCACACCATAGAGGTCTGTCACCTTCTCGTGTAGTTCAGTGAAAGACATGAGTTGCACTATAGAGGTCTGTCACTTTCTCGTGTAGTTCAGTGAAAGACATGAGTTGCACTATAGAGGTCTGTTGCCTTCTCGTGTAGTTCAGTGAAAGACATGAGTTGCACTATAGAGGTCTGTCACCTTCTCGTGTGTGTCAGTGAAAGACATGAGTTCCACCATAGAGGTCTGTTGCCTTCTCGTATAGTTCAGTGAAAGACATGAGTCCCACCATAGAGGTCTGTCACCTTCTCCTGGAGTTCAGTGAAAGACATGAGTCCCACTATAGAGGTCTGTTGCCTGCAGGGAGAATGGAAAGAAGAAAATACCAAGAAGGTAACATCCTCTTCTTCTTGTTTACATTCACCAGCTGTAAATTCTAGCAGATATTTCTGGTCGTTCATCCACTTCATGACTGTAGTCCTGTTCCAGAAAGTGAGTGCTACCTGCACATCCATTTTGCAGATCTGACATGTGTATGCAGACTGTTGGTTCCTTGCCTCTCAGGCAGATGCACTCCATCTTTAAAGGAAGCTTCCATTAGTTGACTTACATCATAGTTTTGGGCAGGCACTGGGTCTATTCTTGTTTCCCTTACAGTGGGGCCCCAGAACCCACGTGGAAAGAGAAGATAACTGATCTTGGTTACCAGATAGTGTCCCACAAAGTAATATACTTAGTAAACTTTTGTCAGCAAAATCCACTGAAGCACTGGAAGATTAAAAAAAATATTGGTCTATGACACTGCTGTGTGCCACTAGCAAGAAAAGGGTCCTACACTATACTCATTAAAGAAAGTATATTTTATTGTTTGTTTTAATGTGATGGTGGTTGTTTCAGACTGTTGTGAGGCTGGAGCAGGAAGATGACATCAACCAGATTAAGGACTACTTTTCCTATGAGCATTTTTATGTCATCTATTGCAAGTTCTGGGAGCTGGACAAGGATCATGATCTGTTCATAGACAGAGAGGATTTGTCTCGGTACAATGACCATGGTAGGTGTGCACGGTAGCAACGTAGGGTAATATCATAGAGTAGACATGCTATGTTATTGAATGATAGCTTAATATGGCAGATGTGTTATAGTATGACAGTTTCATACGACAGACATGTTTTTATATGGCAGTATCATACGGTACATACACACTCACTTCCAGTAGACAACTCTGCATAATATCTTAACTGTTTTTTTGTGTGCTTGCTTGTTAGCATCTAAACCTTATTTTTTTCTTGCTTGTTAACATCTGAACATTTGTTTGTCCTGCTTGTTAAAATCCAAGTATTTTTGTCACTGTTAATATTTGAAAACTGTATTTCTTTGTTTACTAACATTTGAAATGTTCCTTTCCTTCCTTTTTAAAAACTGTCTCTTTCTTTTTCTTTCTCTGACAGCACTCAGTTCAAGAATTGTTGACAGAATATTTTCAGGGGCAGTCACTAGGTAAGTCCTTAGATAATGTACCGAATCTTTTTGTGTGTGGCTACCATCACATTTTGGGAAGGGGGGAGGGGGGGGGCAGGGTGGGGGGGGGGGGGGGGGGGGGGGTTGGTGTCATCATTTAACATGTTCTTTTCAAAACATTGCTCTGATCATAAACCACCAGAAAATTTTAAATCTTTTCTCATAGTTCTCTTGTCACATTAATTTTCCTTCCAAGAGGGCACTCTATTATTTTGGCAACCCACGTCACTTTCTCAAGTGCTGTTCTTTTGACACCATTATACTGTTCAACTCTTTCCGGATGATATTTTTTCTGGGGTTTGGACAGCATTATTTTGAGCTGAATTTTGTAGCTGCAACAAAGACAAACTAAAACCTTCCTCAAGAAAAAGTATTGGCTGTATAGTGACATATAATGTATCAAATTAAAGAGAAATGAATACAGAATACATCTGAACTATTTAAGTATCAGTATTGCAACAACTAAATATTAAAATGACACAACATTTACAGATGTTAAACACACAGGGATATTTTTGACACATGAGGTTGTGTGTTTAAGTTACTTTTTTACTTGTTCAGCAACACAACTATCCATTTCTAAGAATTTACATGCCTTCGCTGTTTAATGATGCATCAGCTGGTCTTTATTTGAAACAGTTAGTCTAAATAATTTGACCATTTTTTTATGACATGTCAAATTTCACAACAACTAAATTCCAAACACAGCTGATCAAAACAGGGACGATGTAATTGAAATAGTTTGTTCAACTTCATCCTAACCTATATTATCTTCAGTAGGTTTAGCACTTTCATTATTAATCATAATATCCAGACTGTTGTCACTATCTGGCTCAGATTCATCAACAACAGCAGCAGTATGGACAGTTCTTGAATTTTTGCCTTATCGTTTGGTCTGGAAAATCACACACAAAATTGTATCACACTGAATGAATTAAAAACAATTTGAAAATTAAACCTATCGCTTCAACACGCTTGGAAAACAATAATACTTCCTTTCACTAATTCTTGTTTTTCTTAAGTGGCAATCTGTCCGATCATGATGAAAACAGAAGCCACCAAAGTGGCGATACGTCTGCAAAAAAGCTAATATGGTCAAAGTATTTTAGTTTCTTGCTGGTTTTATGAATCTTCACCCATCCAGAAGAGAAAGATGCATCATGGAAGTTCTGGCCATTAATCTTCATAATATAAGATTCCATGGACATAATTAGATAATTTCTTCCATGATATGACTCTTATGCTAATGTTCTTCCCATGTGGGTTCAGGGACCCCTTTGTGGAAAAAAATAATAAGAAACCAAGTTGACCAATGAGGGGTATTGCCTTCAAAATCAGATTGCATCTGCTTGAGAGACAAGCAACCAACAATCTGCATATTAAAAAGCCAGATCTTTAAAATGGATGTGCACACAGAACTCAAGTTCTGAACCAGTTCTAAAGTTCAGAAGAAACTTTCCACTAAAGTTTACAGCCACTAAATGTGAAGAAATACTCATGTCCAAAGCCTCACGAGCAGTCATTTGTTTTTTAAATAATTGGGTCCTTCCAAAGTTTTTTTTACCACTAACAGACCATGATTGGCATTTAATTCATTCTTCATGACCTTAAACATGCACTAGTCTAAGTTACAGGGAAGTCACGTTGTTTTGCCTTCGGCGCTATCATCTGTGATATCCTATATTCTCTATTACACTATGTGACCACTTTTACCGACCCCACAACATCTAGAACTGGCCCTAACCACAACCCCCCCTACCCCACAGCCTCAACCTACATCCCACAAAAGAGTGCAGCTTACATCCCTTGATGTTAGAATTGTCAACATTTTGCAGTGGACTCTAAACAGCCGTGTTGTTGCAGAAAAGCAACACAACTCTCCTTGTCGCTCATCAACCCTGACAGCTGAAGTAAATTCATGTCATACTTAAAGTCTGAGAATGTTATAATATATGCAGTGTCGCCGGCCACTCACCGCTTACAACAACAAGTAAAACACATGCGCAATATTTAAAGCTCAGAGCATCAAACACAACACAATGTGACACCCCTGTAGCTTATCTTGCGGCGGAAAACATTATTAGGACCAATCATTGATACTGGAAACCAAACCCTGGCCTGGAAATGATTGTAAAATGTATTTGCTAATCACTCAGCCATAGAGCCACTGGCAACAGGTACTTAAAAAAAAAAAATTTAAGAAAAATTATTATAAATGATCTACGCATAAAGCATAAATTTTTGTCTCTTTCATTTCCAGGGGGCCAGATTTTCAGGAAGGAAAGATGAGCTACAAGGAGTTTGTGTGGTTTCTTTTAGCAGAGGTGGATAAAAAGCACCCAACAAGGTATCATTGTCATTTTGCATCTCCCCTTTTTTTGCACGGTGAAAACATTGGAAACTGTATACTCAATCAAGTCTATTGTGTATTGCCAGTCCCAGCTGGATGAGGATATTTCTTTAGTATTTTTTACTTAAATAATATACTGCTTAACCCACAGAGTTATAACTGGATCATATAGATTCCATACTATTTTCAGTGCATACTTTGCAGAAGAGATAATGCCAGTTGTAAAATCAGTCACATAAATCAGTAGTGATCATAACCGAGTTATAATAATAGTAAACACAAAAGAGAAGAAATCCAGAAATAACTACAGATGTTACTACTTTAAAGAGGCTACAGAATAATGCAAATATGGACAAATTTAAACAAGATATTGAAAAGATAATCAATGACCTTTCAGTCCACACTTTTGGTTCAGTGTAAATTTGTAGGAACCTAAGTTCTGAATTGAGTCTCTTTTCAGTCATTGATTTCTATTAAATGTCTTGTGTGGGAACAGTATAGTTTGCCTTCCAAGACCAGATCTGTTATATTAGTTGTATTGTATTCAGGTCTGTATATTGCATTATATTCAGGTTTGTATTTTAGTTGCATTGTATTCATGTTTGTATATTAGTTGCATTATATTCAGGTTTGTATACTGCATTATATTCAGGTTTTATTTTAGTTGCATTGTAGTAAGGTTTGTATATTAGTTGCATTGTATTCTGGTTTGTATATTAGTTGCATTGTATTCAAGTTTGTGTATTAGTTGCAAAGTATTCAGGTTTGTATATCAGTTGCAATGTATTCAAGTTTGTATATTAGTTGCATTGTATTCAGGTTTGTATAGTACACCTTTGAAATGTATCCATTATTTTAATGGTTTCATCTACCTCTGTGTCTAGATATTTATTTGACTGCATTTTTGTACTTTCATTAATTACATCCATGTTTTTCAGCATTGAGTACTGGTTTCGCTGCATGGATCTGGATGGGGATGGTGTTATATCCATGTATGAGATGGAGTATTTTCATGAAGAGCAAATGATGAAAATGGAGACCCTTGGTATTGAAAGGCTGCCTTTTGAGGATACAGTTTGCCAGGTTGGAAATAGTGGAGGGAGAGAGAGAGCGATAGAGAGAGAGAGAGAGAGAGAGAGAGGGGGGGGGGAGGGGTACAGAAAAACATACATAATGAGACAGTGATAAAAAGAGACAGACAAATATATTCAGATAGACAAAAATATAGAGAGGGACATAAAAACGAAGGCACATACATAACAAATAAGGAGACATGTATACAGAGACATAAAATATAAAAACTTACTTTGATAATTGATTGTTTATATAGTGTTACTTTAGCTATTAAAAGTTTGTTGATTATTTAGTGTATTAGTAATTAGTGTATTTACTTTACTAATAAATAACTTGTTAATTAGATAGTATTTTTTGACAGATTATTGGCTCACTGAACTATTAAATGTGATTTTACTAGTTCCCCATGTGGGTTCTGGGGCCCCAATGTGGGGAAAACAAGAATAGATCCACTGCTTGCCTAAAAGCATGACATAAGAATCAACTAATTGGGAGCTTCCTTTGAAGTCAAAGTACACCAGCTTGAGAGGCAAAGAACCAACAGTCTACATGCTAATGAGTCAGACCTGTCAAACGGATGCACATGCAACACTCAGTTTCTTGAACAGGACTAGAGTCCAGAAGTAGACGAACAACCAGAACTTTCTGCCATAGTGTACAGCTGGTGAACATGAAGAAGAAGAAGAAGATTTTACTTGTTCATGTTCAGGTTTTGCAGTTTGCTTTGCTCTTAACTTATGAATTCATACGCAGATGATGGACATGGTAAGCCCAAAAGTCAAAGGAAGGATAACTCTCAGAGATCTGAAAGCTTGCAAAATGACTGATGTTTTCTTTGATACCTTCTTCAACCTGGATAAGTTCCTGGAGCACGAGCAGAGAGATCCATTCACAAATACCAGGGTGAGTTGCATGTCTTATTTCTGTCTACTTGTCTGTCTGTTTTTCCTCCATTCTTGCTACTTTTCAAAAGTCTGACTACTCCTGCTACTCAGAGAGTCACACAATGGATGCCAGTCAGTATAACAGTGAAAATGTGGGATACCCTGTTCATTCTTCTATGAAGTTATAATTAGAACTCCCCGTGTGGGTTCTGGGGTCCCATTGTGGGGAAAACAAGCATAGACCCACTGCCTCCCCAAATAGTTGACTTATTGAGGGTTTCCTTTGAAGTTGAAGTACATCTGCCCAAGAAGCAAGGAACCAACAGTCTGCTCATAAATGATTCAGATCTGTAAAACGCACATGCAACACTCAGATTCTAGAACAGGACTGCAGTCCAGATATGGAAGAACAACCAGAACTTTCCACCAGAGTTTACAACTGGTGAATGCAAAGAAGAAAGAAGAATTAAACATGCAACACTCAGATTCTAGAACAGGGCTGCAGTCCAAATGTGGAAGAACAACCAGAACTTTCCACCAGAGTTTACAACTACTGAATGCAAAGAAGAAAGAAGAATTAAAAAGTCTCATAAGAAAGTAAGTATCAGTTGGTTCATTACTGTTGCACAGGGAGAATACTTCTTAATTAAAAAAGAGCAGACATTATATATGATTGGCCACTTCTTGTTAATACCAGCTATCATTTAAAATGTGGCTGCTGAGGAAGGAGACAAAGCACTGGATTTTCTGCCTAGGATGTGTGGGTAAGGAGTAGGCTGATAGATGGGCTGCTGCCATTCCTCTGGGTGGTAAGCTACTGTATGATAAAACAGACATGCTAAGCACTCTCTTGGATTAGTCAGAAAGTGTAATAGGACAAAATATGTGTATCCATACCTTGAAAGAATGATTCATTGGCTGGAGGCAGAGATTCTGGGTGACCTAAGACTGAGGGGAAAGCAGGTGGACTTTTATTCACGTTGCAGCTGGCACTGTGAGCAAGGGAACGTTTTGTTGGTTGCTGAAAAAAGAGACGGAGCAAGGTGTGGGAATGTACCAAGTGCAATCATGTCTGATCTTAATTGACCAATTCATTCATATCTAAAATATTTTTTTTTTCTTCCTCTTCTCCTTTCCCTTCATTCCCTTTTCACCAGCTGTATTAAAGGCTTACTTACTTACTTAGTCACTCTTCTTCTACCTTGGGGTGTAGACGTTTGCCTGAGAGATTACCAGACTTCTCCACTAGCAGTTTTCTTTCTGGCTTTGTTCCATTCCAGTCCTCTGTCAATCATGAACTCTCGCATGTTGTCTTTTCAGCAGACCCTGGGTCGCCTGGAGGTCTGGTTCTATGGCTGTTGGCCTCCCATGTTGGCCGATTTTTCTTCCATTCTGAATTCATGTCCAAACCATCATAACCGTGACTGATCCACTCAAGTTTGCAAGGTGTGGGATTCAAGATCTTGCCTATATGAAAAGTCCTCAACTAATTTACACCTGGCAGGCTGTCTTTTGCTGACTCCTTTGAGAACTTCATTTCTGGGTTTCCATTCTCCTCTTTTCCCTGTGTGTGTTCCAGGATTAGTATTTGTGTGGCTACATGTTTAGCTAAGAATCGAAATGCAAGATGAATGCACAAAGAGAAATGACACCCCCACCACCTTCATGATAAAATATATGCATTTCAATAGTCACTGACATCTGTGGCTTGTGGGGGCATCTGTGGCTTGTGGGGGCATCTGTGGCTTGTGGGGGTATCTGTGGCTTGTGGGGGCATCTGTGGCTTGTGGAAGCATCTGTGGCTTGTGGAAGCATCTGTGGCTTGTGGGGGCATCTGTGGCTTGTGGAAGCATCTGTGGCTTGTGGAAGCATCTGTGGCTTGTGGAAGCATCTGTGGCTTGTGGAAGCATCTGTGGCTTGTGGAAGCATCTGTGGCTTGTGGAAGCATCTGTGGCTTGTGGAAGCATATGTGGCTTGTGGAAGCATCTGTGGCTTGTGGGGGCATCTGTGGCTTGTGGAAGCATCTGTGGCTTGTGGAAGCATCTGTGGCTTGTGGGGTCATCTGTGGCTTGTGGGTTCATCTGTGGCTTGTGGAAGCATCTGTGGCTTGTGGAAGCATCTGTGGCTTGTGGAGGCATCTGTGGCTTGTGGGGGCATCTGTGGCTTGTGGAAGCATCTGTGGCTTGTGGAAGCATCTGTGGCTTGTGGAAGCATCTGTGGCTTGTGTTTTATATATGCAGTTTTTTTTACACACTTGGTTTGATTCATTCAGTTGCTGGCAATTTTGTAGCAGATTACTTTCTGTTGATTTTGACAATAGTATGAGCATCAGTTGTTGAGCAAGTAGGGGCAAACTACTCAACATAAAATTGTCTAATAAAACCACAAATAGCCATCAAGTGCTGTGGTTAGTTTGCAACCTTATGTTCCAGTTTACCTCTTCTCATAACATGGTGATTAGCAGACACATAGTCACACACACCCTCACAAACACACACACATGTGCAAACACACACACACACATACAGGGCTTTTTCTGTCTTTAGGCATTAGTACACAGTACCAGCACCCCCCTCTTTTTAAAGGGTGTAATTTTCTCAGACCTGCTGTAATATACTCACTTTGTGGTGAGTACAGGAACCTTTTAAAGATATGTTATGGTAAGTGCAGGCACCTATTTTTCTAGAAAGAAAAAAAGATGCCCTTTATGTATAGTCGTAAACAATGTCAATCCACTAGTGTATTGAATGTTCTCTCTAATATTTATACAAACATCATGAACAGGATCCTAGTGTGGATCCCAATGAAGATAATGACTGGAACAGATACGCAGAAGAAGAGTATGACATTCTTGTTGCAGATGAGGGAAACATGGAGCTGGATAATAGGTAAATATTGTTTATGGTAAAAGAAAGGAATGTTGGATTGGTTTACCATTAAATTTGATGCTGCAGGTGATGGGTAAACTGATTTTGTTAAATTAAGTAATTTTTACAGTAACTCTTTTAGTTTCAAAGAGTGATATCTGATGTCATCCCCCTATGGGTTCTGGAGCTTCATTGTGGGGAAGATAAGAATAGACCCACTGCCTACCGAACAAGCATGTTGTAAGAGTGAGCTAACTGGGAGCTTCCTTCAAAGTCAGAGTGCTTCTGCCTGGGCAGTAAGAAAAAAAAAACAGCTTCACAAAAATTAGCCAGTAAAATGGATTCACATGCAAAATTTAGGCCCTGACACAAACCAAAGTCCAGATGGATAAACAACCAGGACTTTACGCTGGAGCTTATAGCCAGTGAACAAAGATTTATGATGTCCAAGAAAGGCAGTAATTGAAACATCCAATGCATTGGTGTAATACTTTAACAAGGGCTAAGTACACAGTCATTGGTTTTTGAGTATCAATATCTAGCATGAGAATGGAGGTGGAGGTGGTCACTGCAGCTTTCCGGTGGCTAGAGAACAAGATGCATACAGACTCTAAAAGCATTCTGAGAAAGGTGAAGACAGGGATGCTTCGAGCAGAGTGGCAATCCTCACTGGGAAGGTCACCGGTGGTGATTCATAGTTTGGATCTTTTCTCCAGGTCATGCCGGTGTGGTGGGGAATGAACAGTTGGACAGATTGGCTGGATCTGTAATACTGGTTGGTAAATTTATACATGACAAGGCAAATTAAAGGTGACAAATTAAGGGTTTGTTAAAATCAGATGTTTTGGTTGAAAGCACAGATATCACAGCCTTACTACAGCAAAGACATTCCACAACATGACATTCTAACCATCCTTTTAAGGGCAAATGCAGAAGAAGGAGAAGAAGAAGAAGGAGGAGGAGGAAGAAAAAGGAGAAAGAATAAGAAGAGGGGAAAGAAGGAAGAAGAAGGAAGGAGGATAAAGAAAGAAGAAAGAGGAAGGAAGAAAAATGTAGAAGAAGAAAGAAGAAGGAGCCATTATTACCCTTGTTAATCAGCATGATAATGATAACTAATTTTTCTGGGTCTAGTACCCTTGTTAATGAACATGGCACAAGAAAATGTCACTAACTTTTAGGTCATCATTACCCGTGTTAATCAACTTGGCAATCAACATAGCACATGATAATAATGACACCAATTTTTAGATCATAACTAAATTTCTATCTACACAGATGACAACACTGCCCTCTTAATCTGTGTTCACTAAATAAACTTGTCAGGTTATTTTGTTGTTGTGTGTTCAGTAAATAAACTTGAAATATTCTGTCAGATTATGTTGTTGTTGTGTGTTCAGTAAATAAACTTGAAATATTCTGTCAGATTATGTTGTTGTTGTGTGTTCAGTAAATAAACTTGAAATATTCTGTCAGATTATGTTGTTGTTGTGTGTTCAGTAAATAGACTTGAAATATTCTGTCAGATTATGTTGTTGTTGTGTGTTCAGTAAATAAACTTGAAATATTCTGTCAGATTATGTTGTTGTTGTGTGTTCAGTAAATAAACTTGAAATATTCTGTCAGATTATGTTGTTGTTGTGTGTTCAGTAAATAAACTTGAAATATTCTGTCAGATTATGTTGTTGTTGTGTGTTCAGTAAATAAACTTGAAATATTCTGTCAGATTATGTTGTTGTTGTGTGTTCAGTAAATAAACTTGAAATATTCTGTCAGATTATGTTGTTGTTGTGTGTTCAGTAAAAAAACTTGAAATATTCTGTCAGATTATGTTGTTGTTGTGTGTTCAGTAAAAAAACTTGAAATATTCTGTCAGATTATGTTGTTGTTGTGTGTTCAGTAAAAAAACATGAAATATTCTGTCAGATTATGTTGTTGTTGTGTGTTCAGTAAAAAAACTTGAAATATTCTGTCAGATTATGTTGTTGTTGTGTGTTTAGTAAAAAAAACTTGAAATATTCTGTCAGATTATGTTGTTGTTGTGTGTTCAGTAAATAAACATGAAATATTCTGTCAGATTATGTTGTTGTTGTGTGTTTAGTAAAAAAACTTGAAATATTCTGTCAGATTATGTTGTTGTTGTGTGTTCAGTAAAAAAAACTTGAAATATTCTGTCAGATTATGTTGTTGTTGTGTGTTCAGTAAAAAAACTTGAAATATTCTGTCAGATTATGTTGTTGTTGTGTGTTCAGTAAATAAACTTGAAATATTCTGTCAGATTATGTTGTTGTTGTGTGTTCAGTAAATAAACTTGAAATATTCTGTCAGATTATGTTGTTGTTGTATTTTTTTCTTGTCCAGAAATTTTGAGGCTGATTTTGAAGGAGAAGATGATGCTCTATTACAAGACGAGATATTAAGGTCCATGCAGATTGAAGGACATCAGAGGTCTCCAGCAGATCTTCAGCCGGCAGAAGAAGGCTATGAATTTAGCAGTGTTGCATTTTAGAAGTTGAACTCAAGAGGAATTACTCTTGATTGCAAAGAAATAGTTTCATAAATATATCATCGTTGTTATCACCCTTATCAACAACATCATCATCATCTTCTGTTTTTTTTTTTCTTTTTTCTTCAACTCTTCGTTTTTTATGTGTGGTCTAGTCATAAAAAGAAATAATTAATCTCTTTCACTGAATGCCAGGGTAGTCAGCATGGTGTAGTGGCTATATGCTCGCCTGCAGATCGGAAGGTCGTGGGTTCGCTCCCTGATGAGGCCAGACTTTTTTTAAGAAATGACCTTGGCTCCCAGGTGGACCCAACCTTGAGTGGGTACCAGGTGCAGTCCTGGGAAGTAAAGGCAGCCGGCATGATGCTGACCAAGTCACCCATCATGTGCCGATTGGTCTATAAAAATATAGGTCTAACCCTATATGCCCAATACACCTAAAGGCGTGGAAAAGGTTCTTTACTTTACTGAATGCCAGGCTTTATTTACTTTACTATTTACTGCAATTCCTGCAGTCTTTCACATACTAATCTCATTTTCTAATGTCTCGCTTTTGTTTTTGTCTTGCTATATTTCATTTACCTTATGGATTCTATCAGAACTGCCCATTTCAGTTATTATTTTGCCAAAAACATGTTTATTTACCTCAACATTTGTTTCACTACAACATGTCTTAGTATGTATGTATTAGTTTCACTGGATGGTTATTTTTAAAAAGAACTAATCTTCTTCTTCTTCTTCTTCTACTTCTTCTTCTTTGCATTCACCAGCTGTAAACTCTGGTGGAAAGTTCTGGTTGTTCGTCCACTTCTGGACTGCAGTCCTGTTCCAGAACCTGAGTATTGTGTGTGCATCCGTTTGACAGATCTGACACATCCGTGTGCAGACTGTTGGTTCCTCGCCTCTCAGGCAGATGCACTCCGACTTCTAATGTTAAAATGTAAATTATTTTATTTTATTTTATATGTAACACCATTGGGTATTACATTGTCTTCTGTTGTAGAAAAATGGATGTGTATATTGTGTTTATTTTATTTATGTGCAATAAAACATTTTTTTAAGCTTAAAAACATGATTTGATATTCAAGCAGTAAAATTAACGCCAACATTTAAAAAACATACAATTTTTTAAAAAAATGCATACCTGCTGGGAAGACAACATGTGATATTTCCTGACTGACAGAGGACTGGAATGGAACAAAGCTAGAAAGAAAACTGCTGACAGAAAATTCTAGTGATCTCTCTGGCAAACCCAGCAAAAGCCATTGTTGGTACTAAATCTGTCCGTCCTCAATACTCAGTCATTTTAGTATTTACATTCTGTTTGTGAAAGTTTGTAGCTTTTGTAATCTGTGTTTGTTTGTCATGGTTCTGATCCATACAACAGTATTAATTTTTTGTTCATGTTAAACATTCAACATTTGATACTGGTTTTAATTAATTTGATTTTACCTTCCCACAGGTCCTAGTGCCATAAAGTCTTTTTTAGCCATTAAAGTTTTATTTTGATATCTCACCGTATTCCTCTTGTCTTGGAAACTGAAAAAGTTTGGCCATATCAAGCGCTACAGCAGACTGAAAAGAAAGATTACAAAAGACGTGGTGCCAGGAAAGATGGGCACAGGGTTTAAGTGACACCTTGAGTATGAAAGTGCGTGAGGCAAGAGATTTGGTGAGAGCCCAAGTTTCTTTCAGGCATGCTATGATGAGAGCGATATTCTGCAAAGGACCTGGTACATAATTTTGAGTTTATTCCCCCAACATTTCTATATATCTGTAAATTATTTTTATGTAACCAATGTTTTTTTTTAACCAGTGGCTGGATCACCAAGTGTGTTACCAGGACCCTTTGAAGAAGAACAACAGTATTGTGATACTCTACCCTCTTAAATATTTATAAGAGGCAGCTACAATAGGGTTGGTTGCCTTGGAATTGACAGCTTGCATTGATTCGGTTGAATTCCTACCCTTCACTAGGCATTTATGAGTGGTAGAGCTTTAAGGTTTTAAACAACGGATCAACATTATGGCACAAGGGTAGTAACCCATAAGTGCTCCGTTCTACTTCTAACTCAAGTCTGAGTCCAAAGAAGCTCAGCACAGTGCACAGGCTCTGTAGCACCGGCAAGGATCCTGAAATACTTCAGGTAGATTTTTAACTCCAGATTTTACCTGGGCAGGGCTGTTGGGCTACTTTTTTCGATTTCCAACTGCCAAGGGATTTTTTTTACGTGCCAAGCAATGCGCACGGGCGTCGGATCTCACTACACAAAGACCAGGGGAAATTGGTACCTGGTCAGTAATAGTTTGTTAGCAAGTTCACAGCCAAGTCAAGCACAACTTGAGAAAGCCTCAGAGGCAAGGAACCAACAATCTGCATACAAATCAGTCAGATCTGTAAAATGGATATGCACACGACACTCAGGTTTTGGACCAAGACTCATGTCCAAAGGTGGACGAAAAACCAGAACCTTCCACTGTAATAAGCCAGTGAATATTAAGAAGAAGAAATAATTGTACGTAAAAGTTGACACCTTTCTGGCAAAGTTTACAGTCTGGGATTCTGAAGCAGAAGCGGAAGAAGAAGACTCGGTCTTTCAGAGAGTTAATCCACCAAGCAGTCAATGAATGCAAGTCTAGTTGAAGTTAGCAATAGTAATTTTGACAACAGTCAGTAAATGTTAAAATTATGTATCTATACTTTACAAATATTTTATAAATGTCTGTTTTAGCTTGTTTCGGAAACAAGAACATTAAATTATATATTTATTTTCAGATCTTTTGTTTTGCTCTGTGTGTGTCCATTTGGACTTTATTGATGGGTGGGTAGACAGGTGATAAATAATGAGATGGTGGAAAGAGGTTGAGGAGGGGGGTGGGGGGCGGGGAAGGGGGTGAATCCTTCCATGGTTAAAATATATTTAGGAAATCAAGGAAAATTCAACCCTATATTCCCATAATGTTTCATAATACCTAAAAGATTTTGGAAGCTGACTGAACAGCTAAAATCATTAACTGAAAGTAATTCCACTGTAGAAAATAAGAGTACAAAAGATGTGGGTTCTGGGTCCCATTTGTGAAAGGTGAAAAGTGGGTGCAGGGTGGGAGATAGACCCACCACTCCTCAAAAAAGCATGTTGTGAATGGCGAATAATTGGGGGTTTACGCCAATCATATGTATTGCACAGATATTGTGGCCGAGATGTTAATTACAACAAAAATACACAACTATCCTTTCAAAAGCTACCTCGGGGGGAAAAAAATGTTTTGAAAAGTAGAAATGTTTCAGTTTATTGACACGAGAAAATCAGCTTAGGCTTCCAGCGAAAGGCACTTACACACTTCTTTTTCTTCAGCATTCCGAGCCCTTGAGATTCATTGCTGCTATCTATCTATCTATCTATCTATCTATCTATCTATCTATCTATCTATCTATCTATCTATCTATCTATCTATCTATCTATCTATCTATCTATCTATCTATCTATCTATCTATCTATCTATCTATCTGTCTGTCTGTCTGTCTGTCTGTCTGTCTGTCTGTCTGTCTGTCTGTCTGTCTGTCTGTCTGTCTGTCTGTCTGTCTGTCTGTCTGTCTGTCTGTCTGTCTGTCTGTCTGTCTGTCTGTCTGTCTGTCTGTCTGTCTGTCTGTCTGTCCGTCCGTCCGTCCGTCCGTCCGTCCGTCCGTCCGTCCGTCCGTCCGTCCGTCCGTCCGTCCGTCCGTCCGTCCGTCCGTCCGTCCGTCCGTCCGTCCGTCCGTCCGTCCGTCCGCCCGCCCGCCCGCCCGCCCGCCCGCCCGCCCGCCCGCCCGCCCGCCCGCCCGCCCGCCCGCCCGCCCGTCCGTCCGTCCGTCCGTCCGTCCGTCCGTCCGTCCGTCCGTCCGTCTCTGTCTGTCTGTCTGTCTGTCCGTCCGTCCGTCCGTCCGTCCGTCCGTCCGTCCGTCCGTCCGTCCGTCCGTCCGTCCGTCCGTCCGTCCGTCCTTCCGTCCGTCCGTCCATCCATTTAGCCAAGTATATGTCTAGTCTAATCTAATCTCGACTGCTGCCGACCCCTTGGCACGCCGGCTGCCGCCACAGCCTTGTCACCCTAGCTGTTTTTATAGCCTTGGCACCATGGATGCTGCCAGAGCGTTGGCACCCCGACTGCTGCCACAGCCTTGGCACCCCAGCTGCTGCCGCAGCCTGAGCACCCCAGCCGCTGCCACAGCCTTGGCACCCCGGTCACCGCCACAGCCTTGGCACCCCGGCTGCCACCACAGCCTTGTCACCCCGGCAGCCGCTACAGCCTTGGCACCCTAGCTGCTGCCTCTTGGCACCTCAGCTGCTGCCGCAGCCTTAGCAACTCTACTGCTGTTGCAGCCTTGGCACACCGGCTGCCGCCACAGCCTTGTCACCCGAGCTATATTTACTGCCTTGGCACCCCGGATTCTGCCAGAGCGTTGGCACCCAGACTGCTGCCACAGCCTTATCACCCCAACCGCTGTCGCAGCCTTGGCACCCCAGCGGTTGTCACAGCCTTGGCACCTCGTCCGCCGCCGCAGCCTTGGCACCCCAGCCGCTGTCGCAGCCTTGGCAACTCATCCGTCGCCGCAGCTTTTTCACCCCAGCCGCTGTCGCCACCTTGGAGCCTCGTCAGTCGCCGCAGCCTTGGCACCCCGGCCGACGCAGCAGCCTGGGCACCCCAGCCGGCACCACAGCCTTGGCGACCCGGCCGCTGCCGCAGCCTTAGCACTCCGGCCGCTGCTACAGCCTTGGCACCCCGGCTGCTGCCACAGCTTTGGCACCCCGGCAGCTGCTAAAGCCTTGGCATCCTGGCAGCTGCTACAGCCTTGGCACCCCGGCAGCCAGAGCGTTGGCACCCCGACTGCTGCCACAGCCTTGGCACCCCAGCTGCTGCCGCAGCATTAGCAACTCGACTGTTGCCGCAGCCTTGACACACCGGCATGTAACCCTAACTGTTAACACCAGATGCTGCCACAGCCTTGGCACCCCGACTGCCGCCACAGCCTTTGCACTATGGCTGCTGCCACAGCCTTGGCACCCAAATTTCCGCCACTGCCTTGGCACCCTGGCTGCAGCCAGAGCCTTGGCACCCCAGATGCCGCAACAGCTTGGCACCCCGGCTGCCGCCACAGCTTTGGCACCCTGGCCGCCGCCTTGGCACCCCGGCCGCCGCCGCAGCCTTGGCATCCTGGCCGCCGATATAGCCTTGGCACCCTGGCCGCCGCTGCAGCCTTGGCACCCCAGCCGCTGCCTCAGCCCTGGCACCCCAGCCGCCGCCGCAGCCTGGGCACCACAGCCACCGCTGCAGCCTGGACACCCCGGCCACAACAGACGCAGTCTGGGCACCCCGGCCGCTGCAGGTTGAGCACCCTGGCCGCCGCAGCCTGAGCACCCCAGCCGCCGCCCCCGCAGCCTGGGCACCCTTGCCGCCGCCGCCGTAGCCTGAGCACCCCGGCCGCCGCCACAGCTTTGGCCCTTTGGAAGCCGCCGCCACAGTTTTGGCATCTCGAAAGCCGCCGCAGCCTGGGCGCCCCGGAAGCCGCTGCCGCAGCCTGAGCACCACGGTTGCCGCCGCTGCCGCAGCTTGGGCACCCCGGCCGCCGCAGCCGCAGCCTGGGTACACCGGCCGCCGCCGCCGCCTGGGCACCCCAGCCGCCGCCGCCGCAGCTTGGGCACCCCGGCCGCCACCGCCACAGCCTTAGCACCCTGGCCGCCACCGCAGCAGCCTAAGCACCCCAGCCGCCGCCGCTGCAGCCTGGGCACCCTGGCCGCCGCCGCAGCCTGGGCACCCTGGCCGCCGCCACAGCTTTGGCATTCCATCTGCCGCCACAGCTTTGGCACCCCGAAAGCCGCCGCCGCAGCCTGGGCACCCCAGGAGCCGCCGCCGCAGCCTGAGCACCCCGGCCGCCGCCATCGCAGCCTGGGTACCCCAGCTGCCGCCGCCGCAGCCTGGGCACCCCTGAAGCCGCTGCCGCAGCCTGGGCACACCGGCCGCCGCCGCAGCCTGAGCACCCCTGCCGCCGCCGCTGCAGCCTGGGCACCCCGGCCGCCGCCGCGTGGACACCCTGGACGCCGCCTCAGCCTGGGCACCCAGTCTGCCTCCACAGGTCTGGCCCCGGAAGCCGCCGCCGCAGCCTGGGCACCCCGGAAGCCGCCGCCGCAGCCTGAGCACACCGGCCGCCGCCATCGCAGCCTGGACACCCCAGCCGCAGCCTATGCCGCCGCAGCCTGGGCACCCCGACCGCAGCCACCGCAACTTGGGCACCCCGAAAGCCGCCACCGCAGCCTGAGCATCCCGGCCGCCGCCGCCACAGCCTGGGCACCCTGGCCGCTGCCACAACTTTGGCACCCCCATCTGCCGCCACAGCTTTGGCACCCCAGAAGCCGCCACCGCAGCCTGAGCACCCCGGCCGCCGCCACAGCTTTGGCCCCCGGAAGCCGCCGCTACAGCTTTGGCACCCCGAAAGCCGCCGCCTGGGCGCCCCGGAAGCCGCCGCCGCAGCCTGAGCACCCTGGCCGCCACCGCAGCCTGAGCACCGTAGCCTGGGCACCCTTGCCGCCGCCGCCGTAGCCTGAGCACCCCGGCCGCCGCCACAGCTTTGGCCCCCGGAAGCCGCCGCCACAGCTTTGGCACCCCGAAAGCAGCCGCCGCCGCCGCAGCCTGTGCGCCCCGGAAGCCGCCGCCGCAGCCTGAGCACCCAGGCCGCCGCAGCTTGGGCACCCCAGCCGCCGCCGCAGCCTGGGCACCCCAGCCACCGCAGCTTGGGCACCCCGGCCGCCGCCGCAGCCTGGGCACCCCAACCGCCGCCGCTGCAGGTTGGGAACCCCGGCCGCCGCCGCCGCAGCCTTAGCACCCCGAACGCCGCCGCGTGGGCACCCCAGCCGCAGCCGCCGCCGCAGCCTGAGCACCCCGGCCGTCGCTACCGCAGCTTGGGCACCCCGGAAGCCGCTGCCGCAGCCTGAGCATCCCGGCCCCCGCCGCAGCCTGGGCACCCCAGCCGCCG
>CAJHNH020000713.1:322500-357500 GCA_905116865.2 Candidula unifasciata | reverse complement strand
CATTATTTATCCATATCGCAAAGCCATCCAGTTGTTTGTTTCATCGCACTTTCACTGTCTTTCTCTTTTAAGTGAGAATCGCCTATTCTGTACAGCTCTAATAATATTAATAATAACCATACTTAATAGGAAGTGTTAAAGAAACATTTCAGATAGAGTTTATTATTTAAGAACCTTGATGACTCAGAAGAAGTAATTTAAAAATTTCATGTTTTTTTATAACCAATAAATATCTTTTAAGTTGATTGGTAAATCCTGTTTCAATATGAATCATGGACAGTTGGCAAATTAATGAAAAATTAAGCATAAGCAGCAAAGATGTGGTTTTGTAGACAAGTGATAACACCCTGGTCAGATAACAAGAGTATTGAAGATGTCTTGAAAGAAATCGGTTCATGAAGAGAACTGATTGCCAACATCAGAAGGTGACACTCTACATTCTTTGATCATATTGTGAAAGAGAGAAAACGTGCATCATTGCGGTGGGAAAAATATGCATAAAGAGAGAGACAAAGAAAATACGCTGGACGGTCTAAAAATATTGTATTTGTCTAAGTTGATAAGTGCACAGACGAGACAGAAGGTTGTGGAAAGACATGATTACAAATCCGACATGGTATGGACTGTTCGAATAATTAGTTGTTTGGTGCTAAATGAGTTAATGACAATGTGTATGATTCTTTTCCTTTCAGAATTGAAATCAGGATGTCAAGAATCTCCCTTTGAAAGAAACAAGCTGAGGATTTATTTTACAAATTTTTTATAACATGGCTTACAACTACCCCTACAGAGGATATCCTCCTCCAAACAACCCCAGATTGATGATTCCTCCACCAAACATCCATACACAGCCGAGATTCAATAATAACTCTCCTTGGAATCAGCCTCCACCTCGGTCCATGATGCCACCTCCACCGCCTCCATCCGTGATGCCCCCTCCACCACCTCCATCAATGATGCCACCACCTCCATCAATGATGCCGCCCCCACCACCTGAGCAATCACAGTATAACATTTACAACTTTATGCAGCCACCACACATGATGCAGAGACCCAGCTTCCCACCCAGTAATGTGTTTCCTAGGGGTCCTTCTCACCTATCACAGAGACAACAGTTTAGCCCGGACAATACATTCGCTCATGAAGCATCCAGTCGACCACATGAAAATTTTCCATTTAACAACAGCGGGCCTAGTTTTCAGAGCAATGGGCAACATTTCCAAGGTCACCGTGGTCGAGGAAGAGGTTTTGTGGGAGGTCACTCAAGAGGTCAAAGCTTTCGAGGTGGTTTTCGTGGAGGTATGCATAATGGAAATCAGAACATGCACAACGGGAATCAGAAAAATTTTAATAAAACAAAGGTTTGTCTATTTATTATGATAGTAATTTCTTGTGGTCTTTACCTCCCAAAACTTATATTGTTTATATTAAAGTTATTCACCAAAGCCTGGGACTATTTGTCAGGGATGCAAAGGGGCTGAAACATTTGTTATGGTTTTATTTATGCATCTTTTTGCCCCCTACTAGAATGGCCTTTTCCTTCTTGTATCTATTTGTAAACTCTCTGCACAGGGTATAAGATGTGATCTTTAACCCTGTCACCTGGGGAAGCCTTAATCTAGTTACTTCTGGTTGTGACAGTCAGGTAAATGCTGTTTCTTAAAAAGCAAAATTAAATTCAGTTGCACCGGTGCTGCATTTATGTGGCCTAGGTGTGAAGATATTTACTAAAAATAGCATTTAGAGGGTTTTTTTTATGAACCAAATAGCTTTCTTATAAGCCATTTTGATGTCACCATTTTCTGTAGCATCAATGATTGAGATAACATGATTGTTTAGTCTTCGGGAATGTATTTCATTTAATGTTTCACTCTATTCAAGACTACTTCCATTTTATATATACAACTAACATTTTAGTCCGCAAAACGAGAGTGACTTTCCTTCCCATTCATGCCTCATTGAGTCGCAGGGCCTCTCCTATGTTGCAGGGGTGTTATATTATGGCTTCGCTCGGTGTATATAATGTTTGTGGGAGGTTGTGTTTTCGTGAGTCTCTGTGAGGCACCGCAGGCGCCTTTGTACAAGTAAGAAGTACTGCATGGGGAGCGTCGCATGCCAATGGTTCGTGTCTATCAAAACTGGAATTTTTTTGCATTATTTTTTTTTATCTATGCTCTTTGGTGGTGCAACCCTCCCCATTGAAAAAGAAGCTACTGACAAGGAACATTGGAATAAAAAAACATCAGTTTCACTACTACTGAACCATCTTACAAGTAGCAGCACATGAAAATAATGACGCAAATGAGGGATGACAACACGAGAAAAGAGAGCACTATGAAATGGTTGACATAAAGTATACATGACACCCCACAACATAGGAAAGACTAGGCGACCTAACGAGCCATGAATGGAAAGGGAAGCCAGTCTTTTTGTGGACCAAATCCTTACGTTTACAATGTATATTTTATTTTAAATGTAGATATACACTTAAAAAAAAATATTAGGGACCTGTATAAAATGGTTATCTTTTAAGTATTTTTTAGAGGGCAGGGTTGTTGACCCTCTTTTTATGTTTTGCATTTCCAGGGTGAAAAAGTTTAATCTTTAGGGGACTTGATACATGTATGAGGAGCTGTACTAGTGCATTGGCTAGCATACTCGCGTGCCAGCCCAGTGATCACTAGTTTAAATCTTCAGTGATGTGGTGGTTTTTGAATTGATCTGTACATCCAGATGCCTATAAATGCTACAGAAAAATTCTTGGAATACTGTGGACTAAGAAAAAGAAAAACGTCGGCTTCATACAGGATCAGAACTTTGAGGAGAATTGGCTTATAAACAGCATCCTGTCCCAAAAGATGAGGTATTTTGGCTATGCTAAATTTCATGATGACCTGGATTTGATAGTAATGGAAAGTAGTTTCCCAAAAACGGGGCAGTCGCCGCCCTCCTTAAAGGTGAATGCAAAAAAAAAAAGTCAAGATGCACTGGCTTTGAAAGCACATAGGGCTGGAGACTTTCAGGTGTGCCGTGATGAGGGTGAGATTATGTAAAGGACCTGCAATCATGACTTGCGGGTAACCCAGTCTAAAATGATGTAAGGAAATGTTCAGAGAAATAAGGATGACTGGTATGCTGTTAAGCAGATCACCTACCATGTTGAGGTAAATGCCACAGATATTATCATAATTTGTAATGTTTTAAGCTATGAGGTAAATACCCCCCTCCTTCCCCACACCCAGTCAGTCACAGTGGAAATGAGGTAAATATCTCACACATTCACTCACCTTGAATGATTTTAAGCACAGCAGTGAATAAATATATTTTAATTTGAAAAACTGTTAATTGTTTGCTTCATCATTTTTATTGATTTTAATATTTTTTTGGTACTTTGCAGAAGGAAAAAGTGGACAAAAGAGACCTTCCAGAGAATAATGCATACTTCTGTGATATTTGTGACCGTGGGTTCAAAACTGAGGAAAAATACCAGGAACATGTCAATGAGCACATTAAGGTTTGTCGGTGTCTAATATTTTAGGTGGGTCATGGTAGATCCTTGGGGAAACTCTCTTTGCTCTTTACACTTCTCCAGCACTTTTTACAGCTCTTTATGGATGTTAGGAACATCTGCTAGGTAATTGAAATGCTGCGCTTTCTTTCAGGAAACTCAGGGTTTATATTTTGGTAAAGAGATAAATGTTTTTTTTTCTGTTGAGGGCACAGATAACAAATCTGACGTACAGTTTATTCACTAACAGTGCTGCTTTAAATTACCAGACTCAAGTACACCCATATATATATTCACCCTATCCTTTACAAAAATAGATAGGTAAATACTGGCTGTGTAAAGTCTCTGTAATATAATGAATACTATATTTAATGGCCTGCTTTCACCTGGGATAGTGAAAGAGTTGTGTTACCATCTCGGTCTCCACCGCTGCCAAGTGTGCAGTAGAAACTCCAGGAGGGGGGAGCCTTCTGTCGTTTCTTTTGAACTCAGTTGTTTTCTAAACCCATTAGTGTTGCATTTAAGTGCATGTCTGGTGATTCTCTGAATTTTCCATAGCAAATAAAATTTTACAAGATGTGCAAGCTGGCCTCTGAGTCCTGTCCAAGGTGAAGTAGCAGGAGCGACCTAGACCAGTTCTTTCCATAGTTAACGCTACTGCCACCTTGAAGGCCCTTTGATGTGATGGAGCAATGACTCGGGGCATGACGCAGAGTTAAAAACAGCATGTCAGCAGTCCCCCACATCCTCTAATGCGCCCATCTTACAGTCTATGTTTCAAGGGAGATAACACAATTTAATTTAAAAAATGTATGTTAGGGATGTACGAGGGAAAAAATATTAAGCAAGATGTAACTGCAGCAAAGGTTTTTTTAAAAAGGGATTGTTACAGGAAAAAAAAAAGATATGCACAATAGATTGGCCGCTTATGAGACTGTTAAATTAAACTTTGTGGCCATAATGGCATTGAAAAGTTAACCTGTATATTTTTACAGTTGGGGAGGAGTTTACAGTTTACTTGAAATGAACACAACACAGAATGGGTTATGATTTATAATGAATATAAGACAGGAGAGAAATTGTCATTGAAGATTATATAATCTGGCTATCCTCCGAATAGCGGTCCCAAATTATCAGGGCTAAGAAAATACCCTAACAGGGCCTCTGTCTGTCATATGTAAATTGCGGACCTTTTTCCGGCGACTATACCCCCACTGCCGAGAGTATACTTTGTGCCGCACTTAGCGTTGCGGGAAAAGCTCTCTGCGGTATAGTCACCAGAAAGAGGTCCGCAATTTACACATGACTGAGGCCCTGTTAGGGTATTTTCTTGGCCTCGATAATTTGGGACCGTTATTCGGAGGATAGCCTATAATCTGCATCCCAATGTTAGAAATAATTTTTTGTTGCTTCAAAGCTCCCACCTTGGCTGTTGCTGGGAGACCTTATATTACCCAGCTTATAGGTTGAACAGGGTTTCTGAGACCTGTCCCCGGGTGACTCATCCAAATAGTGGCAGTTTGTATCAAAGGGTACTTATTGCTTGATGTGATGTCCTGGTGGAATTGAACATCAATCTGCCCTTGAAATAGGCATAAAAATCCACTCCAATATGGGACGCAGTTTTTGTGTTAGTTTTAAAGACACACCCTGGCTGTTGTTGGGGCCCTAAATATAACTAACGGGGTTTCTGTGAAATGTGTCTGGGTGATTCTCATCTAGTGGTGGCACTTTGTGTCACTGGGTGTTTATTGCGCGGTGCTGGTGGGGTTGAAAGTCAGTCAATCAGAAGGACACAACATTAGCAGTATAAAATATAGACAATTCTTCTTCATTCATGTTCCCTGTCTGTAAACTTAGGCTTAGGATAACAGGATAATAGAACCATTGCCTCCTCAGCGAGCATGTTGTAGGAGTCGACTAATTAGGGACTTCCTTCAAAGTCGGAATGCATCTGCTCGAGTGGCAAGGGACAACCAACTATTCACAGATAAATCAGTAAAATGAATGCACATACTCAGGCACTGGCTCAAAGCCAAAGTCCGAATGGGCGAACAACCAGGACTTTTTGCAGGAGTTTACATCAGGGGAACAAAGAAGAAGAAAGGTATTGGACTTCTAAGATGGGGAATTTAGGGAATTCCCCAAATCCTGTAATATCAGTTCTTAGCTGTAGTCATATTTTCTTGATAGGAAATGACTTCTGATGCTATATAGTTCAAACAGCTATGCTTACATAACTAACATATTTGAATGTGAAATTTCTTTTTTCCTCTGCAGTGTTCATTTCAAGACTGCCCTTTCATCGGAGCGCCCAAGTTAGTTCAACTGCATGCACGTATGGTAAGTCTGGTGTTCATGTTGTGCTATAGTATTTAATTGTCTGTTGTACTGTGCGCATGGTTATTTATGTTGCAATAATTGTATGGTTGTTATGTTATGTTATAGTTTCAGTGTTGATTTTCTTGTGATCTTTAAGGCATCCATCATCTAGTTGGTCTGTGTGGTCCTGTTTTTGTTTCCTTTCATTTTGAAATAGGCATTGATCATCAGCAAAAAGCAGCTCACTGAAGTCTTCTTGTTCATTGACACCCAGTTTGTATTGTCTTTATTATTTTGCAATCAGTAAAAAGAAAAGTCAAAGCTTTTGAGTTTAATAATTGCAGAAAGATTCTTGAGCATCCTGGCAAAGAAAAAAAATAATTATAACATTCTTCAGGATATAAAAATCAGGGGAGGGAAATTCATACAGAGTATTGTTACTTAGAAATGGAAATAGAAAAGCCATATTAATTGCCATTGTGTGCATCTTTTACGTCTTTCCAGATGATGATGATATTTTGTGCTTTGGGCAGGGGTGGGAATCACAGACCATGGCAAGGGCGAGTGTGACTAGCAAGACCCACATGTGTTCAGAAAAGCTGTTCCACAATTAGAGCTTGGGATTTCTAGACCATTGTTGCCATCACATTTTTAGTGTGTTTCTTGTCAGATGCCTAACTCTCAACCTTTCCGGAATCATTAGTTTTACTTGATTCTGATTCCCTTCCTGGTTTTCCCTTTCCCAGAAACACGGTCCGTGGTAGTTTGTTCTAACAAATTTACCTCAGTATCTGTATCATTCATGCCTCGCTTGCACACATCTTTATATTGTAGTAGAGACCAACCTCGACATCTAATTAAATTTAATGTCATGAGAATTTGCACCCCCCCCCCCCCCCCAGGTATAAGTAAAGATCCCTTTACACGCCCTTAGGCGCATCGGGCACATGGGAAGAGCACCCATATTTTTACAGACCAATCGGCACTCGGTGGGTAATGTGGTCAGCATTACGCCAGCCGTCTTTACTTTCCAAGGACAGCCCATCCTGGTACCCATTTGAGGCTGGGTCGACCTGCGACGTCCCATACCACAATAAAAATCCACGCAGCCCACGTAGGTTTCGATCGCGGTACGTTGGATTACGAGTCAGACTCGCAACGCCTTAGCCACGGACGCCACCCCAAAGGTATAGTTCCTGAAAAAAGAGAGGCCAGCCAGCTTAATGAACACAGGATATCTAGGACATCCTGTGTATGAAAGTTCTTGACTCAGGAGAGTTGACATGATACTTACTCAGTGGCTTTCCGGCAATCTGTGAGGAGTTTTTCTGCAAAGGACCTGCTAATTGATGTTTTTCTTAATTATTTCAGCAACACAGTTCAGGCCTTGCTAAGAAAGTATGGAATATGAAATCTGCAGATGATATTAATAAATGGCGGGAGGAAAGAAAGAGGTGAGTGCAGAAAATATTATAGTGTTGAGTTTGCATGTTTCTTAGTTCATTATTTTGTTTACTAGTAAACAACTTTTTTGTAGAGTTAATTTAGATTGTAATCAGCAGAATATTAACTGAATATTCATTTGCCAGGTAAATATTGAATGCTTTGATTGAAAGACAGAAATAGATAAGTTCTGTTGCACTCTCCTGCTTGTAAAGGAACAAAACAGTGACCGGCCTAACCAGATACATTATAGGTTAAGCAAGCTGAGATAAAATAAAATGCTGTCTGGCAACTTGTAAATAGCAGGCTCAACTTTGATAGACAGTATTTATACAAACTAAATTGACTGTGTTAGAGATTGCACAAACCAAGTGGACTATGTTATTTTAGAAGTTACACAAACCATATAGGTTGTGTATTTGTAGAAGCTATACACACCATGTGGGCTGTGTTGTAGTTTTTATAAAAGCCATATGGGCTGTGTATTTGTAGAGGTTATACAAACCATGTGGACTGTGTATTTGTAGAGGTTATACAAACCATGTGGGCTGTGTTTTTGTAGAGCTTATAGAAACCATGTGGGCTGTGTTTTTGTAGTGGTTATACAAACCACATTGACCATTTTTTAACCTTTAACCACTGTTAGCAACCAAATGGTTCCCTCTCTAAAAGTGTCGTCTTGATTGACATGACATACCCTTACATGTAAATAATAACCTCTGCTCTGAGATCTAAGAAAATTACCCATTATCATGTGGTTTTAGACCTTGTAACCATTTATGTTTTTGTCAACTACAGGAATTATCCCAAATTTTGGGGGGGGGGGGGGGGGGGGGGGGCTAGTAACCACTGACTCGGCTGTGTTTTCAAATCTTAAAAATTACCTAATATTGTGCGGGTTTTGCCCTGTAATCGATATCCCTTTTCTGTGTTGTGTAAATATTTTAACTAGCCTTCTGTGTGTTTTCCACATTTTAGGAATTATCCAACCAGTGACAATGTGGCCAAAAAGAAACAAGAAAAGGAAGAAAGGATTGCCAGAGGTGAAGTCCTACAGACCAGGGAGTTTGGGTGAGTTCTTCTGCATTCAGCCGTAAAAAGATGGTTGGTACACTGTATTGTAGCTTATGGCTAGACTGACTTCAGCACATTCAGTTTCAGGAAAACCTTGATTTGTCTTCTTGTACAACATACTTGTTAAGGTGGTAGTGGTTCTGTTCTTCCCCCCCCCCCCCCCCCCCCCCCCTCCCCTAAAATAGGGTTCGGAAACGCATACAGCAGAGTGAATTGTCTTTCATTAGGATGTCAATGAAAGTTCATCATCATCATCATCAAGTGCCTTGCCAGCTCGCCTAGGTGTTCATGCATCGCCACAGATCTGTCTTTGGTGTTCTGGATCAATTCCACTGATGATATTCCCCCATACCACTGTCTTAAATCATCCACCATCTCTTGCTACCAGTAATCTTTCTAGTCATCAACTTATTTTCCAGTGTTCCTTTTCTCATCATACGACTAAAGAACTTACACTTTTATATATCTTTATAGATTTCAAGAGTGAAAAAATTTACAATAAATTTGTTCAAAAAAAAATTTATTAGCAATCTGTGTAATATGTTTATTGTTTTTTTTTAAAAAGTATTTTTTTCTGGAATGTATATGTGTTTATGACCCATTTGTTTTAAGCATTCACACGGTAAAAGGGTTCAGAAACAGTGAATGCGTTTATGGATAAGTTGAGAGGTCAAGGTGGTAGAAAGGTATTTTCGCTTGCTTCTACCTTGGAGAGAGCCAAGTAAGGACAGTGTTTTCTGTAACATGGAGATTTATTCCATCCTAATTTCCACATACTTTTTCTTTATGATCCCTGGGCGCTGGAAAACAATGCACTAAATTAATTGAAAAACAGAAGAGCAAATGGTTTGATCGTCTCATTATAGTGTAGCCAGAACAACTTACAACACAGGCGCTGCACATAAACTGATCTGATGTGAAAGCAAGAGGTCGTCCTAGAAGATGAGTTGATGACATTAAAGACCTTCGACATTGGCACGAATGACATTAGCCGTTGCTACCTGTAACTCATCAAGCAATGAATCATAAGCTGTTTTAAGGATGAAAACCTGTTTTTAGTAAACTCTGGGGGGGGTTGATGGGGCAGGGGGAAGACCAAGAAATAATTACCTGGGAGCTTGATGGGGCAGGTGAAAGACAAAGAAATAAATACCTGGGGGCTTGATTGCATCTCACGAGCAGAGCAGACACACATACCTGAACCATGAGATGGCAAGCATGACTGCCTACACTTGTTGTTAGCGCAGTCATTAGGAGACTCGATTTCAAATCCAGCTGTGACTCGCTGCAGCCTACGGCTAGTGTTTGAAATCTGGCTGTTCCCTGGGCTCATCCAGTCTGTAGGTAATGGGTACCAGAGTTAACACTCTGGGGTAAATGAAGGAACGTCGCTGTTGCGTGCGGACGGCGACACAGGCGGACAGTTTCTTATCAGCTGCCCATACTGGTGGCAGAGCACTTATGGTTTATAACCGCATGCAATGACGCTGGTTCACATCTCCCGACCTTTACTTGTTGACAGAGGGAAAAAAATCATAACAAGAAAGGGGACAGTATCCTAGCAGATAGTCTGATTTGTCTTGTATGTGTTGTTCCCCTTCAACTCTTCTTTAAGCTTCTTATTTACAGTTGAGCGAATTGAATTTTTGGCATTAACTTGATGGCAGTTGCTCCTGTTTTCATACACTTGTTGACATGGCACATCATCATGAGCCTCAGATTGTTTTTATATAATTTTTTGTTTTAGGAAAATGTGGCAAGGGAGAGGTAGAGGTGGAAATAGAAGGAATGGAGGGCGTGGCCGGGGCAGAGGTCGTGGAAGAGGACGTTGGAGGGACTACGATAACGCTGAAAGAAATGATGATTACCCGCAGGCAGATGATGGCAGTGACAGCGAGGGCCCACCTGAGGAAAAAGGAATAGAGAAATCAACTGTAGATGAGGAGAATCTGGGTCAGCCAGGTAGGTTGTTTATCACTGAACACTTGTTTTCTCCTTTCTTTTTTTGTTGTTGCTGCCAGTCCCCAACGGCTGACCCGAGCTTCTCTCGTCTATGTTGTTATTCCCTGGGTGTGGGTTGTTAAATGAATGTGCCTGCAGTTGAGCTGGGCACAAATGAAAAGTTTTTATACAGTTGGATTTAGTCACCCATCACTTATAACCTGGCATAATGGCTACACGCCCGGGTGCGGATTGGAAAGTCGTGGGTTCGCTCCATGGCGGAGCTGGACTTTTTTCAAAAACGACCTTGACTCCCAGGTAGACTTAGCCTTGAGTGGGTGCAGTCCCGGAAAGTAAAGTGGACAAGCAACCATAATTTTTCGCTGGAGTTAACAGCCAGTTGTCACAAAGTTTTCAAATTTATTTTTCAGCCTTTCAAACTCTTTGAGTATCATCGTCCGCCTTAGGCGCCCTATGGTGGTTCTAGGACCTCATTCCAGGGGAGAAAAAGAATACACCCACTGCTCGCAGCCCACTGATTATCCATTAGTTAACAGTGTTGATGTGGCCTTCAATTAGGGGCGTTGTCTTTAATTTAAGATGTTGCCTTTAATTAGGGGCGTTGCCTTTTTTTAGGGGTGTCTTTAATTAAGGGGTCACTATACGGCATTTTTTCCAATTTATGACAAAAATATAACTTTTTCAATGTGTTAGTTTTTGTAAAGTTCGGCATTCGTAGAGTAGATTACACACAAAATTTATGTCATTTGTAAGCAATTTAGCTTTGAAAAGTTAAAGGCACCAACCCATGCACTTTTTAAGATAAAAAAAAGTTTAAAAGTCAGTTTTCTCACACCTCTATATTTTGGTTTGTTGTGTGTGTGAAATCCTTAAATCTCAGCTTATATGAAGACTAGAAATTCAGTATGGACACTCCTTAGACAATATTATAGGGACTTTTTTTTTTTTTTTTTCAAAAGTAGATTTTAGAAAGCTTTTGTTTTTTAAAATTTGATTATTGTCTTATGATGCAAGATTTTTTGGGGACTTTTTTCAATAAACCTACATTTTAAAATTCTACGAAAAATAATTAAAAACATGTTTAAAGTAAATAAACTACACCTGTACCTCTAAATAGAATAAAAGGTCATGAATCTATCATCTATTGTTTAATACAAATGAAATTTTAGGATTCTAGGTACATGGTGTTCTCTCCCACCCCCCCAAGATGACGGCTATTGCCATGACAACCATGACCCCCCGTGTGGGTTCCGGGGCCCCATTGAAAACAAGAATAGACCCATTGCCTCCCCACAATCATGTCGTAAGAGTCGTCTAATTGGGGAGCTTCCTTTGAAGTCGGAGTGCATCTGCCGGAGAGGCAAGGAATCAACAGTCTGTATTCAAGAGAATGAGATCTGTAAAACTGATGCACACGCAACACTCAGGTTCTGCAGGACTGCAGTTCTGCAGGACTGCAGTTCTGCAGGACTGCAGTTCTGCAGGACTGCAGTTCAGTAGTGGACGAGCAACCAGAACTTTCTGCCAGAGTTTACAGCTGGTGAACGCGAAGAAGAAGACAACTATAATTTTTTCACACTTAAAATATGCAAATCTAATAACATGTATCCCTTCAAATCACCATTATAAAATAATTTCTCCAACTCTGTAAATAATATAACAAAATTTGTGGGCGTAGTGCCCCCTTAAGCATGTTGCCTTTAATTAGAAGTGTTGTCTTTAATTAGGGACATTGTCTTTAATTAGTGCAGTTTCCTTTAACAAGAGGCAATAAATAAGGTAGGCACCCAAAAAAACAAAACCGAAAATGGGAAATGCGCTGTCTCTGCAAGGTCACTAACAACACAAGAAAAGACACTGTTACGAATAACATCATTAAAGAAAAAGTTGGAATAAGACCATGTCTTTAAAATTGGAGTACATCTGCTGAAAAGAGAGAAACCAACAGTCTACATTCAAATAAAACAGTTTTTTTAATGCAAGTGCGTGCACAAATTCTGGAACATGACTCAAGTCCATAAGTGGACAAACAACCAGAACTTTCCTCTGGAGTTTATAGCAGGTGAATGCAAAGAAGAAAAAGGAGATTGCTACAGATATCACCTGCCTCCATTTATCTCTGTGTTTTTAGGCCTGCCTGTATACTATCTTTCCTTCACCTTCTTGTTCTACCTTATGGTCTAGTCCCATTCAACTTTCCTCCTCACAAGTCTGCCAAATCTGGACTGTTTACATCAGCTCCTCTATATCACCAGATTTTGCATAGGGAAATTTAAGTTTTCAGCTTGCTTAGATTTTTAAAATCTTTCTTAAATAAATATTTTTGTTTAACACAGGTGTTGCTGGTGAGGTAGATGCAGGTACACCAGCATCCGAACTGCAGGCCCTTGTGCCCGCAGGTGAAAGTAAGAAGTTGATACAAGCGTTATCAGTGTATGGAGAGTCCTCATCTGATAGTCAGTCTTCTGATGATAAATGTGAACAGAGTCCAGTGGATTCAGGTGAGAATCTTGATCAACTCTTCCACGTCCAGACTTATCCATTTCTGGATATTTTCTTGGGTGAAAAGAAGTAATTTGGCTTCCATTTTGGGTGTGAACTATCACCTTATTTGCCTTGAGGCAACTGAGATGTGGTTTTTGAGAAGAATGTTGCAAATACCTTGGTCTGCCAGAATAACTAACAACGATTGCCTGGAAATTCCTAAAGAAAGTAAAACATTATATACACCAATGAGAAGGAGACAAAGTTCTTTGGTCATGTGATGAGAAAAGGAGCACTGGAAAGATCACTGGTAGAAGATATAAAGGCAGACTAAGAGAAATGATGGTGGATGGCTTAAGACAAAGGCATGGAGGAATATCATCAGTGGAATTGATCCCGAACACCAAAGACTGAGATCTGTGGAGATGCATGAAAGCCTGTGCCAGCTGCTGATGATGGTGGTGATCTCTTTCTTTAGCTCACTTCATTCATTCATATCAAGAATATTAATGACATCCTATGACATCTGGCACACACTCTGACATCTGGCACACATGCTAATAGCACAGTTAGCACACACAAAACAGTATGTATTTAATCCAATTATAAGATTACAGTTTTAGCTAATGTGGCATCTGCTGCTTAGAAATAAAAAAAAATATATAATTGGTTGCCACATTTCTGAGAGACAGCCCTAAAGTAACATCCATTCACTTTCCACATTTGGTTTATATTACTGTTACTGACGTGGTCTATTCTTTCATCTCTACATTGCTAAGTGCAGCATTGCATTCGTTAACACCTTAATGATGTAACCGATACATAATTGGGCATACATTTTCTGTTGGTCGTGTGGAAAATTCCGCTGACCTGTACGAGCACGTTGAAAAATACTGATATAATCAGTAGAACCTCAGTAACACCCCCCCCCCCCCACACACACGCACACACACACAATTTTTCTCTTGCCAGAGAATTTCCTGTTATCAATTTTTTTTAAGGCAGGGTAGATATGGTAGCCTAGGTCAGTTTGTAACATTTCACCTTGATGGGGATTGGAGCCTATGAGGTGGAGGTAATCTAATGGTTGAAACTGTTGTTGGGTTGGGAAGAACAAGACCTTAAGATATTATAGCAGCATAACATAATGAGGTGGGCTGACCATCTCCTTTTCCCACCACGTCTCTTTCCCAGTTACTGCTTCTCCTTTTGCCTTTACCGCTGTTGTGACCTAGAAAAAATAAAACAGTAACCCATAATTAAAGCATTGCTGAAAAAACCAACAACAAGCATGTAACACATGTCACCAAAAAATCCTAACAGTTTCATTTATTAACCAAAACAGTATTGAATTCCATCCAGAATACAGGAAGTCACTAGTAAACACAAATGCAGCAGAGAATTAACTAGGTTACATCTCTGTGAATATAAAAATAAATGTTTAACGTGAATCATTTTGACCCAGTCGCAGGTTAAACTCTGTCTATTGGGAAAATTACAGTTTTTGTTAAAAATCCATTTAAAAACAAACAGGAAAACCCTTCTAAAGGCTGTTATTAGTAATTATAGTCTTTTCCAGCACCATTAGTAATTATAGTCCTTCCTGGCGCCTCTAAATCTGTGCCTAGACATCTTATGAACAGTCCACTATAGCTAAGTCAGAAGAGGGACTCTGTCTGTCTTTCTTCCTCCATCTCTCTCTCTCTCTCTCTCTCTCTCTCTCTCTCTCTCTCTCTCTCTCTCTTGGGAATTGAGCTCAGCCTCGGGTGTTTGTTTTGCGGCTTCTCTATGTGGTAGAGTTAAAAGCAGTTGGCACATTGTGTTGCGGTTTACAGCTAAGCTGCATTAGCTGTGCAATTTTGACCCAGGCGCTTCGAAGAACTCTTTTATAATCTGCTTAGTGAGGGGCAGTGCTTAGTCAGGGGCAGTGCTTAGTCAGGGGCAGTGGACTTATTCTGTTTTCTTTTTAAAAAAAATGGGAGATCCCAGAAACAAAAATATGCACAGACACTTCCCAGAAAATTGTCTAATGATTGGCCCCAGGGACATACTGGGAAAAAGGGGGGGGGGGGGGTTGACTGCTGCCAGGCTTGAGCATTAAGCCCAGATCAGTGTTTCAGTAGGCAAACACAAAGAACCCTAACTATGTCATCACATCTTGCATTACGCCACGTAAAGTGTGGGCTTAATACTAAATATAAGACGTACATTATTGCATGTAAATCGGCATTACTTTTATCATTCACTAATATTATTAATCTACATTTATTTGATGATTCAGATACGAAGCCTGTCACTCAGTCAACGACCAGTCCCTCTGAGTTGCTTTCACCGTTGAAGTCTACAGAAACACCTTCAGTTAATGGAATATCATCATCATGTACCACACCATCTGTAGATCTACAGAATCAGGCTACCTCACTTGAGTCAGGCCAGCAAGGAGTTAATGGAATCTGCTCCAGTAGTCCTCACAAACCATCATCTGTGTCTTCTCCAAGTATCAGCTTAAAAGATGTTCCTGAGCCTAGCCCCAGCTCAGTCTCTGGTCAGCATCAGAAGCACAAGAACCAGAGCAGGGGACAAAATGGTAGGAACCACAATGAAAAACAAGGCAACAAGCGGGCTGCCGGCTCTGAACAGGAGAATGACGCACCCTACAAAAAGAAGAAGGGACAGACAAGGCAGCCGGTGCACAGATATACCCTTCTAGAAAAGGTAAGAAACAAGCCTGTCTGCTTCTCTTCTTTATTCTTCTTCTTCTGCTGCTGTTGCATCTTCTTCTTCTGCTGCTGTTGCATCTTCTCCTTCTGCGCATGTTTATTGCTTTGTGGAAGAAGTATCCCAGATTTTTCTCAAGCAGTGATCCCCAGTTAGCTAAGATCTGCAAACCTGTCTTATTTTGTAGTCTGCGGCAGACCCCTGACTTTTTAATAGTCACACTAAACCACTTTTTTAAAAAAATTGGTAGATATTAGAATCACAGAAAATACTGTAAATTAAAGTGTTTTTTGGGTACTTAATTTTTAATTAACCCCAAAAGGAAATGGAATTCCCGGGAAAGTCCAATATTCTAAGGCTGATGTGGGTTAGGGTAAGTTGTCACTGAGACGGTCAGGGCTGAGAAAGATTCTGAAACCCATAACACCCCTATGTCATTGGACTTTACTTTACCTGAAACTTTAGGATATCCTTTGTTTGAGGCGAATTAAAATTAACTGCCTATTGACTTTTAAATATAGTTATTCTAAAAGATGTCGCTATCCTTGTCCTGTTGTGCCATTATATGTCACATAGGGCTTGCAGTCTTTTCCTGTCTTCTGTTCTATCTTGTGCAATGCCTTTATTATCTTGGATGGAATCCAGTCCAGCACCTTTGGTCTCTCTGATCGTTTATTTTAAGGTTTCCTGGGACGTCCTTGCCTCCTAGGTCATTTTTTACAGTTAGCATCCACAAGACCCCATCAGCAGACGCAACAGAAAGCAGCATGCAACAATTTTCCGTCTACGAACAGGACACTGCAGGCTCAACTACCACATGCATAAAATAAAGATTGTACAGTCCCCCCAGTGTGCCTGTCAAACAGGATTAAAAACACCTGAGCACATTTTGTAGACCTGCTTACTCTACATATAACTTCGAAAAGACACCTGGCCTCAAAAGCAAAGTGCAGAGCAAGCTATGGGGAACCATGAAGGACCTGCTACAGACATACGAGTTTGTAGAGGCAATTGGCCTGATGCTCTGATCTAAACATACGAAAACGAACGCAAAAAAAAAAAGAAGAAGAGTTATCCCCCCCCCCCCCAATTTGGCGATTCTCTGCTCGTTTCTACTCAAGATGTGTCCAGTCTAGCACTGTCTTCTTTATCATAAAACTCTTGCCAGTGGTTGTCCAAACATTTCTCTTCTTTCTTAACCCCTCTTAAATTCATTTCAATTTGATTTAACATTTTCCTCAAGCATTTTTTTTTTTTTTTAAATTTAACTTTCCTTCCATATCTTAAATGGTTCTCCAGCTGTCACTGGCAGAAATTAAAATTTAAATAATATGGTTCTGTGTGGGTTCTGTGGCCCTATTCTAGGGGGAAAAAAAGAGTAAACCCACTGGTCTTTCCTCCCACACAAGCAAGTCATAAAAGGTGATTAAATTGTGGTGTTTCATTTAAAGTCAGTGTGCATCTGCCTGAGAGGCAGGGAACCCCAGCCTGCATGCAAATAAGCCAGATCTGTTTAATTGTTGTGTTTGCAAACTCAAGTTCTGGAACAGAATTGGACAGGCAATCGAAGAAATATCACAGTATCATAGACCCCTTTCATTTGTTCTATGGACCAATCAAGTGGGAAGGGGGGGGGGGGGGGGGGCTGTTTTTATAGCATGCGTTTGTGGCAGTAGACGTATTACAGATCATAATTATTATGCATAAGTAGCATGCTGTATATATTTATGAATAGGAAGGCAGCAGCATATTTATTTGTCTGTTTTCTTCCTTTCTCTATTAAAGATGCTGGCACCTGACATGAGAAGAGAAAGGAATAAAATCCTTCAGTGTGCCCACTACATTGTCAAGAACAAGTTCTTTGAGTCAGAACCGGCCACAAGTACAGTGGTGTAAACAATTTATTAGATTGTGGCAGTGTGTGTATGAATGCCAGCTTATTCTGGATGTGAGCAGGTTCATTCTGGATGTGAGCAGGTTCATTCTGGATGTGAGCAAGTTCATTCTGGATGTGAGCATGTTCATTCTGGATGAGAGCATGTTCATTCTGGATGAGAGCATGTTCATTCTGGATGTGAGCAGGTTCATTCTGGATGTGAGCACGTTCATTCTGGATGTGAGCACGTTCATTCTGGATGTGAGCACGTTCATTCTGGATGTGAGCACGTTCATTCTGGATGTGAGCACGTTCATTCTGGATGTGAGCACGTTCATTCTGGATGTGAGCACGTTCATTCTGGATGAGAGCATGTTCATTCTGGATGAGAGCATGTTCATTCTGGATGAGAGCATGTTCATTCTGGATGTGAGCAGGTTCATTCTGGATGTGAGCATGTTCATTCTGGATGAGAGCAGGTTCATTCTGGATGTGAGCAGGTTCATTCTGAATGTGAGCAGGTTCATTCTGGATGTGAGCAGGTTCATTCTGGATGTGAGCAAGTTCATTCTGGATGTGAGCAGGTTCATTCTGGATGTGAGCAGGTTCATTCTGGATGTGAGCATGTTCATTCTGGATGTGAGCAGGTTCATTCTGGATGTGAGCAGGTTCATTCTGGATGTGAGCAGGTTCATTCTGGATGTGAGCAGGTTCATTCTGGATGTGAGCAGGTTCATTCTGGATGTGAGCATGTTCATTCTGGATGTGAGCATGTTCATTCTGGATGTGAGCATGTTCATTCTGGATGTGAGCAAGTTCATTCTGGATGTGAGCAGGTTCATTCTGGATGTGAGCAGGTTCATTCTGGATGTGAGCATGTTCATTCTGGATGTGAGCAGGTTCATTCTGGATGTGAGCAGGTTCATTCTGGATGTGAGCAGGTTCATTCTGGATGTGAGCAGGTTCATTCTGGATGTGAGCAGGTTCATTCTGGATGTGAGCATGTTCATTCTGGATGTGAGCATGTTCATTCTGGATGTGAGCATGTTCATTCTGGATGTGAGCAGGTTCATTCTGGATGTGAGCAGGTTCATTCTGGATGTGAGCAGGTTCATTCTGGATGAGAGCAGGTTCATTCTGGATGAGAGCAGGTTCATTCTGGATGTGAGCATGTTCATTCTGGATGAAAGCACGTTCTCCGATGCGCCGAAAGGCGTGAAAAGGGAACTTTTTTTTTTTACAGTAGCTGTAGTGATCCTCTCTTTGAAGGACTAGATGTTTCATGTCATCTCAGTGTCATCTAAGCTTCAGGGTAGCATGAAACTGTAAAACTTCTCTGAACATTTGAAGAAGCTACAGGTCTATTTTCATTCAATAATTCTTTTCTCATAACAGTTTAAATCATGGCAGTCATTCTTAATGCCCTTGTATTTTGACTGGGTGAAGGTCTCCCTTCGATACTAGGAGTCCTTTTTAGAAAGGAAAAAATAATATTTTAGCTAATGGAAAATAGGGTGTTATTTTATATTAATTACTTTTGGAATATTATTGGATTGTCTGAAAACCTCTTTTCCTCACCATCTTCGAAAAGAGGCTCTTAAGGGTTTTGTGCAGTAGAAGATAAAACGTGAGTCTCCACTACTAGAGGCAGGACACAGAACATTATGCTCTGTTTTGTGCAGTATTTAATAAGTTTAGAACTATTTCCTGATACTGTTACGATAGTGTGAGGTGTTAAAGCATAAGAGGTAGTACCATACAGAAGAATGTGTCGTATGTCATGGCAACAAAAGCTGTCAAATGCAGTTTCTGGAGCGATTGGAAATTAAAAGAGAGTTGCTGAAAGAAATTTTAACACAAAACTGAAGATAAATATTTTGGTCCTTCAGAAGAAATACTGTTATAAAAACTCCACCGGTGAGAAAGCCAAAAGCAAGAGGTAGACCACATTACAAATGGGAGGACAACATTTAAAAAATGGACAAACAGCAGTCTGTGACAGAGTACAGCCAAACTGAGGGAAAGAGTGTTTTGGAGATCCATTGCAGCCAGCCTTCTTAGGAAACTGCACTTCATTAATTGAATGAACAAAATCAGAATTGGTTGGATAACTACAGCTTCTGGCGTTACTTTTGATTTATGGAGGTGTTATACCAGCTGTAGTGAGTGAATGTTAGGTTGTTTTAGTGTCACTTACGTGAAATGTAAATAAATACAGTTGCTTCATCAATCTGTTTCTTGTCGCTTATAATTCGATTATGCTTGATTAAAATGTCATGAGCCAACGTAGCACGGTGTTGAGATTCTTGCGTCTCTGTCCAAAGGAGCTGGGTTTAAGTCCGCTCAAGGGTGAAAATTTTATAACTGACCCAAAGCAGTGGCTGTCAACCTTCCCAATGCCACAACCCTTTAATAAAGTTCCTGGTGTTGTGATGACACCCAACCATAGTTACTTTTGTTACTTCTTCATGACTTCAGTAAATATGTCTTCCAATGGTCTTTGGCGACGCCTGTGAAAGGGGCGTTTGACCCACAAAAGAAGGGTCATGACCCGCAGGTTGAGAACCACTGACCTAAAGCTACTATGTTGAAGAGTCTAAAATATGTACCATGGATGCACAATACTGACACTTTTTTTTTAAACAACTGTTACGGTAGTGGACACTGTGATGGGTAGCGGCACTTCCCCCCAATCAATTAGTGGTGAGTACTGGTACCTTTTGTTTAACCCCCCCAAAAAAACCCGGCCTAGGTACCAGGAAAGTAATGGTGGCTGGCATGGTGCCACTATGATTACCTGCTGTGTGCCGATCAATCTATAAAATTCTGGGTCTAATACCTTATGCACCAACAGCAAATGTGGCTCTTCAAGCACTGGGTCACAAACTGTTCCTCCCCATAACGCTTAACAGCAGAAGCGGAGAATGATGATAATGATGATGACCATATGCACAGAAAAAGTTTTGAAACAAAAATAATTACCACCCCTCACACTGACATAGTTCATATAGCTCACTGGTGTTTAGTCTGACGAGAGAGACAGATGGGGGGGGGGGGGCGCTAGGAAACTTCACAGATGGAAAAGAAATGACATGCAGAAAACTTCTGTTTCAAGCAGTTTTTAACATCTCTTCTTTGTCTCCTCTTTATCCTGTCTCATTTTCTCTAGATTTCCTTACCCTCTCCTCTCTCTCATTTTTCTCTTCCTCCTCCTCTCCCTCTTCCCCAACTTTTTCTTGTTTTTCTACATTTGCTGTTCTGCCCCTTTTTTCTAGTGGTTGTGTCCAGTACACTTGAAATTGTGTTATGTTTGGGGGAGTGGGAGGGGTTTCATCATGGGGCTGGTGGTTTTTTTTCTTTGATGTGTTGTTATATTTGTTAGCAATTCTGGCATATTTTTACTGTCTTGTTTCCCTACCTGCCCCCTCTCTTTATTTATCTATGTTTGTAACCTCCTTCCTTCCCTATTTCTCTAAAGCCAGTCTTACTCAAGGAACAACAAATGAAGTGGTTTGGACACTTCACAACAATGCCCTGGTACTATCTGCCACAGCGAGCCACACTAAAATGTTACAACGGGTATAGAGCGAGTGGAAGACCTACAAATATATGGAGGGATGGCATTAAAAACAGCCTTACAAAAATGAACATCAGTCTTAATAATGCTTTTGACAGTGCTCATCAGCGAATGTTACATCCCTTTCCAACACTTCGCTGAGCAACAGGGTGGAAGAGAAGAAGAAGAAGAAGTGCCAGTTTAGTGATTCACTGCTTGTTTTTTCTCAGGATGTGTCTAGTCTTGCACCATTTTTGTCTTTCAGCTGTTTTTAACCCGCGGTTGCCCAGACATTTCTCTTATTTCTTCATCCAACCTGAATTCATCCTATTTTATGTTCAACATATCAGGCATTTGAAGTTTCATGCTATGTCTTTAGTGGTTCTTTAACTTTCACTGACATATGTTCAAACTGAAATAACATTAGAATAAAAAATACTTAACTTGGTAGTAAAACTATACAAATTACAGTTCCATATTTTGATCAGGACTTTAAAAGTTGCCGATACCTTTCCAACGCCTGTCATAATCATAACATCAAATGAATGGCAGGACACATCCATCATCATTTTATGTCACATAGGTAAAAAAAAAAGTTCCCTTTTCACGCCTTTCGGCGCATCGGGCATATGGGCAGAGCGTCCCATATTTTTACAGACCATCAGCACTCTGTAGGTAATGTGGTCAGCATTACGCCGGCTGTCTTTACTTTTCCAGGACAGCCCATCCTGGTACCCAATGTTACATAGGGCTTACAGTTAATTCCTCGGCTGGCTGGTCTATCTCATGCAGTTCTTTTGATATAATCTGTATGGAATCTGCACATTGCCCATGTGGGTTCTGGGGCCAGATGGGGAAAGGGGGTTTCAGACCCATTTCATATCATAAAGGGCTGCTTATTAGAAATATAATGAAATTGGATGTGTTGGGTCAAAAGGCGCAAATAACCTAGGCTATCTGTAAGTACTGGAGTTGCCATGGCAGAGCGGCTTTCGCGCGCTGCGGATTGGAAGGTCGTGGTTTCGCTCCTTGGGGGAGCCGGACTTTACTTCAAAAATGACCTTGGCTCCCTGGTCGACCCAGCCTTGAGTGGGTACCTGGAAGTAGAGGCGGCAGGCGTGATCCTGACCACATCACCCATCTTGTGCCGTTAGTCTATAAAATATAGGTCTAGCCCTATATGCCCTATACGCCTAAAGGCGTGGAAAAGGCTCCTTTACTTTTTTTTTACTTTACTTACTATCTATAAGTACAAGGCAAGGTGCTAACCTGTTTTTTTTTTAAAAGTTAACACTGTTTACTGGAAAAAAGACACAGGAATAGGTAGTCAATGTAGTGAAAGAAACGGAAAAGTTAAGGTCAAAACAAAAAAGGCGTGTTGAAAAATGACTAATTGAGAGCCAGTAAGGCAATTATGTTCACCTGTCATAATAATACAATTTTGGGATAGCTGATGATTCACAGAATGGCCTCACAGAACTGTCTTAGAATAAGTGAATGTAAAGGACTTGACTTAATCTTGCTCGTGTAATGATTTACTTTGTTAATTATTTCCTCATGTCACTCCTTAACATATCCTTTACTTGTTTTGAATTCTATTTAAGCTGTTATAATTTATCTGGTGCGGTCTGTATGCAGAGGTGCTGACACAAAGAAAACATGGGATGAGAGAGCTTACAGAGGCCTAAGACTTGTATTAATGCTTAGAGTATTGTGCAAAAACATGTATTTGAAATAATATATGTATCAAACATGTGGGGGAAAAAGAGAACTGCATATACATTTGGGGTGGGGTGGGGTCCCCTCAAGGGGTTTTAGTCCCTCTTTGCCACTACCCAAGTGTCTCTACTGTTCCTCTTGTTATCCCCTATTCTTCTGTCTTTCATCCCGTGATGAGGCTTAAATCCTCAGACCGCTCGTACTGGCCCTTCTAGACTTATTCATAGTTTTTGCTTTTTTTGCGGCTATGGTAAGGGCTTTCGGAGAATGTGAACAACACTGGAGGGGACAGATTAACACGATCTTGATTGAATGTTGAATTAAGTATCAACATCACATCACTCCCACAAGCGCTTTCTCCCCATCTTCAGCAGCAGGAGTCTCGTTAGCGCAGTCGATACGAGGCTCGCTTTCAAATCCTGCTGCGACTCGCTGCAGCCACGGTCGGTGTTCGAAACCGGGCGGCTCCCGGAGTTTACCAAACCTCTAGGAAATGGGTACCAGAGTTGACACTCTGGGGTAAATGGAGGAACGTCGCTGTAGCTACAGAGTTACGTGCGAACGCCGACACAAGCGGACAGTTTCTTATCAGCTGTCCGTACTGGTGGCAGAGCACTTATAGTTTATAACCGTGTGCAATGACGCTGGTTCACATCTCACGACTTTATTTTTTTTTTTTTACCTTTACCTTCAGCAACAAGAAAAAAGTTTCAATTCTGATGACACCAATAGCTGTCTGAATGTATATTCATCTCACCTTCCCCTTGAGTGTTGAGCGTCGGCCAGATCCTCTGATAACTTTTTGCAGCGCCATTCTCCTTAGAACGTAACGATCTGTTTGTGTCCCTGTTCTGTTCACTGGCTCCCAAATTGCCCTCACAACATCTAGCTTGTCACACATCAGTTCACCACCAAGTTGTCCAGAACCGGCCAGTCTATCTGCCTGCTCGGTTCCCAACACACTGGCAAACCCTGGAGAAGATATCTAAAGGACACTAACTAAAGAGATGCTTGCCACTCTGCACTGAGTACGTCTTCACCCTTTCTCAACATGCTTTGTGAGTCATTTACAATTATGACATGCGTGTACCTGTGATTTTGAAGCCAACGGAAGGCAGCAGTGACTGCCTCCACCTCCATTCTCAAACTAGACATTGCAATATGTACCAAGCTTTGCTGCACTAAGCAACGTCAATTTGCTTTTGCTATGAAACCCCATGCATCTCATCTGCCTCTCAACACAGACCTTGAATGAATGATGCAAGAAGGTTTGAACAGAGGATCTTGTGGACACATTTATAATCAGTCCGCAGTTGGAATATTAAGTACTGGACTTCTTTTTCTTCTTGTCCTCTTTCTTCTTCTTCTTCTCCTCCTCCTTCTTCTTCTTCTTCTTCTTCTGCTGCTGCTGCTTCTTCTTCTTCTTCTTCTTCTTCTTCTTCTTCTTCTTCTTCTTCTTCTTCTTCTTCTTCTTCTTCTTTTGCTTCTTCTTCTCCCCCTCCTTCTCCCAAACAAACTTGTATACCATGAGATCAAAGCTGTTGTGCAGATCTAATCCCCCTGTCTGAGTTTTTGAATTTGATGGCCTCACTGTTAGCAGCATACTCTCTGCAGTGTTGGAGAGCATACTCAGCATTCTCACATGCTGGTGATTGCATTTATAGGAATGTCTCAAATGCTGCGATGTCAGCTCTTAACTCTTGGCATTGAAGCTACTTCATAACGTTCATCGGTTGTAAATTAAGGCAGAAAGTTCTGATTGTTCGTCCACTTCAAGAATTTGTAATTTTCCAGAACTTGAGGTATTTAAACACATTGTTTTAAATCTTCTTACAGTTAATTCCGCGTGACCTTGATAGTCATGTTTATCAACAACCTTCTGTTTCATGTACTTTCAGTCAACTCTGACACAGATGATGCTCCATGCCATGATGTCAAACTGTCCAGCATCTTTTCTCTCAGTCTCTCTCTGTCTCTCCTCCCCTTCAACTTTCCAACTGTCACGATGTACTCGAGTAGTCTACTTTTCATCACATGACCAAAGAATATAGATTGCCTCTTTTGTGGGCCATCGGCACTCTTCGTGAGTCAGTTTCTTTCAAGACATCCTCATTAATTTTTTTTTAATCTGTCCACGGTATTCTCATCATTCGTCTATAAAACCACATGTTGCCACCTTCCAAACATTTTTTCACTAATGTACCAATTTTCTATGATTCACTTCCATACATCAAGATATGATTTTTAGAGCGTTTAAGAATTCTCTCTCTTGTTTTAACTAACGAGACAGATTGCATAAATCTTCTTTATTTTGTAAAATGCTGCCTTTGCTTGAGCTATTCTACATTTAACTTCTCTAATACATCTTCCATCTGAGTTTATCAGGGTACCCAAGTACTTAAATATATCAGCCTGCTTGCGATTTCTACCGTTTACTTTGATGTTGCATTTTGGAGGGTAAGTTTTATCCGTTTTGTATATAAAGTTTATTTGTATTTAAACTTTTGGTTCCTCGCCTCCAAGGCAGATGCACTTTGAGTGAAACACCCATATTAGTAGCCTTCTACGACATGCTTGTTAGGGAGGCAGTGGGTCTGTTACTCCCTTCCCCTCCATGGGCCCCAGAAACCCACAACACTAAAACTAATTACGAGACAAAACAGCCAACCCCAAGACACTAACCCTGGCCCTAGTGGCATCTTGCGAAAGTGTGCAGTGTGGGTAATTATAGTACATTGTCTGACTAGATGTGTCGCTTTACCTATGTTTTGACGTTGTCCACTTTCATGACTCGCATTTCGAAAGTGATTTGTCAAGACGCTGTCACTACCTGCAGAATTTAATGCGCAGTTCCGTCACCTTTCTGGTTTCCTGTGCTCCGCTGGCAACCTCCATCCTGTCTTACAAAGTAACATTTCCGCGCCTTTATCTTGTGATTATTTTTAGACGAGTATTTTGAGGCATTGTGCTCTGAAGCTTGAGACCTTTGTTCAACCCCACCACTTCCCACTTCCACCCATTAAGGGATGGAAATGTTTTCTGTCGGCTAAATGCTAAGCTGCCTGCACAGTTTGTGGCGACTGCACTAGCCATCTATCCTGAATTCCTGAGACTGGTGACCAACGCCCACACCGCAAAAGTGGTAAAATACAGTCAGTCCTCATCCTTCTTCTTCTTCTTCTTCTTTTTCTTCTTCTTCTTCTTCTTCTTCTTTGACCACCCTCTCTTCTGAGAAGAAAGTTTATATTACAATGCCTTTTACAGGCATTACTTTTACATTTCCTGGACTTGTCCCCCCTTGATGAATCATCAGTGACGCTACTCTGCAGGAAGTGTCCTTGATTACAGGGCATCTCCGTGGTTAAACCGCCGGCCTTGCCCTCTGAAGGTCGCTGGTTCGTTGTTCCAACTTCATGGCAAACGGGTCACCCCCTCCTCCCCCCTCCCTCGATTGCTCCCTTCCCGTGGCAACAAAAGGCACACAAAAGACAAATTACTGTCCTTGGTGGAGAACACGAGAATTGCAGTACATCCTCGATAGAAGCAGTAGTTGAAAAAAAAAAAAAAAATCAGCAATTGCAAACACACAAATAAAAGCGTGATAAACCAGTTATTGATCCACTGGCATTGAATTTCCAGAAGAAGGAAGAAGAGACACGAGGACAAACAAGGCAATGAAAACAAAATTCAATCTACTGACCACACCGGATATCTGTAGGCGGAAGTCGACCCTTTATTACGTCATTGGCGCAGTAGGCAAATGGGTAAGTTCCACGATAATACCCCCAGGTAAGCTAGGTTACGTTTCATTCATAAATTTTTAGACATCTGCTTTCCGGGGGGTTACAGGTTGCCGCTATGTTGCTTCCTTTCTGGCTTGTCTTGCATTTACGTTTTTCTTCAGAGAAAGAGAATGCCTGTGACATAAGTTGCGGCACTCTCTAGGGGAGTTGTGTGTTAGACCTAGTATCTAAATTTTGTTGTAGTGTTAAAAGCTCTGGCGTGCTTAAATACGCGATATCAACAGCATTGCCGAACATCCCCGTAGCAGTGTGTGAAGGTCGAGTGACTAAAGGTCGACCAATCAAAAGTGAGCTAGTGTGTGTATCGGTGGTCCTTAGGAGCTAGTGTGTGTATCGGTGGTCCTTGGGAGCTAGTGTGTGTATCGGTGGTCCCTGGGAGCTAGTGTGTGTATCGGTGGTCCCTGGGAGCTAGTGTGTGTATCGGTGGTCCTTGGGAGCTAGTGTGTGTATCGGTGGTCCTTGGGAGCTAGTGAGTGTATCGGTGGTGCCTGGGAGCTAGTGTGTGTATCGGTGGTCCTTGGGAGCTAGTGTGTGTATCGGTGGTCCTTGGGAGCTAGTGTGTGTATCGGTGGTCCTTGGGAGCTAGTGTGTGTATCGGTGGTGCCTGGGAGCTAGTGTGTGTATCGGTGGTCCCTGGGAGCTAGTGTGTGTAACGGTGGTCCTTGGGAGCTAGTGTGTGAATCGGTGGTCCCTGGGAGCTAGTGTGTGTATCGGTGGTCCCTGGGAGCTAGTGTGTGTATCGGTGGTTCTTGGGAGCTATTGTGTGTATCGGTGGTCCTTGGGAGCTAGTGTGTGTATCGGTGGTCCTTGGGAGCTAGTGTGTGTATCGGTGGTCCCTGGGAGCTAGTGTGTGTATCGGTTGTCCCTGGGAGCTAGTGTGTGTATCGGTGGTCCCTGGGAGCTAGTGTGTGTATCGGTGGTCCCTGGGGAGCTAGTGTGTGTATCGGTGGTCCCTGGGAGCTAGTGTGTGTATCGGTGGTCCCTGGGAGCTAGTGTGTGTATCGGTGGTCCTTGGAAGCTAGTGTGTGTATCGGTGGTCCCTGGGAGCTAGTGTGTGTATCGGTGGTCCCTGGGAGCTAGTGTGTGTATCGGTGGTCCCTGGGAGCTAGTGTGTGTATCGGTGGTCCCTGGGAGCTAGTGTGTGTATCGGTGGTCCCTGGGAGCTAGCGTGTGTATCGGTGGTACCTGGGAGCTAGCGTGTGTATCGGTGGTCCCTGGGAGCTAGTGTGTGTATCGGTGGTCCCTGGGAGCTAGTGTGTGTATCGGTGGTCCTTGGGAGCTAGTGTGTGTATCGGTGGTCCTTGGGAGCTAGTGTGTGTATCGGTGGTCCTTGGGAGCTAGTGTGTGTATCGGTGGTCCTTGGGAGCTAGTGTGTGTATCGGTGGTCCTTGGAGACATTGTCTTGGAACTGACCGACAATTGATAGTAGACTATTTTTTATAAAGCCCAATCGTCACTCTTTGTGTAACTGTCAACATCACACACGTTGCCTTTACTTGCAAAGGCTACTTATTTAAATTTTATTTCCAACGGCCAAGAGATTTTTTTAACGTGCAACCGATCTTAGTATCTAGAGAAATATTATTAGAAGTCCACGTGAAAAAATCCCAGCCTTCACCAGGGCTTGAACCCAGGACCTCCAGCACTTGTATGTATGTATGTATGTATGTATGTATGTATGTATGTATGTATGTATGTATGTATGTATGTATGTATGTATGTATGTATGTATGTATGTCTGTCTGTCTGTCTGTCTGTCTGTCTGTCTGTCTGTCTGTCTGTCTGTCTGTCTGTCTGTCTGTCTGTCTGTCTGTCTGTCTGTCTGTCTGTCTGTCTGTCTGTCTGTCTGTCTGTCTGTCTGTCTGTCTGTCTGTCTGTCTGTCTGTCTGTCTGTCTGTCTGTCTGTCTGTCTGTCTGTCTGTCTGTCCTGTCTGTCTGTCTGTCTGTGTGTGTGTGTGTGTGTGTGTGTGTGTGTGTGTGTGTGTGTGTGTGTGTGTGTGTGTGTGTGTGGTGTGTGGTGGGTGGGTGGGTGGGTGGGTGGGTGGGTGGGTGGGTGGGTGGGTGCGTGCGTGCGTGCATGCGTGCGTGCGTGCCTGCCTGCCTGCCTGCCTGCCTGCCTGCCTGCCTGTCTGCGTACGTACGTCTGCCTGTCTGTCCACGCAGCCTTCTACTTATTTCATTGACATTTATCACTAGACACATAATTTGACGACTTCGTCAATGTTTCCTATTTTGAGAACACCCAATAACAGTTATCCGAGCAATATCGATCCTACAATGTCAAGAGACTGTGTTTATAACTCGCTTGACATTTCCTCCTCAATTTCCACGTGTTGCTTCTCAGTTTAAGTGGATCGCTGTCAGGAAAGTAGTCCCGAGTACACTTCAATAAGCACAGTGCTATATGTACAACGTTAATTGCTACGCACAAATCGACCTCCACATGTTTAGCTCGATATTCTGAGTTGTTAGATTAGTGAAACATTATTTGGAAGCTGTCGAAATGTGGTTTTATAGACGAATACCTTGGACAGATAAGGGTTAATGAAGTTGTCTTCAAAAACACTCACACATGAAGAGAACTGATTGCCCACATGGGAAAGAGACAGTCTATATTCTTTAGCCAAGTGATGAGAAGGGGAAAACTGGCTGACATCGTGAGAGTAGGAAAGTTGGAGGAGAGGCAGAGGGAGACTGAGAGAAAAGATGCTGGACAGTTTGACATTATGGCATAGAGGTAATCTGTGTCAGAGTTGATTGAAAGTACACGAGACAGAAGGATGTGGACAGACCTACCAACGCCACACGGCATGGGCTTCACGAAGGAGATTTTGAGCTAGTCCTATGCCTACCTAACGTATTTGATACCCGCCATATAAGTCGACCACTTGTTCTGATAAGTTTTGCGTGTGTTGTGATTAAAAGCTCTACTTAAGCGCCAGAGTATACGGTTAGTTAGGTGTAAGTTTGATTTATCTACGAATTCTACCGTGACGGTTATTCTCGTCTTTATGGTGAACGTAAAAAAACTGTTACTATGCAACATGCGTCATGGGTCCCGGAAACTGGAACCTATCAGACCCCTTGTCTCAAAGTGCACCCCCTCCCCTCATAATTTTATAACGTTACTTGTATAGAGACTCTTGTAGAGAACAGGGGGGGGGGGGGGCTGCATGGTCTCGAGGCATGGTGTCAGACTCGAGTGCTGGAGGTTCCGGGTTCAATCCCCGGTAAGGGCTGGGACTTTTTCACGTGGACTTGGACTTATAGTAATTTCCCCTGGTCTCTGGGTAGTGAGATCGGACACCCGTGTGCATTGTTGCGCACGTAAAAAAATCCCTTGGCAGTTGGAAATCAAAAGAGTAGCCTAACGGCGCTGCCCGGGCAGAATTTAGAATTAAAAATATACCCAAAGTATTTCAGGATCCTCGCCGGTGTTACAGAGCCTGTGCACTGTGCTGAGCTTCTTCGGACTTCGATTTGAGTTACAGGAAGAATGGAGCACTTATGGGTTACTACCCGTGTGCCATGATGTTGATCCGGTGTTCAAACTTCAAACTTCAAACTGCATTCCGGTTGAAACCATACTGTATGGAACAATGGAAGACGAGCGTCGCAATACAGACTTCACATGGGCCTGCAGCCTTCTCACTTGAAAAACACTGACAGGGAGAGCGAGAAAAAAGAAGTTAGATGCATGAACTTGTTAAATTACCATTACTATTATTCTTCCCCGTGTGAGTTTCGGGGCCCTATTGTAGGGAAAACAAGAACAGACCCACTGCCTACCCAAAAGCATGTCGTAAGAGTCGACTTATTGGGAACTTCCTTCAAAGTCGGAGTGCATCTGCCTAAGAGGCAAAGAACCAGCAGTCTGCATACAAATAATTCAGATCTGCAATACGGATGCACACGGAACATTTAGGTTCTGGAACAGGACTGCAGTCCAGAAGTGGACGCACAACCAAAACTTTCCGCCAGAGTTTACAGCTGGTTAACGCGAAGAAGAAGAAGACTATTATTCTTTTTTTTTTTTTGGCAGTTCTACAGCTCACTTCCCGCCACTCTAACAGATATCCTAACACCACCTAAGTTCTTTATGGGTGTTGCTAACATTCACTGTAATTTGCCCTATGTCGTTAACACAGTACCGACGATATCGCAAGCAAATTTGTCTTCGTACTTGACGATTTTAGCGACTGGTACAGGACAATAAGTAGAGTCACAGAAAGGAGACGTCGAATTGCCCATAGCTCTTAGACACGTAAACCGGAGTATTCGGCTGTGGTACATTTCTTGCTAGGGAACCGCCTCGGTGTAGTGGCTAGACGCCCGCCTGCTGACCAGAAGGTCGTAGGTTCGGTATCTGACGGAGACGGACTTCTTCTGAAAACTACCTTGGCTCCTAGGTCGACTATGCCTTGAGCTGGTGCTAGGTGCAGTCCTGGGAAGTAAAAGTGGCCGGCGTGATGCTGATCATATCACCCACCAAGTGCCGATCGGTCTATAAAAATATAGGTTTAGCCCTATATGCCCCACACGCGTGGAAAAGGGTCGTTTACTTTTACTAACATTTCTGGGTAAAGAAAAAGGAGTCTCACAATTTCAGCCCCCCCCCCCCCCCCCCCCACCCAAACAAAAGGGAGCTGGTATCCACCACAAAGTATTTGAAAAAGTAAAAATGTCTTAAAAGGTACCGATAAACACCACAGCAGCGCAAAAAAAAAAAAAAAGCATGTACTGTGTGTCGTCAATAAAAAAATTAAAAAATTACTGTTTTTTACTATCACCACTAAGGCAACTACTGCTTGTGTTACTGCTCTTGCACCTGATGCAGCGGTTGCTACTGCTACCACCACCACCACAACCATCACCACCACGACTACTACAATTACTACCAATGTTGCCCTGTTAGACTTATTACTATATACGGAATCTACATAGGTTATCCCGATGGATCTGTTGAAGAGATTTTCGATGCATGCGGGGAATTCTGTTCAAACTATGAAGCTGAAATAATTGCACTGGAAACAGCAGTATACCACCTAAAGACTGTAATGGATGTTTACCCCTCAAAGGTCCAAAATATTGTCATCTTCACAGATTCAATGTCTGCCCTTCAAGCTCTGGAGGGCAATGAACGCTGCAGAACTGACATAGCCAAGATAATCCTGGATGCCGATCAGCTTATTACCTCATACAACATCAGAATAGTGATGCAGTGGATTCCAGGTCACTCCGGCACACCAGGTAATGACAGAGCTGACAGATTGGCAAAGAAAGGAGCAACACAAGAACAACCACCTACAGCGACAACCCTCCAGACAGCAAAAACACTGATAAGAGCTATAAACAAAGAGACGGTTGAACAGATGGGCCATGGGAGACACTGGAAGAGAGGTTTATAGACATATGTCTGGCCCTGATCCTAATGACAGCATTAACCATCTAACAAGAAGGGACCTGGCCACCATCTTCAGACTTAGAACGCAACATACTCCACTCAATGGACACCTAAACAGAATACAGCCACAACACTCCCCAGAGTGCCAGCTATGTAACTACCCCTACGAAACTGTTGAACACCATCTCTTTGAGTGCCCAAAACTTAGTGAGACAAGAAGAACGCTACTCCCTCCGAGACCAGACAAGTGGAACACCTTGTACGGAGGAAAAGAACAGCTTGTGAAAACATGCAAATTCCACTACATGGCATTGGGCCAAAGGGCGAAAGCTCATGCGCCGCTGGATCGATAACAACAACATATATATATATATATATATATATATATATATATATATATATATATATATATATATATATATATATATATATATTATGACAAAACGCCAAAGGCAGTTTACAATTTATTTGTTTAGTTGCACTTAAGATACAAATCTGGCAAGAGGTTATTAAAAAAAAAGGAGGTGTCCAGCCCATGAAGGACTTATTTGGCTTTCCGGATTCTGACCCCGCAGTCGCTCAGGGGCAGGAGATCCCACTCAGCGGCTGCAGCACCGTTCGTGGGCTCAGCAGCATGTTTTTGATGGACTGCATGGGGATGGACGGTTTGTCATCGCAGTGGTACGTTTTCAGTAGTTAAACTGGTATATATATGCATACACATCAGCCAGTATCATCGCTCGCGGATATTTGATTTTATGTAAGTGTTTAGCACATATGTGTGTAGACACGATGCCGGTTGTCAGTGCAGTGTTGTCTGTGAAGCGTTAGTTTTGTGTTTGGTAAAATTAACAGATGTGCAATGTGATAATTATAGTCCAGTTGTTTTGATTCGGATTAGGACTTGTAGTTAGTGTGCCTAGCTGACCGTTACTACTGATTAGACTTCATAGGAAGATATCCTGTCTAAGTTAAGACACGTGTGGTCTTAGCCCCGAATAACGAACACCCCCCTCCCCCTCCCCGCTTCTGAGGCAGCTTGAGTGTGGATCTCAATCACCACGACAATACTTGGTGGAGCTCTTGTAGGCTTGGAGTAGAGATAGGTTCAATGAGTAGAATATTATATTATCCTCCATAGTGTCTCTCTCGTTTCCGTAATACAACATCCCCCTTAGGCTTCACTTCTAGTACATATATTTGCGCGCTTGCGTGCATGCACATATTTCCATGGCCTAGGTCCATATTTCTCCTGTCTTTCGCTCTTCCCCATCCCCTCTCTGACTCGGTCTCTCTCTATCTCCCTCTCTGCGTCTGTTTTCAATCTCGCACGCTATCGCACTTTCGTCATCTGTATGTCTTGTCTTTTCTTTGTCTGAGTCTATGTATGTGGATATATGAGTGTGGGTGTTTGTTAGAATGTATATATCAGTGTATGTTTGCGTGAGAGTACATGTGTGTGTCGATGTAGATGCATATATTGTGTGCTTGTGTCTGTATGCGTGTGTACTAGAAGCAAAAAGCCCTTAAGTTCCAAGAAAAATAAAGAAAAAGAGTGTTCGTTAGACGGGGACTAGAAACATAAATATTCTATCCCTGACATGAGATCTTTTGTATACAGTCTAGATACAGTAGCAATAAAACCCGTAAACTAGGAACACTATCCACAAGTCCTAATCTGAATCAAACTACTAGAACTGTGATTACCACATTCACCGTCTGTTTATTTCACTGAACATAGACAATACTAAGCGATGTTAACAAATATTATATTAACAACAACCAACGTGCCAAGCACTTCACTAAAAAATGAAATATATCCGAGCGATGATACACAGTGATATATCTCTATAAATTTTAACTACTTGAGACACATTCAGGGCCAACTATAGAAAACGTACCACCATTATAATCGTCAACGAGCCAGACTAACCGTTCATCCCCAAGCAGTTGCTCGAAAACGTGCTCGAGCGCCCTTGGATTTAGTATGGAAGCCGAAATGGCGCCACGGGGTGCGTTGGCCTTTTTATACACAGTGGCCAGGTATTTTTTACAAGCCAAATCAAACTAAATCAAGGTATTCGTCGTACAAAGTAAAATCAAATTAAATTCGTCGTAGCCCGCTTACACGTACATATAGGGTGCTTGTGTGTTAGAGTGTGAGTATGTGCTTGAGAACATACATGTGTACTCATAAATGTGGGTACTTATATGTACGCAGCTATGTATTTTTAAAATAAACAAAACATGCATTACTGATTACATGTAATTATGGTCTGAAAGATGAATGCTTGGAAGGGCCGAATGTAAGATGGGATTGCGTGTCCAGTTAGTAACCCTGTGAAAATAAAGTTCGTTCGTTTGTTCGTTTGTTCGTTCTGTCTTTCCTTGACTATTTGTGTGTGTGTGTGTGTGTGTGTGTGTGTGTGTGTATGTGTGTGTGTGTAAGTTTTTCTCTCCCTTTCTCTGTTTTCTTTCTTCCTTCCTGCTTCTCTTGTTAAATGCCCCACTCCAGTGAATGTTTTACTTACCCACACAACCTTTAACGCAATTCCACGTTCAGTAACCTGCATTACTTGTGTTAGTCGTCAAAGAAAAACGGTCGACGTTGAAACACTATAATAGCTGTCTATTTTCGTCAGCAACGAGTTGCCGTTAATCTGTATTCAAGGCAGGCCACTATAGATCACAATGTCACATGTGACATTTTACCCAGTTTCAAAATCAGTTATAATTTTACGAACAATAATTTACCATTGATCTGAAGCGAGGATTTCAGGATTTGCTGCTTGAAAGTTAAACAGAACTTCAGCTCATTTGTTCATAAAGAGTATGGTTTCTCAAGAGTTATATAGTCGGCTTTAGTGTGCGGGTGGGAGGTCACAAGAAATTAAAACTTATGCTAAACTAACAATGTTTTATGTAGCCTTCACATTACATAGAGCGGAAACATGGAGAACAACGAAAGCAATTACTAATAAACTACAAACATTCATTGACTGGGGCCCCCGCAGAATAGATGGAATTAAATGATATGATAGAATCACAAATATAGAGCTTTTAGAGAGAACTAAACAATTCCAGTGGACCAAGAGGTGAAGAGAAAACGCTGGCGTTGGACATGCAACAGG
>CAJHNH020000713.1:165000-317500 GCA_905116865.2 Candidula unifasciata | reverse complement strand
TCAAACCGGCTGCTAAATCACTGTACTTCTCGAGCTTGTACAAATGATTCTCCTCCATACGCGACTCAAACGGGACCGTCAACTCAATCAGGATGAGTTGCCGTTTTTGCGCAGAATGGAGAACGATGTCCGGTCGCAGACCGGTTTTACGGATCAACTCGGGATACCGTTCATGGCCTGGCAGATCAACCGCCAGTAACCAGTCCCTCGCAGAGTCTAGTACAGATGGAGCGAATGCGTTTTTGTTGACCTTACCGATTGGAACCTGCCCAGCCTTGAGGAAACGAATGGGGGCGATACTAGAACTGGCTCTGGCGTTAGCCCTCATTCTAGCCTGGTCGACAACGGCTGCTAACTCCTTTAGCACCTTTTTGTGGCGCCAGGTATATCGGCCTTGACCTAGGGCTTTCCTGCACGCGGACAGGACGTGCTCAAGAGTTTGCTTTGATTTGCACAACGGGCAAGTCGGATCGTTGGTCGCAGACCATTTAACCATATTAACACCGGACGGTAATACATCGTACGCCGAACGAACGATAAAGCTCAGTCGCAGCGGGGTCATCCGCCAGATCTCACCCCATGTGAGTACTCTTGGCAATGCGCTCTCCAGGCTGACCCAATGGCCCTGCTGCGACTGTTGGGCTGCTTTCTGGACCCGAACCTCGTTTTCGTTGTCCCTCACCGTTTGTATCACCATGTCTCGGCGCTCTTTGGCTGAGGCCTTTGACCACCAATTGACTTTCCCGTGCCCTAGGCCTCGACGGTCGGTTTGTGTGTAACCCATTACCTCCTTCAATATTAGTGCGTTCTGAGCAGATTCAATCGCATCGAGGACTCTCCACTTCTGACCAGTCTTTAGAGCGGGCTGGACAGCGATGACATTTGGGTCTGAGGACTCGCGCAGAAGCATGGCGAGCCTAACTTTGCCGACTTTAAACTCTTCGGTTATAGACTTGAACGGAAGTACCAGCTTAGCCTGTTTACAATACAGAGCCACGTCGGTCAGACAAGGCGGTGCACCAATCCACTTTCTTAAGGCTGTGTTGATTTTCTTTCCATGGTTTCCACTGCAGTCATCGTCACCTCGTAGACTAGCAGTGGCCATAGAAGCTTCGGAATCAACATGAATTGGAGACACCATACCTCGAATTTCCCGATCAGCCTGCATCGCTCGATCGCGAGCAGGCCTGTAGCCAGTGACTCATGTATTCGCCGGACCTCCGCTCTGTCAGATAACTTTGAATCGTACCGAGACTCTTCACCGGTTCCTCCAGAACCGTAGGGATCTTGTTCCTTGCCACCGTAAAACTGGTCGCCGACACCTTGCCCTTATGGATTGACAGACTCCTCGACTTCTGCGGTTTGAACTGCATACCGCTCCATTGGACCACCGCGTCCAATCTTTCCAGGATCGTGCGGGCAGACTCCTCGCTGCTCGTTATAATAGTCGTGTCATCCATAAATGCGCGTAATGGCGGCAACCAGTGATCCCCTATTTGAAGGCCCAGTCCGTAGCCGGCCGCCCCGTCTAACATGATCTGCATTGCCATGACAAACAGTATGGGTGAGATCGTACAGCCCATAGCTATCCCAATCTGCAACTCAGTCCACCTCGTGGTAAACGTCGAGGTAGAGAAGCGCAAAGCGAACTTGGAGAAATATTGCTCGACCATTTGACTGATCTGTGTCGGTACGTGAAACATGCGAAGGGCTCGCCACAGTAGCCTATGGGGGACTGCCCCGTAGGCGTTGGCTAAGTCCAACCATATAACGTGCAAATCGGTTCTCTCATGCTTGGCTCTCTGGATAGCCTCCCAGATCATGGTCGCGTGTTCAAGGCACCCAGGAACGCCTGGGATACCACCCTTCTGAACACTCGTATCTATGTACTTGTTAGTCATCAGATACTGTGTGAGCCGGCGAGCCATGACTGAGAAGAATATCTTACCCTCGACATTCAACAGCGAGATGGGCCTGAATTGGGAAAGACTCTTCGAGTCCTGCTCTTTGGGAATGTAGACCCCATTTGCCTTTGACCACTCTGGACATATGTTAAAGGTTAAAGGTTAATCATACCATTTTGAGAACTAAGCAAATACGTAATCAGGATGGCAGGCCAACAATGCAGATTCCCAGATACCCCGTTTAGCCGAAAAAAGAGCTATAATAGGGGCACTCGTAACAGCTATTCTACTCAGAAGCAATCGGCAGTTCTTTGTGGGTAAGGTTCGACTGCAAATAGAAAATGAAAGCGAAATTAGGTTCGCTCCCCGTGTGGGTTCCGGGGTCCCATTGAGGGGGAAAACAAACCAAACCAACTATTTCATGTATCTCATAATATTTCAGACATATTTTTAAAAATATTTTATTGCCATTCAGCATCTACTACAACTATATTAATATATTTTTGTTTTTATTAAGAGTTGAGTTGATTCAAGAACCGACATGACAGCACTCATGGTATTCCCATAAGCGATCGATCCCCATCTTTAGCAATCAGCACAGAGTTCCAATACTAATGGTGGCATTACAACACTCCTTGCATTCCTCATCTTCAGCAGCCAGCGCAGAGTTCCAATAATAGTGCCATTACCATTCTGATAACACGTCCGCCTTGCCGTTCCTATCTTTACCATCTCTTTACCATTCCCCATTACTCTCACCAGACTGTGGTGATCCATTTGCTCCTCTGAGGTGTGCACACGTTCTCCAGTGAGGCCCTAACCACGTCTGCTTTATCATGCATCAATATTCCACCAAGTTGTGTAGCGCCAGCCATTCTGTCCGCCTGTTCGTTTTCCAACAAACTGGCATCACCTGGAGAATGCTCCTCACCAACGACATCCAAAGCGAAGCGTGTCACGGCTGCACGAAACATGGTGAAAATAGGGGGGTGACTGCAGTCAAGCTAATACAAGGAATTCCAGAGACATTTGACTAAAAAGCTCGTCGAAATGGGGAAGCAGAAAAACGTGAACAAAACAACACAACGTAATGTTTCGGCCGGGCAACCTTTTTCAAACATAAGTAAACTACATACACAAACGTAACAACGAGGAGAGGAGAGTATGTAGATCTCTAAGGGGTGACGTGAGCAACGTTTAAAAAAAAAATCGTTGTCCAGACTTCTTCGGTCAGTTTCCCTAATGGTTCTTTCCAAATAAGAGAACCTTTTACTTGCGAATCCCGCAACGTAATTTATGCAATTAACTGCAAACGATGCAGCAAGGCATATATTGGGGAAACGGGCAGGAAGCTAGCTGATCGTTTCCGGAAACACCTATACGATATTGACAAGAAGACACTTAAACCAAACCCTCTCCATTTTAATAGCTCTGACCACAGACTTAAAGATGATATATCTGTCACAGCATTAAAATCTTGCTCTGGCGATCATACTACGCGCCTCGCTTTGGAAAATCGCCTCATCCACAGCCTAGGCGTCTTAGTCCAGGTGTTATCAATATTCAACATACCTTCATCTAAATAGTTCTGCTCTTATCACATTTTAAATGTTAATTATTTTCTTTTCTTTTATTTCATATTATTACTTTATTCTATTGCTTATCAGTATCATTTATGTATCATTAACATTTGTGTTTCTTTTTTTCCCCAGTAATATATTTTATATTAACAATACTACTGTTTATTATTTTTTTGACTATATTTTTTAACCATCGTTTATTTTATTTCATTTATTCCACATCACATTTTTTTAAACGTTGCTCATGTCACCCCATACTCTCCTCGTTGTTACGTTTGTGTAGTTCACTTATGTTTGAAAAAGGCTGCCCGGCCGAAACGCTAATTGTGTTGTTTTGTGCACGTTTTTCTGCTTCCCCATTTTACTGAGCTTTCAAGTCAAATTTCTCTGGAATTCCTTGCACGAAACATGCTTGCTCTCACCTCCCTAAGTAATATTTTTTAATTATTATTGCGCACTTAAACAGGTTGTACACATCACGACCCCTAGAATTGTATTAAGGGGCTGAGTGCTCGCTCCCGTCCCCTCTCCACCCCTGCAGTCCTTTCTTTTTATCGTCGTGCAGACAAAAGCTGAATAATTATACGCACAGATTTGATACCGGGATGCAATAAGGGTTTGTATGTACGCTTATAGCAGGGATTAAGCAAAAGACGGTCTCTAAAGAGATGGATTAGCAGCTTAACAAAAGTAATGAACATCTCCTTGTACACAATATTGCTGCTTAGAAAGCTCTTTTTTTTTTAAAAACTTGTGTTGAAAGTCTTAATCTGTACTTTTAAATTCGTGTAAGACAGGAGCAATAAACAGCCAAGCAAAAAAAAAAAAAGGAATATCATGGATAGATCGAAGAAAACAACAAGGCACTCCACCTCACGACGATTCAATGTGGCGGGAGGGGGGGGGGGGGGGGGGGGAAGACTGCGTAGTCTCGAGGCATGGTGTTCGTCTTGATTACTAGAGGTTCCGGGTTCAATCCCTGGTAAGGGCTAGGATTTTTTTTCACGTGGTCTTAGACTTTGAGTAATTCCCCCTGGTCTCTGGGTAGTGAGATCGAACGCCCGTGTGCATTTTTGCGCTCGTAAAAAATTCCCTGGCAGTTGGATATCGAAAAAAGTAGCTTAACAGAGCCGCCTGAGTAAAATTTGGAGTTAAAAAACCTACCCAAAGTATTTGACTGACTGACTGACTTTCTACCCCACTAGGACATCACACAAGCGATAAACACCCGATGACACAAAGTGCCACCATGTGGATAAGGATCGCCGTGGAGAGGTCCCAGAAACCGCGTTTAGACAATAGGCCATATTTATGGCCTGCCTATATTGCGGCCCCTGGCAAAAGCTTCAACTAACAAAAAAATTCGGCCTAAAAAGGACGAAACTGGATATATTAATTAAAAAGTATTTCAAGATCCTTGACGGTGCAACAGAGTTACCTCTAGCAATCGAGGCAGACACCATGCCTCTAGACCACGCACGCAGCCCCCCCCCCCCCCCCCGCGTACAAGTAGTAATTAGTATATAGAAAGAATCATTGTTAGTTTTGGTTGCAAACAGAAAAACAAGAGACATATAGAATAAGGAAAAAGCCAATACCGCTCGGCACTATTGCGTGACTAGTAACAACATCACAAACCCGAGCTGTCGCGTTTATGAGATGGTCTAATGAAAAACACAGCAGCCCTGGCTAATCTCCCTTGCGTGCCGTCGTTATACCCAATCTTTGATTCGGGGACGGTCGGAGTTTTCGAGTCGCTTAAGGCATGAGTGATAAAAGTAACTTCCAGACAGAATGATAAGGCATTTTGGTGGGAGAATAGACAGACACAGAATCAAATGACCCACAGATAGACAGTCAGGCGCAGGAGATACACGCATTTGGGGAAATAAAGAGACAAACGTGTATAAGTGGATTATGGATGGATTAATGCATAGACAGACAGACAGACAGACAGACAGACAGACAGACAGACAGACCGACAGATCGAGAGATCGAGAGATCGAGAGATCGAGAGATCGAGAGATAGATAGATAGATAGATAGGATAGATAGATAGATAGATAGATAGATAGATAGATAGATAGATAGATAGATAGATAGATAGATAGATAGATAGATAGATAGATAGATAGATAGATAGATAGATAGATAGATAGATAGATAGATAGATAGATAGATAGATAGATAGATAGATAGATAGATAGATTTTAAGTATTCCTAAGCCATGATTTGTTAACCCTCGGTATTATAGATATCGCAACCCTTCGGCCTTGATTCCATGATAGGTACCGTAGAGGTGTTGTTTTCTGCCTAACCCCGAGCGTGAACCCGGACCACAAGGAGTTTCGTCACCCTGTCGCGGCGAAGTCCGGTTTAGCCAACTGCGCTAGCGAGCCGGGCACTGAGTGGTGTCATACATTGCCTGTCTCAGCTAAAAATGAATTTCCTAATTCTTTAATTTCTACATTATTTTATCATTATGATGGAGCAAGCTCTTTACAGAACGTTGCTTTTATCAATGCAGGCTTCACATCTATTTCCCTTCCAATTCACCTGCTCCGCGAACATTAAAACCCACTGCGTCATGTATATTATGTATGTCAACCGTCGCGCTGGTCTACAGCTGCTCCTTCTTCTAAGAAACCATACCCTCCATTTCCGTTCTTTTAGAACAATTATGATGTTTAACGCTATAAATACCGAGCAGCTCATTATCCGTTTATTATTTTCTTTATGCGGGTGTACATTTCTTAGTTTCTTCTGCGCCATTTTTCTTTTACTCCAATCCATTCTATCCTAATTGGTAAATTAACTAATTCTGTTCCATAGTTGCACTGTTTTCACCTCTTCAGACTTAGAGTATTAGTCTAAAGTACACGCACAGTTAGATAGAAAAGCCAACTTTAGCCAACCGTAGATTTTTGAGATTTGTGGAAGCGACCGCGATAAACCGGTTCAGTCCAAAATTATACAAACCAAAAGACATGCTCTTCACCTTGCGCTAACCCTGGTAACAACAGACAGTTAAAAAAATGTAGTCGAGTTGCTGTTTCAGTTCAAAGGATTTATTTATTTTCTTAATTTTTAATTATTTTTTTAGTATAGTATACACCTGACGAGATACAGCGAAATATGCCAGGCAATAAAATTGTGCAAACTGTTATCTGCGTCTTCGTTCTTCAAATTCACAATGAAGAACATTGCTTTCGTAGAAAAGTGTTGACGCAACAACTATCTAGGACTACCATCTGTTGGCAGATGCAATGAAGCCACTAGATCGTAGATTTTGTTATCAAAACGGGAGTGTTCCGTGTCTCATAGGCTTGTATCGCAACTGATCCCACTACATAACGTGATAACTGCAGATTTATCTACGCAATGTACTTTCTGTCTACGCCCATTGCCCAAGGCTGTTGTTTTATTTTTGGCTCACGGATGTCCCAAATTAAGGCGCTTTTATGGCACAGCCCTGTTCTTGCCTTGCTTACTTCATGTTTGCTATTAAGCAGTGGTGTGTTATAGAATACCAAGGGCAGATGAGAACTAAGAGGATTATTTGATAATTCACTGCCCTAATTTTCTCACGCGATTTGTTTTATGTGTCCAACCATACACGTGGCATTGTCCTTGATTTCCATGAAGTCGATCAATAATTAACATCTGTATTAGAATCATCATCATTACCACCCACCACCACCACCACAATCGTCGTCATCATCATCATCATCATCATCATCTTCTTCTTCTTCTTCTTTTTCTTCTTCTTCTTCTTCTTCTTCTTCTTCTTCTTCTTCTTCTTCTTCTTCTTCTTCTTCTTCTTCTTTTCTTCTTTTTTTTTTTCTCCTTTTACCGCTTTGAGTGTCGACGAGGATATATGTTTCTGTTTGCATCTCAATGAAATCATCTTCAGCCATAATAAAATACTTGCTGGCTTGCTAGGCCTGTTGCAACTTAGCCAGAGTCCCGTGTGCCAAGACCTCCTACAGTAATACCCAAGCGGTCCTGTAGCCCATGGCCAGACAATACTTTGCCTAGTCCTATCAGTCATCTAATTATCACCAAGACCGTCAGTGTGATGCAAGTCTTCGAAAGGCCGCCCCTTAAACGTTAAAATTGTTTTTGACAAATGCCGCCCCTTAAATTTTAAAATTGTATTTTGACAAATACCGCCCCTGAAATGTAAAAAAAAATGTAGTTTGATAAATACCGCCCCTCAAATGTAAAAAAAAATATATTTTGATAAATGCCGCCCATTAAATGTAAAAATTGTATTTTGATAACTTTGATTAACTAGGCTCTATAATAGATAGCAGTGGCGACTGTTTGACAGAAATTAAAAGGAGAATGGCCATAGCAATGCAAAGATTAAACATTATTAACATTTTTGGTTAAGCACCAGCAAGGAAATCAAAATTAAAGTTTTGAGAGCATGCATCTTCGATGTAGCTACATATGGATGTGTCGTGGAATATTTCTCAGTTATTTAAAAAGAAAATAGTGGCTTTTGAGCAGAAGTGCTATACAAAGATTCTCAGAATACCACGGACAAAGAAGAGAAGAAATACTGACATTTTAAAAGATCTGAACATCAAGGAAGATTGGCTGATAAACAGCATCTTGTCTCGGAAGCTGAAATGTTTTGGCTATATCAAGCGCCATGGCGAATTGGAAAAAATAATAGCAAAAGGCATGGTGCCAGGAAGGAGTGTCAGTTACTGACCAACACGAAGATGGGCACAGGATATAAGTGACTCCTTGAATATGAAAGTTCACGTAGTGGGAGAGCTGGTGAGAGACTGAGTTTCTTTCAGGCAGACCGTGATGAGAACGGCGTTCTGCAAAGAACCTGCTACATGATGATGATGTATTTAAATCACAATGATTTTACCGCCCCCATCCCCCCCTACGGTGCCGCCTGATGCGGCGACATCTCTCTTTATTATAGGACGGCACGGTTTTGCTTATCATCATCATTGAATAAACAGTCCTCACCATCAACGTTCAATTATAATACTAATTGTCATTACCAATGATCAATTACACTCAGCTAGTATCACCATTCAGGTCATCTTAGTTTAGGCTTCATAACAAGCGGCTCATCCCATAATTTCTCCGTATCTGTGCCAATGAAGAACACACAGAATGTCCATCACTGTCCCTTGTGGAAAAATTGATCCGGATTGCAGCCTCCTCATATGCAGCATATTGGCAGCTCAATACTGGAACTACCTTTCAAAACAAAACAAAAAACCACTAGTCCCTATATAAACACATCAAAATATTTGTTGCACATTCCAGGGCATGTATTGGAAATATTGATGCTGTTGATAATGAGTACTTATTCTTCTTTGCGTTTACCAGCTGTAAGCTCTGGTGGAAAGTTCTGGTTGTTCGTCCACTTTTGTACTGCAGTCCTGTTCCAGAACCTAAGTTTTGCGTGTGCATCCGTTTGACAGATCTGACATATTTGTGTGCAGACTTTTGGTTCCCTGTCTCTCAGGCAGATGCGCTCTGACTTCGAAGGAATAATGTGTACTATTACTTGATGTATAAAAGAAATGATGTCTGAAAGGTGGGAGACCAGAAGGGCCAAATGTTAGACGGGCCTGCGTGCCCAATTCTTAACCCTTCAAAAAAAAGTGTGTTCGTTCGTTCGTTTATGAGCATAAATACGCATTAATTGCTTAAGACAGCCATCAGAAGTGCCAGCAGAAACAGTCTAACATTGCAAATTCAGTTCATAATCGACGTAAGCATCCGTTACAAACAGATTAGTAGTTGGAAAAAAAAAGTAAAGGACCCTGTTCAACGCCTTTAGGCGTGTGGGCATATAGGGCTAGACCTATATTTTATAGATCAATAGCACAAGATGGGTGATGTGGTCAGCATCACGCCGGATAAGTAGTTGCACAGGCAATTAATTTTAACCACACAAGGCACCATCAGTTCTGTGGAAACAGGCCACTTGCTATTTCCTGAATCAGTTCACAGCACCATGTATAAAAATACATTCTGAAAAATATCTGTAGCTCACAGTTTCACGCTATGCACTCAGCCCAGTAGCTGGGCGACAAAACTATATCCTTTCAGTCTGCAATGGCCATCGTCTGTCAGAAGCAAAATTGTGCCACAACTAAAAACATTGAAGTGTCTATCTTCAAATTTGAACTGGAAGAGTCATCATTATTATCGTCATTGTCGACATCACTACCACCATTGATTGTCGTCATCATTACCACCATTGATTGTCGTCATCATTACCACCATTGATTGTCGTCATCATTACCACCATTGATTGTCGTCATCACTACCACCATTGATTGTCGTCAATAGCAATCCAAGCATAGGATAGAAAGTTATCTCGTCGTCCTGAAATGCCACACAACAATTGTAATGTTACACGGTCTTATCTGGGGGGTTTCCCTGACTGGACTGACATCCCAATAGTGGCCCCTTGAGTCACTTGGTTTAAAATGTTTAGATTGTACCACATGAAGGAGAATTTTTAAAAAATCGTCATCATCATTACCTTCAATCATTTTTATCATTCGTGATCATTCTTGCATAATAGTTTTTTTTTAAATAATAGTAATAATAATAGTGATAACAATTATAACATTAATAATAATAATAATAATATTAATAGGAATAGAATATTTATCTTTACTTTCAACATCAGGTCAGGTGGCAGTGAGAGAGAGAGAGAGAGAGAGAGAGAGAGAGAGAGAGAGAGAGAGAGAGAGAGAGAGAGAGAGAGAGAGAGAGAGAGAGGGATAGGTAGGTAGGCCAATGCACTCCAACTTCGAAGCAACACCCCTCGCTCCTTCACCAAATTACTAGACTCTTACGACAGGAGGCAGTGGGTCTATTCTTGTGTTCCCCACAAAAGGGCACCGGAACCCATACGGGGATGACCAATGTATGATAAATTTAAACGCACAAAAGGCCGGCTCGCTAGCTTAGTTTGTTAAACACGCTGCGCGGCAACTAGGTGACAAACTCCTTGCGGTCCCAGTTCACGCCCGGGGGTAGGCAGAAAAGCCACATATTTCCCAGATTTATGGTATTTATCAAAGAATCAAGGCCAACGGGTACACACAAACACACACAGGCACACACAAACACACATACGAGCAATAAATCTGCGATTCACGTGAAAACCATTAGTAACAAAGTTAAATAAAGTAAAGTGAAGGACCCTTTTCCATCCCTTCAGGCGTATGGGGCATATAGGGCTAGAACTATTGTAATGATGTTATAAATAGGGATAATGTCAGGGGATGATTGGCATAACTGGGGAAGTCCCTGAGAGCATGGGTTTCACGGAGATATGGTGAAACGACAGGAAAGAGTGAGTCACGTGTGAATGAGGAGATCTGGGGGATTGAGAATCAGGCGGTCATTCGGTGACTGGGCCCCAGAGAGAAAGGATGGAAAATGAAGCTGTGAAGATGAATGGAGAATGACTAGAGCATGTGGATCTGAATCGGCGAGGAATGAATGATCGAGAAGGCCAGCTGTGATGGTACCCTGTTTGATTGTCAAAGCCAGCTGTGAATATGTCAACGTCTATTGTCCGAATGCTGTAAGTGGATTCACCTGTGATTTGTGTTTTGAGCTAACGTGTAAAAAAACTCGTGAAATGTGCCGCTGGTGTTAACCGTTGTTAGACGTTGTGTGACCGTGAAGAGGATCATGTCTGCTTTGATTGAGTTGTGAACCTCTAGACATCAGAGCCAGTGTTAACTCTGCACCACAAATAGCCAGTGTGGAGGAGACACAAAAAGGCAGTCATTACATTGGGAGCTCGTCCGGGATCTGAACCCGGGACCTCTCACACCCCAAGCGAGAATCATACCCCTAGCCAATGATATAGCTTTTTCTCGGAATTTCAGTGGTAGTACTGTTTGTTTTGTGATGCGTCCTTTTTTTGGAATAAATTCTCGATAAAATTCCCTTGTCTACTTTGAACTTCCATTCTGCATTTTTTGTTTTTCTCGGTCCTCGTTTTGTTGCTTCAAAGCATTGTGTTAGAGTTAAATCCTTTTTCTGTTCCTGGTAAAAATTTTTCCTAGTATTTTCATCTGCCGTAGTTAGAACAAGCCTGCACTGTAACTCATACTTATAACTTACAATGTATTCGCACTTAGGACGGGTTCCCAATGTAATGACTGCCCTTTTGTGTCTCCTCCACACTGGCTATCTGTGGTGCAGAGTTAACACTGGCTCTGATGTCTAGAGGTTCACAACTCAATCAAAGCAGACATGATCCTCTTCACGGTCACACAACGTCTAACAACGGTTAACATCAGCGGCACATTTCACGAGTTTATTTACACGTTAGCTCAATACACAAATCACAGGTGAATCCACTTACAGCATTCGGACAATAGACGTTGACATATTCACAGCTGGCTTTGACAATCCAAACAGGGTACCATCACAGCTGGCCTTCTCGATCATTCATTCCTCGCCGATTCAGATCCACATGCTCTAGTCATTCTCCATTCATCTTCACAGCTTCATTTTCCATCCTTTCTCTATGGGGCCCAGTCACCGAATGACCGCCTGATTCTCAATCCCCCAGATCTCCTCATTCACACGTGACTCACTCTTTCCTGTCGTTTCACCATATCTCCGTGAAACCCATGCTCTCAGGGACTTCCCCAGTTATGCCAATCATCCCCTGACATTATCCCTATTTATAACATCATTACACCTATATTTTATAGACCCATCGGCACAAGTAAAGTGATGTGGTCAACATCACGCCGGCCGCCTTTACTTCCTGGGACTGTACTCGGTACCCACTAAAGGCTGGGTATGAAAAAGTCCGTCTCCACCAGGAAGCGAACCCACGACCTTCCGATCCGCGGCGTGCGTCTAGCCGCTCCGCCACGGCGACTGCCAAATTGAAATGGTTGGGCTAAATAAGTTTTCATCAGCTAAATAAGAAAACAATCGGCGTGACCGCCTGACATCACTTCCCAGGACATGGCGGCATACAGTCTGAAATGGCTGTACTGGTACATTGCCAAAACGAAACAGTGCACTGTAATTTTTTTTTACGACGGCCTAAAAAAATAAATTATTATTGCCGAGAGAAAGAATAATTCCATCCCCTTTTCTCCATTAGCGCCCCGACTCCCCCGACACTTCGGTGAGGTAAAAGGTGGAAGAGAAGAAGAAGAAGAAGAAGAAGCGCCCTGACGCTGCCATATTTTGTGGAGGGGAGGCGGAAGGTTTGGGGTGGTGTGGTGTGAGGTGGATATACATACAGAAAGGTGGACCAGCGAACTAACCGAACTAAGTGTGGATGGGTGGCCAGATAGACGCTCAGACAAATTTACATGCATATAATGCACATGTTCTATCTCATTTTCCCACCCTCCTTTATTTTTATTTTCTTTGCTTCTTTTATGTTTATACACTGTTAGATGTGTTCTCGTGTTAAACTAGGCGGATTGTTTTTCTGCAGTATCAAACAACTTGTAGTTTACTGTGGATTCTGAGGGCTAGGACAGTCAAGAGGAACTTTTCCCGCAGTTTGTGTACCAAGTCCACAGGTGCACAGTCAAGAAACAAGGTAGTTGTGGCGAGCGCATGTGTTTGTTCACTTGGTTACAACCGGTCAGTGAGTGAACAAAGCTCGTCAGTTCTATGGGGTCAAGCGATTTGACGGTCTTGTTGATGTGATTTACCGATCGTCTTTCTGGAGGTAACAGGTTTGATTCTCGACACATTAACTACAGCTTTAGATTTTTAGGTTGTCTTATGTGTTTGTTTTCACCCTCAGAAATTCCCTTTTAGTTCTATAATTTTTAAGTACGATGTTGACTCACTGGGCCAGTAAAAAGTAAAAAAACAAAAAGTAAAAGTCCCTTTTCCACGCCTTAAGGGCTAGACCTATATTTTTTATAGACCAATTGGCACAAGATGGGTGATGTAGTCAGTATCTTGCCGACCGCCTTTACTTCCCGAGTCTGCACCCGGTACCCACTCAAGGTTAGGTCGACCTGGGAGTCAAGGTCATTTTTGAAAAAGTCCTGCCCCACCAGAGAGCGAGCCCACGACTTTACGATCCGCACGCGGGCGTCTAGCCGCTCCGCCACAGTGACTCCACACTGGGCCAGTATTCTCTTCTTAACGAGCTGTGCAAAGGACATTCTTGCAAGACATGCATGTTGCCTTCAAGATACAAAACATCAATAACGCTTGTGCGTAACAATTTAGATCAGTGTGGCTAGTAAAAATAACCCTTGTTCAGGCCTTCGGGCGTATTGGGCATATAGGGCTAGACTTATATTTTATAGACCAATCGGTACTTGAAGGGTGATGTGGTCAGCATTCGCCGGCCGCCTTTACTTTCCAGGACTGCAGCTGGTGCCCACTCAAGGCTGGGTCTACCCGGGAGTCAATTCATTTTCGAAAAACACCTGGCTCCATCAGGACACGAACCCACTACCTTTGGATCCGCAGGCGAGCGTCTAGCTAATAGACATCACGAACTGCGCAGGTTAAGATGTTGCTTTTGATATCACCTCTCTGAAGATTCGAACCCGGGGTTCCCTCTTGTCAAGCTGCAGCTGAACTAGTCTGCAGGCGAAACAACTAGCTAGTCCCTGCCTTGCCACAGTTACCTTTTAGTGTCCCCGTGTAAATTTAAAGAACGTTATTTGCCTAGGTCCAAGGTAAATTTAATATTAGCCTGGATTCAGCATACACAGGACAAGCATGTGACGTTCACAAACTTCTCCTCGCCATCTTAATTAAAGCAGGCCTTAGTATTATCCTAAACTTTGCCCTCCGCGTCACTCACTTGTCGCACAGGTCACTGTCTTATGCTCTAGCTTAAAACCCAGCGGCGTAGGCAAGTTGGTGTGGGTAAGGGGACCGACACTTGGGAGCTCAGGCACTTAAGCCGCCCCCCCCACCCCCCAATCATCCCTCCCCCCCCCACACACACACACAAAAAGAAATCACTCCCATTAGCCCCAACACAAGAAAGTTCTCAAGAGGCTAAGTGGTCCCTTAACTATTTCATAGACTTTTACTTTCTAAAATAATTTTTTTTTCTCTTCAAATATTATCGCAAAAAAAAAAAATATATAATTTATTTACTCTTCAGCACATAATAATAATAGTAATAATTATAATGATGATAATAGTAATAATAATGATAATAATAATAATAATAATAATAATAATAATAATAATAATAATAATAATAATAATAATAATAATAATAATAAGTAGTAGTACTAGTAGTAGTAGTAGCGGCAGTATTAGTAGTAATGGTAGTAGTAGTAGTTGTAGTGGTAGTAGTAGCGGCAGTAGTAGTAGTAGTGGTAGTAGTGGTAGTAGTAGCGGCAGTAGCGGCAGTAGTAGTAGTGGTGGTATTAGCAGCAGTAGTGGTGGTAGTAGTAGTAGTAGAAGTAGTAGTAGTAGTAGTAGTAGTAGTCGTCGTCATCGTCGTCGTTGTAGTCGTCGTCTTCGTTGTTGTAGTCGTCGTAGTCGTTGTAGTCGTCGTTGAAGTCGTCGTCGTTGTACTCGTCGTTGTAGTCGTGTCGTTGTAGTCGTCGTCGTCGTAGTCCTCGTTGTCGTCGTCGTCGTAGTCGTCGTCGTCGTTGTAGTCGTCGTAGTCGTTGTAGTCGTCGTTGATGTCGTCGTCGTTGTAGTCGTCGTTGTAGTCGTGTCGTTGCAGTCGTCGTTGTAGTCGTCGTCATCGTCGTTGTAGTCGTCGTAGTAATCGTCGTAGTCGTTGTAGTCGTCGTAGTCGTTGTAGTCATCGTTGTAGTCGTCGTCGTTGTAGTCGTCGTAGTCATCGTCGTAGTCGTCGTAGTCGTCGTTGTAGTCGTTGTAGACGTAGTCGTCGTTGTAGTCGTTGTAGTCGTTGTAGTCGTCGTAGTCGTTGTAGTCGTTGTAGTCGTTGTAGACGTAGTCGTCGTTGTAGTCGTTGTAGTCGTCGTAGTCGTCGTAGTCGTTGTAGTCGTTGTAGTCGTCGTCGTCGTTGTAGTCGTTGTAGTCGTTGTAGTCTTTGTAGTCGTTGTAGTCGTTGTAGACGTAGTCGTCGTTGTAGTCGTTGTAGTCGTTGTAGTCGTCGTAGTCGTTGTAGTCGTCGTTGTAGTCGTTGTAGTCGTCGTTGTAGTCGTTGTAGTCGTCGTAGTCGTTGTAGTCGTTGTAGTCGTCGTTGTAGTCGTCGTCGTCGTCGTCGTCGTCGTTGTAGTCGTTGTAGTCGTTGTAGTCGTTGTAGTCGTCGTTGTAGTCGTCGTCGGCGTCGTCGTCGTCGTCGTCGTCGTTGTAGTCGTCGTCGTTGTAGTCGTGGTCTTGTAATTGTAGTCGTTGTAGTCGTCGTTGTAGTCGTCGTCGTTGTAGTCGTCGTTGTAGTTTTAGTCGTTGTAGTCGTCGTTGTAGTCGTCGTTGTAGTCGTCGTTGTAGTCGTGTCGTTGCAGTCGTCGTTGTAGTCGTCGTCATCGTCGTTGTAGTCGTCGTAGTAATCGTCGTAGTCGTTGTAGTCGTCGTAGTCGTTGTAGTCATCGTTGTAGTCGTCGTCGTTGTAGTCGTCGTAGTCATCGTCGTAGTCGTCGTAGTCGTCGTTGTAGTCGTTGTAGACGTAGTCGTCGTTGTAGTCGTTGTAGTCGTTGTAGTCGTCGTAGTCGTTGTAGTCGTTGTAGTCGTTGTAGACGTAGTCGTCGTTGTAGTCGTTGTAGTCGTCGTAGTCGTCGTAGTCGTTGTAGTCGTTGTAGTCGTCGTCGTCGTTGTAGTCGTTGTAGTCGTTGTAGTCTTTGTAGTCGTTGTAGACGTAGTCGTCGTTGTAGTCGTTGTAGTCGTTGTAGTCGTCGTAGTCGTTGTAGTCGTCGTTGTAGTCGTTGTAGTCGTCGTTGTAGTCGTTGTAGTCGTCGTAGTCGTTGTAGTCGTTGTAGTCGTCGTTGTAGTCGTCGTCGTCGTCGTCGTTGTCGTTGTAGTCGTTGTAGTCGTTGTAGTCGTCGTTGTAGTCGTCGTCGTCGTCGTCGTCGTCGTTGTAGTCGTCGTCGTTGTAGTCGTGGTCTTGTAATTGTAGTCGTTGTAGTCGTCGTTGTAGTCGTCGTCGTTGTAGTCGTCGTTGTAGTTTTAGTCGTTGTAGTCGTCGTTGTAGTCGTCGTTGTAGTCGTTGTTGTAGTTGTAGTCGTCGTCGTTGTAGTCGTTGTTGTAGTCGTTGTAGTCGTCGTTGTAGTCGTTGTAGTCGTCGTAGTCGTTGTAGTCGTTGTAGTCGTTGTAGTCGTTGTTGTAGTCGTCGTCGTTGTCGTTGTAGTCGTTGTAGTCGTTGTAGTCGTTGTAGTCGTCGTTGTAGTCGTCGTCGTCGTCGTCGTTGTAGTCGTCGTCTTGTAGTTGTAGTCGTTGTAGTCGTCGTTGTAGTCGTCGTTGTAGTCGTCGTCGTTGTAGTCGTCGTTGTAGTTGTAGTCGTTGTAGTCGTCGTTGTAGTCGTCGTTGTAGTCGTTGTAGTAGTTGTAGTCGTCGTCGTTGTAGTCGTCGTTGTAGTCGTCGTCGTCGTTGTTGTATTCGTCGTAAAAGAAAAGACCCTTTTCCACGCCTTCAGACGTACTGGGCATTTAGGGCTAGACCTATTTTCTACAGACCAATTCAGCACTTGGTGGGTGATGTGGTCAGCATATCGCCTGCCGCCTTTACTTCCTAGGACTGCACCTGGTACCTACTTAAGGCTGGGTAGTAGTAGTAATAGTATTATTGCCGGTGTAAACAAGGTTAACGCCTCTTTACATAGATACAGACAGACAGACAGACAGACAGACAGACAGACAGACAGACAGACAGACAGACAGACAGACAGACAGACAGACATGCTCGCTAGACACGACATAAACCTGAACTGTAAAAGTCCAGATGACCATAGTCTGCTGCTGATGTTTCCACACTTTCATGGCCCTGTGGAAGTTTGCTGTCACAAAAGGTTTTGTTTTGTTGCGTGCTGGTTGAATATTTTAAACATCCTCTTCATTACAACTTACAATTTCATTAGAATTGTGAAACCACAAAGACAATTAACCGCCATTCTTTTCATATGTGTGTATTTGTGTGTGTGTGTGTGTGTGTGTGTGTGTGTGTGTGTGTGTCTGTGTGTGTGTCTGTGTGTGTGTTTGCCTCCGTAGCTTTGGCGAAGATCGCCATGAATATCCGTAAAAATTGCACTCCTAAACTGAACAGCGTCACCGTGAAACGAACCGACGGCCTTCAGGGGGCAAGGCGAACGGCTGGTCCAATTCGCCAAGAGGAAATGCAATGAAATTCATTTTGGGGATTTCCCTGTCCAGTAAAGTGAAAATAAGGAACCCCTTTTCCAGGGTTTAGGCGCATGGGGCATGTATTGCTAGATCTATGTTTTATTCACCAATAATCATTTGGATGAACAGCACACTGGCCGCTTTTACTTCTCAGGACTGTACCTGGTATCCATTTTAGGCTGGGTCGACCTAGGAGCCAACGTCATTTAAACAAATCAACTGGATTCGGATTTGAACGTAAAACCTTCACACCAGAGGTATGCGGCTTGCTGTTACAGATGTCCATTAAAGTCACCAAAAGTAAAGATTCCTTTTCACGCCTTTAGGCGCATCGGGCATATGGGAAGGGCACCCATATTTTTTAAAGACCAGTCGGCACAAGGTGGGTAATGTGGTCAGCATTACGCCGGCCGTCTTTATTTCTCCAGGACATACATCCTGGTACCCATTTTACGCTGGGTCGACCTGCAAATTAAAGTCACTACTCTTACAAAAACTATAATTTTTAGTCGGAGTTAAGGGCAAGCGCTAAAAGGTAGCCAGCAATGCATGTGGGAAGATATCAAGAAAGGAATGAACAACTGTTGGAGAGAATGCACAACCACAGCGATACAGAATGGAGGCGGCACGTGATTAACTCACCGAATGAGAATTTAATTAAATATGTAAGGAGTAGTTATAAAAAGTTATAACCTTGCCCTCCCCCTTTTGCACACACACACACATATACAAACACGTACACACAAACAGAGAGAGAGAGAGAGAGAGAGAGAGAGAGAGAGAGAGAGAGAGAGAGAGAGAGAGACTACACAGACGTATAGTTTACGACAGTTTTACTCAAATGTATACATATTTATTGACGGAAGAGACAGAAGCCGATAATGTAGCTCCCCAGGCATCAAGTGACCTGGCTACGCCACTGCTCACTGTATATTTTACCTGTCGGGTGCAAGGATTCTCAAATGTATAGCCGTTCGGGATTTTTTCATGTCTCTTGTAATCTCGACATTCATTCCGGTGCCACATCTGACCCCACTCACAAGTTTTGAGGATTTAGAGTCACTAAGACTGTACATGTTAGGGTTTTATTTCTACCCTCAAAAATTTTTTTTTTTAAATTCGAAGCCTTCCCGCAGAACCAACCCCAACAGCCCTTGGCTGTTGTGTGGTTTTTTCAGGCAAATTTACGTCCAGTAGTTTGCCATTGCCCCTGGACGGTCGGCTTTCTTGATACCACTGTCGAAAACAAAGCAAGGCGCCTGGCCCGGAGCTGGGATCGAACCCGGCATCCCGGCATTACGAAGCGCTCGCATCGACTTAGCCACAGAGCAGACCTCCTTATACATAACCTTTTAACCTTTTGACCAGCAGCACCTCCATTTAATTGTTGACCAGCACCAAGATGGTGCAGTCGAAACACTTGAGACTGATAAAGGTTAAAGTCAAGAAGATCGACTTTATCCACCTGGTTTATTTTTATTGTTTTTTTTCCCCCACATGGCTCAGTCTATCTTCGCAGAACCGCTAACCGCCTACCGAAAGCTTTGCGCAAAGCACGAACACTGTTGTTTCGTCGATGATCCCTATGGGTCTACGTAAACATTACGCTCGTGAAATGAACAGCGCAACCTTCGAACGAACCAACGAATTTCAGAGTGCGAGGCAAACAATTTGACCACTTCGCCACTAAGATCCCCGACACTTAAGTAAAAGTTAAGTTCCCTTTTCCACGCCTTTACGCTTATTGGGAATATAGAGCTAGACCTATAATTTTATAGACCAATCACGCCGGCCGCCTATACTTCCGATGACTGCATCTGGCACCCACTCAAGGCTGGGTTGACCTTAGAGTCAAGGTCATTTTGAAAAAAAAGTCCGGCTCCGCCAGGGCGCGAACCCACGACCTTCCGATACGCAGGCGGGTGTCAAGCCGCTAACGCCACGGCAATCCCCCCGCCCCCTTTTTTTTCACACTAAAGTTTGTTTTTATATCCAGAAACTATGAGTTGGTAACCCTTTGGCTTGGTACTATGGATATCGCAACCCTTCGGCCTTGATTCCATGATAGGTACGTAAATCTGGGAGAAAATGTGGCTTTTCTGCCTACCCCCGTGAGTGAACCCGGACCACAAGGAGTTCGTCCGGTTTAGCCAACTACGCTAGAGAGCCGGGCTTTCACACTTAAGACATTCACAAATCAACCCAATCTAACAGGCTCAGAACCGCTGTCTATAGAGTGTGTCACCAACTGGCGAGTGAGAGCAAGAAAACAATGCCGCGTGTTGGGATCTGACCGAGTGCTCCAATCGACAACTGTCGTTAGTTTGATTAGCTCGGAGAACCAACAACACGGCATTGTTGTTGTCACAGACCGCATTGCTTGCTAAGCAGGTAGTTTGAGGAAGTAATAACACAAGACCTCGTCTAGAGAATTTGCATAAAGGGTGTTGTAGAAAGGGGGACACATCCCGCATTCTTGACTCACTTGTGAATCTGTGTTACTTTTCCAACGGGACAAATCTTTTACATCTGGCAGGTAAGCATATAGTCTGATATTTTCACCTTGGTTTGTTTGTTTTGTTTCAAATTTTTTTTTTTCCTTCTGAGTGGTCAACGTATAGTATAGAATTCGGGTGACAGCAGTTTCAAAAGGGGTAAACATAGAAGGTGGTCATTCTCTTTTTTTTTGTGTGTGGAGGGATATGTCCTATTTGATATGAAGTCGGTACAAGGCATTACATTATACGACATATTCTGAAATACACTTCACATGCTTGTTTCTGAGTCATTTATTAGTTTACATTATTTTGTACACCGTAATTCTTACTTTACATGTTTAATATACTGTAATTATTATTTTATATCTTTATAATTATTTTTCACCATAATTATTACTTTTCACCTTTTCTTTGCCGTAATTATTACTATACATTTTTTATCCTTATAACTTTACCGTAAAGTTATGCAGTATGTGCCGTAATTATTATATTACTTCTTTAAATTTCGCCTTAAATACTACTTGTCAATTCTTCTGTATACCGTAGTTATTACTTTACATTTTTCTTTGCCGTAATTATTACTATACATTTGCTATGTGCCGTAATTGGTACTCTACATCTTTGCATGTGCTGTATTTATTACTTTACATCTGTCTATATGCTGTCTTGACTACTTTATTCATTCTGCTTGTTATTCTAATTAATGTACAACTTTTCACATACCGTAAATATTATTTTAAGCCTTGTATCCGAGACAGCTGTTAATTGACGCCATGTATTCTAGACACATGTAACTTTAACTTTATTCTGTATCGGAGACAGCAAGTACTTTACAAGCTGTATCAATAATTTAATTGGTATTTACTTTACCCTTTGTGTCTAGTGCAGTTATTATTCTGCACACTCGTATTAGAGACAGATGTTGGCTAACAGGAAGGCAATTTTTAAGACGGGAGGACAATATATAAGTCACAAATGGTTGTTTAAAAAAAAAAATCACACACACACACACACACACCAAAGACGATAACAATTTCAAAACCGTTTATTTTTACACATTCGCTGTCCATTTATTATTCAACATAATTTCAACCAAAATTTATGACCGTGCCCTATCATTTTGTCAGTCCTCCCAAACCTACTACAAAGAACTGCATGCTCTGTTTTCTAAACCACATTTACACTTCACAGCCAACGTCTACGAAATGTCTTCTATTACGGTGGAATTTCAGTGGACCAAAAAGGTGGTAATCGCCAGGGGCTAAGTCGGGGCTATAAGATGGATATTCCAGAAGTTTCCACACTAGACGGTTAAATTTCTCCTGAGTTAACTGAGGCGTATGAGGTCTGGCATTGTCATGAAGAAGCAGTAAACTGTTTTCTCTTTAAATTACATTATGAAACATCGATAGAACTTTACAGTGTGAATTAGCATAAACAGGAAGCATTTCCTTATGAATGTCTTTTTGGGCAGCCCTTCTCCCCCCCCCCCCCCCCCCCCCCCAACAAAAAAACCGCACAACAGCACATTGTTCTTTGAAGATATGCCCTTAAGTACTTTAGTTGCGTATCCTTTACAGGACGTTGCAGAACCAACCATAGCAATTTTTGACTGTTGTGGTTTTTCTAGGCAAGTTTTCGTCCAGTAGTTTGCCATGCCCTTAAGTACAGTCGCCATTTATTCTTATATTGCAAATGCGCATGCAACAATTAGCGCCACCTAACAAACGGAGACAAAGTTCGATGTTGCTTTCACCTAATAACACCTTTAGAAACCTCTAACTACGTTTCTCTGCCTTTCGATAACCATTTGTGACTTACTTATTGATTTCCCCTCGTACTTTAACGGCAGAACCAAAGTTTTACAGCAACTGCTAGGGAGATAAAAGAGTTATATGTTCTCACTTATTTATGGATATCAACACACATGACGTCACTGTTTGGGATTTCTCCCCACTTGAAGTAGATGAAAAGGCACGCACAGAAAATGTAATCTATAAAACTGGGATGTGTACAGTACAGCAGGACTTAAGGCAACGTCCTTAGAATAGGGCGAGACATCAATCAGTGAAGTATGCTACAATAGTCGAGGGCGCCAGAAGTTGTATGTGTGTGTGGGGGGGGGGGGGGGGCTATGTAAAGGGACTATGAACAAGAAAAAAAAAACCACTGTAATAATCACACGCTAACAAATATATGGAACTGATTGATGTGCATAATGTGTTTTGTTGTTGTTGTTGCTGATGATAGCCTTCAAAATGTTTGTTTACCTGTAACCAGCTTGTTTAATTTATCTGTCTTCCTTCTATGAATTAAATACTGCATTTTATTTCTCAATCCATGGTATATTTTTGGATGGCGACTCTAGTATTATTATTATTACACAGTTAAACAAGGCTTGTGTCCTTTCGAGTACCCGCTAGAAAAAAGATCGTGAAAATTGTTAAACATCCCACCCTCGAAGATTGTAAGGCGTCTCGGCCAATGTTTTCTTCATTTCTGCGTCCCTGACAGTAGTCGTTGTTTTGTTCAGTGTATTGTACGCAGTCTGAGGCAGTTCGGCTTAGTCAAACCTCTTTCATCGCATACAGATAGCTTCGTGGTGAAGTGGTTGAACCGAGTGTGGTTCTTACAGTTGTGGGTTTCGTTTCTGATTGCTCCCTAGCGTTCACGAGTGTAGGTGTCTCGAACATCTCATTTCATCGATGGTGCTATGACATTATGTGCTTTGCTTTTTAGTCTGGTGGAAAAATAATTTTTTTGGACCACGCTTAACCCTGCTGAGAGCAGCTACGGTTATAACTGTGGTCTGATTTTATTTGCGCCAAGTTTAAATTGTTGGTTGTGCCACAAGTTGTGGCTTTCTGTCCCTAGCTGTGTACTGTTGTCATTCTGCAACATGTCTGGGTCCTCCATTCTGGTCCTGTGGTCCAGATGAGGGTTCCGCTTCTCTTTATGCCAGCTGTTCTGTCTTCTGGATTGTGTGTAATTGTCACTGTAGTTTTTCTTTCGGAGGCATTGTGTCCTGTCATTTGTCCTTGAGATCTAATCCTCATTTCTGTCCTTGTTGAGTTTCAGCCCTCATCTGTTATGATGTCCTTATAGCGGTCGGTGCTGTTAAGGTTTTCTCGGCGGGTAAACAGCTGCTGTGCAAAGAGAGACCAAGTCGCATAGAATAAAATATATATATTTATATATATATACAGACACTCTTAGAAAACAGTAGAAAGATAGAAGGACACACTAGACAACACACACATTGAAAGCTATTGTTTCGGTGCATGAAATCGAACTCAGAATGACGTGTGAGCCTGCCTCACTAGGGGTACAATTGTACTAAGAACATATTTGTTTATGTGAATGACGTATAGAATAAAGCGAGGTGAAATGAGTTCGATCTTCTTGCATACTTTAAATGCCGTACAATTTTATCAGGGGTCGACCCCAGAGTTATAAAATATATAATACCGAGATGCTTGGTGAGAAAGAACGGCATAGATATGAGGGTGGTATGGGATTTTGCATGCCAGGTAGTCACATTTAAATGGATTTTGTTGTCATCGTTATTTTCAGTCTCACCCTTGTCGTCTGAACCATGCCATGAATTTTGTCCTATATATGTATCCACAACATGATGTCACGAAGATAGATAGATAGAGAGAGAGAGAGAGAGAGAGAGAGAGAGAGAGAGAGAGAGAGAGAGAGAGAGAGAGAGAGAGAGATAGAGAGAGAGGGGTGTTGAGAATGAGAAGTAAATAATAACAGGCAGAGAAATGGGCATATACAGGGACACGGAGACGCAGAGGAAAAAGGGGGGGGGGGGGGGAGATAAGCAAGAAAAGACATGGTAATAGGAACCCGAGTGAGAGAAACAGAAATAAATATGAGACAGATGCAGAGCAAAAGACAGGTACACATACACACACACACACACACAAACACACAAGAGGGGAGAGAGAGAGAGTGAGGGAGGGAGAGACAGACATGGAGCCAGAGACTAGCAGAGAGATAGAGAGAGAGAGAACTATAAATGAATACGAGAAAGGTGCAGAGCAAAACACATGCACACATACACTAACACACACACACAGATAGAGAGAGAGAGCATATAGTCGAGAGAGAGAGCACATAGTCGAGAGAGAGAGAGCATATAGTCGAGAGAGAGAGCACATAGTCGAGAGAGAGAGCATATAGTCGAGAGAGAGAGAGAGCATATAGTCGAGAGAGAGAGCACATAGTCGAGAGAGAGCATATAGTCGAGAGAGAGATAGAGCACATAGTCGAGAGAGAGAGCACATAGTCGAGAGAGAGAGAGCATATAGTCGAGAGAGAGCATATAGTCGAGAGAGAGAGCATATAGTCGAGAGAGAGAGCACATAGTCGAGAGAGAGAGCATATAGTCGAGAGAGAGAGAGCATATAGTCGAGAGAGAGAGCACATAGTCGAGAGAGAGCATATAGTCGAGAGAGAGCATATAGTCGAGAGAGAGAGAGCACATAGTCGAGAGAGAGCATATAGTCGAGAGAGAGAGCATAAAGTCGAGAGAGAGAGCATATAGTCGAGAGAGAGAGCATATAGTCGAGAGAGAGATCATATAGTCGAGAGAGAGAGAGAGCATAAAGTCGAGAGAGAGAGCACATAGTCGAGAGAGAGCACATAGTCGAGAGAGAGAGCACATAGTCGAGAGAGAGAGCATATAGTCGAGAGAAAGCATATAGTCGAGAGAGAGAGCATATAGTCGAGAGAGAGAGAGAGAGCATATAGTCGAGAGAGAGAGCACATAGTCGAGATAGAGCATATAGTCGAGAGAGAGAGCATATAGTCGAGAGAGAGAGCATAAAGTCGAGAGAGAGAGCACATAGTCGAGAGAGAGAGAGCATATAGTCGAGAGAGAGAGCACATAGTCGAGAGAGAGAGAGCACATAGTCGAGAGAGAGAGCACATAGTCGAGAGAGAGCACATAGTCGAGAGAGAGAGCACATAGTCGAGAGAGAGCACATAGTCGAGAGAGAGAGCATATAGTCGAGAGAGAGCATATAGTCGAGAGAGAGAGCATATAGTCGAGAGAGAGAGAGAGCATATAGTCTAGAGAGATATAGCACATAGTCGAGAGAGAGAGCATATAGTCGAGAGAGAGCATATAGTCGAGAGAGAGAGAGCACATAGTCGAGAGAGAGAGAGAGAGAGCATATAGTCGAGAGAGAGAGAGAGCACATAGTCGAGAGAGAGCATATAGTCGAGAGAGAGAGCATATAGTCGAGAGAGAGAGCATATAGTCGAGAGAGAGAGCACATAGTCGAGAGAGAGAGCATATAGTCGAGAGAGAGAGAGCATATAGTCGAGAGAGAGCACATAGTCGAGAGAGAGAGAGCACATAGTCGAGAGAGAGAGCATATAGTCGAGAGAGAGAGCATATAGTCGAGAGAGAGCACATAGTCGAGAGAGAGAGAGCACATAGTCGAGAGAGAGCACATAGTCGAGAGTGAGCATATAGTCGAGAGAGAGCATACAGTCGAGAGAGAGAGCACATAGTCGAGAGAGAGAGAGAGCATATAGTCGAGAGAGAGAGAGAGAGAGCATATAGTCGAGAGAGAGAGCACATAGTCGAGAGAAAGCATATAGTCGAGAGAGAGCATATAGTCGAGAGAGAGAGAGAGCATTTAGTCGAGAGCGAGAGAGCATATAGTCGAGAGAGAGAGCATATAGTCGAGAGAGAGAGAGCACATAGTCGAGAGAGAGAGCACATAGTCGAGAGAGAGCATATATTCGAGAGAGAGAGCATATAGTCGAGAGAGAGAGCATATAGTCGAGAAAGAGAGCATATAGTCGAGAGAGAGAGAGAGCATATAGTCGAGAGAGAGAGAGCATATAGTAGAGAGAGAGAGCATATAGTCGAGAGAGAGCATATAGTAGAGAGAGAGCATATGGTCGAGAGAGCGCATATAGTAGAGAGAGAGCATATGGTCGAGAGAGAGAGAGAGAGAGAGCGCGTATAGTCGAGAGAGAGCATATCGTCGAGAGAGAGCATATAGTAGAGAGAGAGAGCATATGGTCGAGAGAGAGAGAGAGAGCATATGGTCGAGAGAGAGAGAGAGCGCGTATAGTCGAGAGAGAGAGAGAGAGCGTATAGTCGAGAGAGAGCATATAGTCGAGAGAGAGCATATAGTAGAGAGAGAGCATATGGTCGAGAGAGAGAGAGAGCGCGTATAGTCGAGAGAGAGAGAGAGAGAGAGAGAGCATATAGTAGAGAGAGAGAACATATAGTCGGGATAGAGAAGGAGGGAGGGAGAGAGAGAGAGAGAGATAGCATATAGTCCATATGAGATAAATGAACACCTAGAGTTAGCATCATTATCAACTACGTATTTTAAAAAAAAAAAGCAAATAGACCACTTGCAGATTGTGTGTATGAATCAGACTGACACTAATCTGGTAATCTGGTAATCCTACACACACAGACTGACAGTGACAGACTGACCCCTTCTTTAGTAAAGGACCATTTCACCACGCCTCTAGGCGTTTGGGACATGTAGGACTAGACCTATTTTTTACAGATCAACCAACATTACACCGGCCACCTCTACTTCCGAGTGCTGGAGGTCCCAGGTTCAAGCCGCGGTGAAGGCTGGTAATCTTTTTATACTTAGACTTCTAGTATTTCCCCCTGGTTTCGGGGTAGTAAGATCGGACGCCATTGTGTATTCTTGCGCACGTAAAAAATACATTTGCAGTTGGAAATTGAAAAGATTAGCTTAACGGCGCTGCCCGGGCAAGATTTGGATTTATTAATCTACCCAAAGTATTTCAGGATACTCGCCGGTGCTACAGAGCCTGTGCACTGTGCTGAGCTTCTTCGGACTCAGACTTGAGTTAGAAGAAGAACGGAGCACTTATGGGTTACTACCCTTGTGCCATGATGTTGATCCGTTGTTCATACCTTAAACACAACCCATGGTGATGGCAAGTGTAGCAAGTCAGACTCGCTGGCGTTATTGAGGAAAGTCTTCCACAATTAGTGCCCGGGATTTCAGGACCAGTGACTGGTAAATTGACGTTCAACGCCAACAGAACCGCACACCGAAAGATCAACATCCGGTGGCACAAAGTGCCACCATTCGGATACGAATCACCCGGACACGAGTCCCAGAAACCCCATTTAGTCGTTAATATAGGCCCCCGACTACTGTCCGAGTTGGGTTTTAAAATAACGATATATTGGGTTCCATACTGGAACGGAGATGAATGTGACCATTGTTGCCGTCGGAAGTTTTTATCGTATTTCTTTTCTGATGTGCAGCTTTTAGCCTATCTGTTGGGAGTTTGTCTCCACCCCCCCCCCCCTCCCTCACTCCCTATTCCCTTCCCTTCCCGAGTTCCACCCTCACTGTAAACAATCCTTGGCATTCGTACGCAGTGGGTAAGTAGTATGTAGTCACATGGGATCAATATTATGTATTCACATGGGATCATTATGTATTTACATGGGGTCAGTAGTATGTATTTACATTGGGTCAGTAATATGTATTTACATGGAATCAGTAGTATGTGTTTACATAGGGTCAGTAGTATGTGTTTACATAAGGTCAGTAGTATGTATTCACATGGGATCATTGTTATGTATTTACATGGTGTCAGTATGATGTATTTACATTGGGTCAGTAGTATGTATTTACATGGAATCAGTAGTTTGTGTTTACATGAGGTCAGTAGTATGTGTTTACATAGGGTCAGTAGTATGTATTTACATGGGGTCATTCATATGTATTTACATGGGGTCATTAGTACGTATTTACATGGGGTCAGTAGTATGTATTTACATGGGGTCATTAGTATGTATTTACATAGGGTCATTAGTATGTATTTACATGGGATCAGTAGTATGTGTTTAAATGGGATCAGTAGTATGTTGTTAATGCGGTCAGTAGTATGTGCTTACACAGGGTCAGTAGTATGTATTTACATGGGGTTAGTAGTATGTATTTACATGAGGTCATTAGTATGTATTTATACGGGGTCATTAGTATGTATTCACATGGGATCATTAGTATGTATTTACCTGGAGTCAGTAGTATGTGTTTACATGGGGTCATTAGTATGTATTTACATGAGGTCATTAGTATGTATTTACAGGGGGTCATTAGTATGTATTCACATGGGATCATTAGTATGTATTTACCTGGAGTCAGTAGTATGTGTTTACATGGGGTCATTAGTATGTATTTACTTGGGGTCAGTAGTATGTATTAACATGGGGTCAGTAGTCTGAGTTTGCATGGGTTCATTAGTATATGTTTACATGGGGTCAGTAGTATGTATTTACACAGAGTCAGTAGAATGCTTTTATGTGGGGTCAGTAGTATGCATTTACATGGGGTCAGTAGTATGCATTTACATGGGATCAGTAGTATGTGTTTACATGGGATCAGTAGTATGTGTTTACATGGAATCAGTAGTATTTGTTTACATGGGATCAGTAGTATTTGTTTACATGGGATCAGTAGTAGGTTTAACATGGGATCAGTAGTATTTGTTTACATGGGATCAGTAGTATGTGTTTACATGGGATCAGTAGTATGTGTTTACATGGTGTCGTATGGCAGTTTTGTCGCGCACCTTTACTTACGGAATATTTTCACAAATCCCTCAGGTGCTCTGAGACAGAGTGTTTTGAATGGCGGCTCTCGTTCGTCTAGAGGCCTAACCCTCGGTTCAAACTTTCCATTCAACCTGTCTCAGGGATGAGGTGAATCGAGCTCTGACTCCACAGGGTTATTAAGAACACTTGGGTACCTCTCGGCCAGGCGTCCTCACCACTATTTTGCCCCCAGACTGGTAAACAACGTAAACACAGTCAAATATAAAGACAACAGTGGAAATGACAAGAAATGAATATCTTTCTAAGAACAGAAAGCCTTGTGAACTAAAACTTCAATCATGTATTCATTACTTCATAACAAGAAAGATAAAAGTCGCTCGAAGAACTAAAATGAATGTTCAATTCTTAGGAGAATCAAAGAAAGAGATATAGTCTTTCTTAAGGGTAATATCCAATTCCGGGATCATCATCGTCGGGAGGTATGAGACAGATTATAAAGGCACATCTGGAGTCAAGCCGCTACAAAGTGCTACTCGGACTTATCTGGTAGGATCCTGCAGCTCCTCGGGATGCCCGAAGATGGAAATCTGCAAAGTCTCACTTCTCAGAAGAACTCCGTACGCTTGATGATCTCTCTGAGAAAGATCAAGGACAATCACTCCCCAGAGACTGGTGGATATATGGTTCACGGACAGTACAGCATACTGGGTAATGGCTGCTCAACTCAGGTCAGCTGCTTCCCCGGTGTTGGTTGGTGGAAGATCACGTCAATGCCACGGACGCTTGCTGGATCTTCAAAAATCCTGAAAAACACAAAGCAACACACATGAGCGAACCGTACCCAACGCACCTAGTTAATCACTATCCTCACCACCTCCACATGCTCAGATATAATTGAGGCTAGTCCAAACCATGAAGGTTGGCTACCTCTATCTTGGAATCCGTTCAGTTTCCCAGAATGAGCACTAGAGTCGTACGTACGTTTTCATTTACATGAATAGTTTCTGAATTCAGTCCTGTAGCGAAAGCCAGACAGATCTCTATCATTTCCCCTCCCTTTAAATATACCCTTTTCACTAATTGGAAAGATAAGGTATAGGAGATGAAGTCAAAACTAAGATCGAAGGAAATATGCTCCGAAAGCAGTACGACAGTCTAAGCTTGTTGTGGTTACGACAGCTCCTAGCAACAGCGGATATGACATTATGCCTGACCCGGAGCTCCTTGTCATTCACAACGGTCCAGCGACTCACCAAGTTCAGAGACCGAATAAAAGCAAACAACTAATCATACAAAGCTAACAATACCATAAATACACTCCAGATATGTGGATTGATTGATCCGAAGAGGTTTAGAAAGCCGGTTCGAAGAATTCACCGAGAAATTTCATCCAAAAGTGCATTCAAATCCGGATCGCTATCTGCCGTCCTCCATCGCAGTGAATCGTAGAAAGAGAATAAAGAATCTTGTCTTTTTAACGGTCAAGTGGCAACAACAAGAGAATACGTCTGCCCCTTTGACCGGACCATAGAGAAGTGACGCATAAAAATACAGTCCCTATCTACAGCAGTTGGTGTAAGAATACGGCTCAAGTGAACGGTGAAGCGGCCAGACAATTTATCTTAAATAGGCGTAGAAAAGGTGTCCTAACATGTAAATTGACACTAAAAGCCTAAAAGAATCAATCTAAGAGTGATTTATATGGATTTCTCCTATCTGGACTCCCCCACAACAAACGAACTATATAACTACGGTCGGCCCATCCGATATCATAGTTACAATGACGCTTTTGGGGGTGTTCAGACTGTGGGCCTGCTCATGTAGGTAGGTGTGTGTATTCTGTCATACGACACATGGGATCAGAAATGTGTATTTAATACGGTCAATAGTAGGTGTTTACGTGGGGTCAATATTTTGCATTTATATGGCTTCCTGGCAGGCATTTAGATGGGTTCCTGGCATGCATTTAGGTGGGGTCTTGGCATGCATTTAGGTGGGGTCCTGGCATGCATTTAGGTGGGGTCTTGGCATGCATTTAGGTGGATTCCTGGCATGCATTTAGGTGGGTTCCTGGCATGCATTTAGGTGGGTTCCTGGCATGCATTTAGGTGGCTTCCTGCCATGCATTTAGGTGGCTTCCTGGCATGCATTTAGGTGGGGTCTTGGCATGCATTTAGGTGGGGTCCTGGCAGGCATTTAGGTGGGGTCTTGGCATGCATTTAGGTGGGTTCCTGGCATGCATTTAGGTGGGGTCTTGGCATGCATTTAGGTGGGGTCCTGGCATGCATTTAGGTGGGTTCCTGGCATGCATTTAGGTGGGTTCCTGGCATGCATTTAGGTGGGCTCTTGGCATGCATTTTGGTGGGGTCCTGGCAGGCATTTAGGTGGGGTCCTAGCTTGCATTTAGGTGGGGTCCTGGCATGCATTTGGGTGAGGTCCTGGCTTGCATTTAGGTGGGGTCCTGGCATGCATTTGGGTAGGGTCCTGGCAGGCATTTGGGTGGGGTCCTGGCAGGCATTTGGATGGGGTCCTGGCAGGCATTTAGGTGGGGTCCTGGCATGCATTTAGGTGGGGTCCTGGCATGCATTTAGGTGGGGTCCTGGCATGCATTTAGGTGGGGTCCTGGCATGCATTTAGGTGGGATCCTGGCAGGCATTTAGATGGGGTCCTGGCAGGCATTTAGGTGGGGTCCTGGCATGCATTTAGGTGGGGTCCTGGCATGTATTTAGGTGGGGTCCTGGCATAAATTTTAAAAAAAGTGGGAGGGGGGGGGGGGTGTCCGTAGTTCGCTTTTACATGGGATTCATGGTATAATTTGTATCTCGAAATCCATGGTAGATGTCTACTTTGGTTCTTTCTTGAATATTTACACTTGTCCGTGGAATGTATTTACTCGTAATCTATTGTATTGATTTACATAGGATTTGTAATCTGTACTTATATGGAGTTGGTAAGTAAGGTAAAGGACCCTTGTCCACGAATTTTATACGTATTGGGTATTTAGGGCTAGACCTATATTTTATTTACCACACGGCACTTGGTGGGTGATGGGGTCAGCATCACGCCGACCGCCTTTACTTCCCAGGACTGTGCCTGGTACCCACTCTTGGCTGGGTCGACCTGGGAGCCAAGGTCGATTTTGAAAAAAACAAATCCGGCCCCTGTCAGGACAAGAGCTTACGACAACTGGAAAGATCAGCGGAAACAGGGGTAGAGGCAGACCAAGATAAATGATGCTGGATGGGCTGAAACGATGGCATGAATGGATATCATCAAGAGAGCTGTTTCAGGCAACCAGGGATCGTGATCTGTGGAGACGCATGAGCGCCTAAGCCAGTTGGCAAGCCACATGATTATTATTATTATTATTATTATTTATACTGTTAAGTACCTACACAACGCTTAGGCCCCTTAGAAAATTTGCAGTGGTATGCCCCCCCCCTCCCCCATCCCTCTTCTTTGTTCGTTCGTTTGTTCTCTTTGCGTTGGCGCTGTTGGCTGTAGTCTCTCTGAACTTTAAATAAAGAAAGCTACACAGTGTTTTGCCATCTTTGTAATAACACTGAGTACACTCAGTTAAAATATTCAAAGATTTGTAGATATAAGTAGGGATAACTGAGTGAATTTAAGGAGAGTATGAATGATTCATTGCAATATTCGTTTTTTTGTTCATTCAATGATTCTTCTTCCACTGTCGTCGGCGTTCTTCTCCTCATCCTCTTTCTTCCTCTGTCCCAAGTTTCTTCTTCTTCTTCTTCTTCTTCTTCTTCTTCTTCTTCTTCTTTTCTTCTTCTTCTTCTTCTTCTTCTTCTTCTTCTTCTTCTTCTTCTTCTTCTCTTCTTCTTCTTCCTTCTTCTTCTTTCTTCTCTTCTCTTCTCTTCTTTCTTCTTCTTCTACTTCTTCTTCTTCTTATTCTTCTTCTTCTTTTCCTCCCCGTCCTTGTCGTCTTCTTATTTACTTCACCTCTTCCTCCTCCTTTTTCTCTATGCCTTTTGCGCGAGCACGGGTCACTATTTGAAGTAAATTCCGCCTGTAATCAGATTTAGGCACGCTTGACTCAAGTGTGTACATCCGGAGAACAAACAAATTACCGTCACTAGTTGCATGACACTAAGTAGTGGCAGGTTACAAGGTCTATCTTCACTGTGCACGGCAACACGTTCCAGCTGAGACAGTGGCCCTGTAACATACACGCTAACAGGCGCCATGAGAATAGACAATGTATATAAAGGGTATTCGTGACATTCTGACTAATTGGTAAAGCAGCAGCAGCAAAAGCAGTTGCTGCTGCTGCTGCTGCTACTACTACTACTACTAAAAGTTCTACTACCACTACACATACTACCTCTACAACTACTACTGCTAGTACTACTACTGCGACTACAACAACAACAAATACTGTAATTGCAACAACAACAGCAGCAACAACAACAACAACAACAACTACCTCTACAACAACAGCAACTACTACTACTACTACTACTACTACTACTACTACTACTACTACTACTACTACTACTACTACTACTACTACTACTACTACTACTCCTCCTCCTCCTCCTCCTCCTCCTGCTGCTGCTGCTGCTGCTGCTGCTGCTGCTGCTGTCACCACCACCACTACCTACTGCTATTACTCAGTGCAGGATTTAGGCATAAGCAAATTAATCTGCAGCCTAGCGTTTCACAACCTGCAGTGGCCTCAAGAAATTCATATTTTGTGTCCACAAATGCAATTGTCTTTTAACAGTCTTTAAGAGGATTGTTTAGTATAATTTCGGTGATTGTGCAGTAACATTCTTTATTATTTTTTTTTAAACTAAATATTAAGCATCCATCATTTATATTTTTTAAAGACGTATATTATATTTGTAAATTTTCCTGAGATAAATTGATGTTGTTAAAATAGCAGGGGCCTCAGGGCTTTGTATAGATTAGGGCCTCACAAAGTCCAAATCCAGCCCAGATGTTGCGGCTAGTATTGCATACAACTACTACTGTCACAACAACAACTTCTGCCACCACCACAGGTGCTTGCTACTATTATTCCGCAGTGCTGTTTCTACTACTACAGCTCCTACTACTACTATTATCACAACTGCAATACTGCTGCTACTACTACTGTTACCAAAACCGCACTACTGCTCCTACTACTACTGTTACCAAAACCGCACTACTGTTCCTACTACTACTGTTACCAAAACCACACTACTGCTCCTACTACTACTGTTACCAAAACCACACTTCTACTCCTACTACTACTACTACTGTTACCAAAACCACACTACTACTCCTACTAATACTACTACTGCTACAAAAACCACACTACTGCTCCTACTACTGTTACAAAACCACACTACTGCTCCTACTACTACTGTTACCAAAACCACACTACTGCTCCTACTACTACTGTTACCAAAACCACACTTCTACTCCTACTACTACTACTACTGTTACCAAAACCACACTACTACTCCTACTAATACTACTACTGCTACAAAAACCACACTACTGCTCCTACTACTGTTACAAAACCACACTACTGCTGCTACTACTACTACAACTACTACCCACTACAACATACAACTGCTACTACACCCTTCCTGTACTGTGTCTTCCACTGTCTGACTCGCTACAGAAGAAAACGCTGTAGCAACCCAGATCTTTCAGTTTCAGAAAGTCAGTTACGTCATATTCAGATGGCGAGTTCTAATCCCACCTGCATGTAATCCCGTGCCTCTCATGTTCTTCTGTGTCCTGTTGAATCTCTAGTCTCTTAGTTAGGAGTATTAACCAACAGCTGTACCGTAAATCTAAATGTTACACGAATTGAAAATCACGATAGAAAGTCGCTTAGTGCAACAAAGTCTTGCATATAATATCACAACTTCTAGTTCCCCGTGTGGGTTCCGGGGCCCCATTGTGGGAAAAACAAGAATAGACCCACAGCCTGCCCAAAAGTATGTCGTAAGAGTCGATTAATTCGGAGCTTTCTTCGAAGTCGGAGTACATCTGCCTGAGAGGCAAGGAACCAACAGTCTGCATGCAAATAACTCAGGCATGTGAAACGGATGTACACGCAGCACTCAATTTCTGGAACAGGCCCACAGTCCAGAAGTGGACGAAAAACCAGAACTTTTCCGCCGGAGTTTACAGCCGGCGAACGCGAAGAAGACAACGTCTTTTTTGAAATTGGAGGTGGAGGCAGTCACTTCTCCTTCCGCTGGCTTGAAAATCAGCTGTGCACACATGCCATAATTGTAACTGACTCACGCAGCATGCTGAGAAAGGCGAAGACAGGCATACTCCGTGCAGAGTGGCAAGCATCGCTTCAGAGGTCCCTGCTAGTTAGCGTCCTTTGCATGTTGTCTCCAGTTTATGCTGGTGTTTTTGGAAAACAAACAAGCAGAAAGACTGGCCGGTTCTGCGCCACTTGGTGGTGAACTGATGTACGACAAGCAAGTGATCTGTGTGGAGGCACAAATAGATCAATACGGTCCGAAGAAAATGGCGTTGCGAGGACTGGAAGACGCTCAACACTCAGGGAAAGGCGAGACGGATATATAATAAAAGAGTTACTGGTACCATCAGAAGTGGAACTCTTTGCTTGCTGCTGAAGTTGGGGACAGAGCGCTTATGGGAGTGTACCGAGTGCTGTGATGTCGATTCTTTATTCAACATTAACAAATTTCAGGTGCAAACAATATGTTATCTACAGGAAAAGGGGCGGGGGAAAGGTAGGAATTATTTTGAAGAAAAATAACGGAGATTATAAAGGAATAATTGGCAGACACTACATCAAATAACATACACATTGCTTGTAGAAAGTGGAAGAAAATAGGCCGTGATTTTGAAAGAAAATGGGCCTTAGTTTTAATAATAGAAGTCTGCAGTACGGGTGATATTCAAGAAAGCAATCATGCCCAAATAACGAGTTAATGTCAGCAGTCTTTGTTTTTGGTACATACCCAGATTCAAGCGGGTAAACATTTGGATAGCACCAGCTATATTAAATAGATTAAAATTTAACGGCTTTTTATCAAACGTAGAACGTCTTATGCAGTAAATTCTTATCATGAGATATTTTTTTTTGGGTCTGTCTGTCTGTCTGCCTGTCTGTCTGTCTCTGACTGTCTGTCTGCCTACCTGCCTGTGTGGGTGGGTGGGTGCGCGCGCGCGTGTGTGCGCGCGCGTGCGTGCGTGCCTGGCTGTAGGTAGGTGGGTGTGTATGTATGTATCCATGTCCTGTTAAAATTTTTCCCCAGCCCTTTCTGTCTTAAGAATTCATTGCCTAAAATAATAACGGTCTGCGGCAAAAATAGCTGAAATCATCACAGTCTGGGGAAAAAAAGGTGAAGTAATAGTTGGCATAGAATGAATAAATAATACAGCCGAAAAGGGTATAAGAAGTAGATGACAACAAAATATGTAAGGGCGTCCCAATGAACGCACATTGAGTTCTGGATGTTGAAATACACCCACGCACATGCGCGCGCACTCACATACACGAACCAAACTAAACCCAGAACCCTCGTCCGTATGGCACTGCGCGTTGCACCATGGGTCGTTACGGGTGCCCCAGATATTATTTTTTGAGGGAAGAGGTTGAACCGGGTATCTGGGACTCGCCCTGTTGGACAACCCAGTGCTTTGCGGAAACAAAAATTGTCACGTTCAACCAGCATCTCCGAATGGGAAGCTTTAGGTTATAATTGTGACTAGGTTATGTGCGCCATATAAAATGGCTAAAAGCATTGCACGCCAACAAGAGCCCTGAAAAGGACTCCTGCAGTGTTAATGCGATCAAAGGAGACAGACCCAAATTCTGTCCTGAGCAGCGAAATAATCGTATACCGGCGAGCCAGTGGGCGACCCGGTCGCCGATGTTTGTTCGCCATCCAGATTGAAAGAGGGCGTAATCTCAGCGTATCAAACCTTAGGTAACAGCTCGGAGGAAAAAACTACACGCACAACCTAGAGCCCACCGTGAACGTTTATGAAGTTGCCGCCTCTGTTCATTCCTTAGATGCCAAACAGACGCGCAGCTCGTCTTACAATTACCGGGGTTTCCCGTAAATTTCTTGAGTCTTTAACCAGTCTATGTATACATAGTGCAGACCGCTTAAGGAAATCTCAGATGTGGCGAACTTCTGTTGTGAAGAACCATTTGTTTATCCTCAGCAATGTTTTTTGTTTTTGTTTGCTTGAACTTTTATCTGGGTAAGAGGAATTTATGATAAGAAGAAGCATCGATTGGATCCCCGGTGAGTTCTCCTTATCAGGTCTGCAGTGTGTGTATACACACACACACACACATACACAGATATATATATATTATATATACACATGTATCGTTAAGCGAAACACTCGTTATGCAAAACTATTTTTCTCATATAAATTAATGTAAAATACTATAATGCCTTCCATGTCGAGAAAATACTTACAAAATGTTGTGTATAACGTTTATTCAAAGAAAATGATATACATATTGTCAAGGAGAGTGAATCATCTTCAGCTTTTCTTCCACTGCGAAACGAACCCACCTGAAATGCGAATTCGATTTGCAGAAAAAAAAGTCGAAATAATTATGATATAGAGCTAATTACATAGCTAAATGTCCAGAGACATTTGTTTTTGCCGACGCTTCAATATTTGGCGAAAATGCGACACAGCAATATAATTTTAAAAATTTGCAACGCGCATAGCCACTTCCTCATTAGGGGTGATGCTTTTCAATGTAAGATGCAACAGTTTGCCATGCTTTAAGCATTTCTCTTATTTCGCTAGAAGATTGTTACGTTTCTGTTACCTCCTCCTCCTCTGACAAACTTTCCTCCAAAACTTCTTGCTGTTAAACACAAAGCAACTCCATAAGCTCTTGGGTGGTCAGCTCTTGGCTGTGTTCTTCCACAAGCTCTTCGATATCACTGTTATCCACCTACAATCCCACGATAGTGGCCAAAGACACAGTGTCGTTTATTACAGGTTCCACGGGTACTGTCTCGAACCCTTCAAAGTCACAAATTGACAACGCTCTCCGGTCAAAGCTTCTTACAAGCAGAAGTTAGGGTTCTCTTGGTAACCCCTTCCCCCGCCTTGTTGATCATCTTGGCAGGCAACCATGTGGAAGTGATTTTTCTCCCCGAAACTCTTTGAGAGTGAAGTTGGTCCCTTCAATCACCTGAAAACAGTGCTCGAAGAGTGCTTTAGTGTAGAGCTTCTTAAAGTTAGATATAACTTGCTGGTCCATGGGCTGTAGTAACGGAGTGGTGTTGTGAGGCAGAAACTGGATCTTGATGAACCTAAATTCTTTAGGGAGGTCATCTTGTAGGCCTGGAGGATTCATGTACATATATCACAATATAACACAAGATTGAGCATCTGTGTGATCACAAGCGACACTTCGATGCTACTGGAACGAGTTCTAAACACAGACTGATGTAACATACGCACAATCCGGGACTTTCCCTCTCCTCGCCACTCGTTATGCGAAACGTCGCTCGCTAAGCGAGTCATTCTTTCACAATTTGTTTCGCTCGTTATGCGAATTACTCGTTATGAGAGGTGCTCGTTAAGCGAGGTTCTACTGTATAGGAAATATATAAAATATATATTTATACTTACTAATAGAAAGATAGAGAGAGGGAGAGAGATCTGGATGCTTAACACTGTCATTGGGAACATCTAGATAAGAAGTGATATGCAGTAAGCGAAACGGGGGGGGGGGGGGGGGGGGGGTAAAAAAGAAGAGTAGGAGGAAGAGTACATAGAACAGCGGTCAGTAACTCACTTTTCCAACAATATTAGTCATAAATATATGAATATATTTGCAGCTATACATTTATCAATTCAAAGCCACACCAAGTTTAGCGGATACCCTGTTCTACAAACGTTTTATTTCCCCCTAAAATAAAGGTTTACGGCGAGGAAGAATGAAGAACTATTGCGACAGTTATTGATCCCAGCTGTTGAACTTGCCAGCTTGTATTTGTGACGCCGAACAATTTTCTGCTGTCTGTTTAATTTCGTTGACAAATTTGTCGCTAGTAATTGTTGTCATTGACGACACCTGTCTGAGTGTGCGTGTGTGTATCTGAATCGCCTTGTGGGGTGTACCATTTCCCTCTTTATTTCAGGGGGTGTGGGAGGATATTTTTCGGTGTTGGATTTTTGTTCAGCTTTTTGTATGCATTACCCTCGATAAGTAGTAGTAATTTTTTAAAATATCCTGTTCTACCATCTGGATGATAATTGGGATATATAGTGCTTATTGAGTACTCAGATTATATATTTGTTGTTTTAAATTTTTATATCATGTAATTATTTATATGACCAAAATTTGATTTGTTTTGTTTCACAATTTGCCCGGCCTTCATTTCAAACAAGTGAACGGAGAATGAGTGCATTGTGAAAATACAGGTTCTGATCCTTCTATAACTCTAAGCTTCCAGGTTATCAATTTCCTCATAAAGAGCGAGATAAAAGGATTGTTATTGAATCTCAGCAAAACAGAACCACCCGATGGTGACCAGTTTGACTACCCGCCGTCACAGCACTCAGGAGTTTCCAAAAGTTGAGTAACCAAATGTCCCGTTTTCACTGGGACAATCCTGTTATTTCCAGTGTGTCCCGGGCCGTCCCATCGAACCCCACCCCCTCTCCCCAACCCTCTTCGCTTAACAACAACAACGACAAAACCCGCGTTATTGGCGGCAATGGTTTTGGTTTTAGTAGTACTGTTGCCTAGCCAGTAATTAAAACTTTCACCCGGACGACCTAGAAAAAAAGAGGGTGGGAGGGGGGGGGGAGTTTTTTTTTTCTACTTACCTGCATGGAATGTCCTATTGTCAGCTCAAAATACTAGAGGACTGTCCCGTTTCAGCTTAAATTATTAGTGGAATGTCCCGTTTTCAACCCCGACATCTTGATCACCCTGTCCATAAGCGCCTTGTCGCCATCTTCAGCAGCCAGAGCAAAGTTCCAACCCCGACGGTACCAGGAGCAGCCTGATTGTATGTCTGTGGTGTATTTCTTCCGAGTATAGAATGTCGACCAGATTCCCCTTGGTAACACTGCTGCACTGTTCTCTCCAGATGGTAGTGATCTTTCCTTGCTTCCGCATTGTTCACTCTCGCCGTAAGGGCTGACCTTATGCAGCTTGCTCTTGTGTCAGTAATACATGCACACGCACACCCACACGCACACCCACACGCACACCCACACGCACACCCACACGCACACCCACACGCACACCCACACCCACACCCACACCCACACGCACACGCACACCCACACGCACACCCACACACACGCGCATATATATATATATATATAATCAGGGCCGGATACCACCTCACCTAGCAATAGATGTTTCGTCCTTTTTAGGACGACATTTTTTGTTATTTGAAGCCCCACCCTGGCTTTTGCCAGGGGCCGCAATATAGGCAGGCCATAAATATGGCCAATTGTCTGAACGCGGTTTCTGGGACCTCTCCACGGTGATCCTCACCCGCATTGTGGCACTCTGTGTCATCGGGTGTTTATCGCTTGTGTGATGTCCTGGTGGGGTAGAAAGTCAGTCAGTCAGTCAATCAGGGCCGGATTTGGACTTAACGAGGTCTTAAACTGTATAAAACCCCGAGGCCCCAACGTTTTAAATGACGCCAGAAAATTTCAGGAAACTTCTAAATTTAAACGCCTTTTGAGTATATGCATGATGGAGATATGTTCTAGTTTAATTGTCATTAAAAGAAATAATAAGGAACGTGTTTGCATAATCACAAAAACTATATTATACATATAGCCCTTTAGAAGGCTCACATTACAACCTAAAACATTGTTTTTTTTCTAAATACAAAATCATTGATAACTTCATTTAAAAGATCTGATGCGCAACATGTCGAAAAAAAAAAGGGGGGGGGGGGGGGGGGGGGAGAGAGATCGCGGTGGGTTAAAAATATTGAAAGAAAGTTGCATTTGTGAGGGGAAAAAAAAAAAAAAGAAATTATAAATTATTTAAGGCCCCGGTAGATTGTAATGGGCCCTTTTCTTTCAGTTCACACCATCTCGAGGACTCAGAGATTTCGTGGATGCTCATCAGGACAGTCCAATAGTACAGGGTGTGTTAGGGTGTGAAATGAACAACGACTTGCACTAACCCTAACCCTCTCCCCCCCCCCCCCCACCCAATTCCCGTAATACAGAACTCAACCCTAAATCTCTGAGTCCCCGAGATGGGGTGAACAAAAAGAAAAGTACCATGTGATGCCCTAAGCTGTAGTATATACTTAAATCCAACACTGCATACAACACATTCATACAATATTATTAATGAGGAAGAGATGCGCCGCATGACAGCGCTTGCAGCTCGGGAGACTGAATTGATGTTGATCCGCATTTAGAGCCTACATCGGTACACAACCACAGGTCGTACACAAAAGCGGCCAACACACAAACCACGAGAAGGCGTTTTGCCATGAGAGGTAAATTACGAAAGCTGAAATTAGCCAACATGACCCCCTCAGCACGGTCGTAAACCAGACACATGCTTGGGTGTGTGAGCCACGTTATGCGGTGCACGGTGCAGAGTTTATGCTTCGGAAACGGTTAGAGGTATAAATAGTCGCGGAAATGTGCAATAATTTGTCAGCGGGGTTGAAAAGGAAATGCCAAAATAATAAAGTACTTTTTCAAAGGAATTAATCTAGAACAGAATCAGCCGGGTCGAGAAGTTGGTATAGGCAAATGATACATCATTATCATTATCAGGGTTTTTCAGTTAAAAAAAAAGAGGTGCTGAAACTCACAACAAAGTGTTTCAAAGTGGTTAGTTTATTCGTTAGTTTATCAACATATTATTCTCATTGCACACCGGACAAGTCCCTAAGCGCTCGGATCCCATCTCAGTACATCCCAAAGCGTGAGGCGACTGATAACACTAGTTCTGTGTTGGTTTATATTTCTTCTTTGGCTACCTTTATAATGTTCATGTTTGGCGACAACTCTTTTTACCTGAGGTTCTTTCTTGTAGTCTTTTGAGCGTTGTCGATTCAACGTCATCTCCTGAATCATCTTCTCGTCCTGCTTTGAGAGCACTAAGAAAGTCGGCCCGGCCAATTGTTTTTCATCTACTTACCGTGGCCCTGCCAGCAAGCCAATCCGCTCGTTCATTCCCTCTTACCCCAGAGTGTCCTGACACGAAAAGAAAACTGATTTTTTAAGACGCCGTCTTCTTAAGCATGCTCATGGAATCACTTGGGAAAAACACACATGGGGGCAAATCTGTAAAAATTGGTGCCGGTAGTTACCACAATGTGTATATCATAGTAGCGTTAGAAAAAGGTACCGGTACTGCGTGCCTTAGCGTGCCGCCGGAAAAAAAGGCCACGATTATTATTATTATTATTTTTAACCGTCTTGCAGGCCGCTTTCCGTACCCTGCAGTGTGAAACAACATGTATCAATTCGATGCCACGACGAGAGGTTGTCTAAAATCTTCTCTTCGTGTCTTCCTACAATCAGACTGCAAAAGCATTGGAATTGAGGCTGCGCTGACTGCTGAAGATGCTGACGGATCGCTTATGGGCATGCCCCGAGTGCTGCAATGTCGATACTGAACTTTAAAGAAAGGTTGAATATTGAATTAAAAGTCCACGCCTTGAGTGCAGAGCGTCAGCCAGATCCCCCTGGTAACTCCGTGCAGCGTTCTTCAACTCAGACCGTAATAATCTATTTGTGTCTCCGCGGTGTTCACTCGTTTCCAAAGGGCTCTCACAAAATCTAGCTTGTCACACACCAGTTCACCACCTACTGGTGCAGAACCGGCTAGTTTACCGTCTGCTTATGTCCCAGTACACCCTGGCTGTTGTGTGGTTTTTCTAGGCAAATTTACGTCTAGTAGTTTGCCATTGCTACCTGAACGGTCGGCTTTCTTGACACCACTGTCGAAACCAACGCAAGGCGCATGGCCTGCAGCTGGGATTGAACCCGGCATCCAGGCATTACGAAGCGTTCGCATCGACTTAGCCACAGAGCCGACACACCACCGTGACTAGGGTAAAATATCCAAAGAACACTAACTACCCAGGACCTTAAAAGCGGAAGCGATGCTTGCCACAAACACACACAAAAATGCCAACGATGGTTGGAGTGGGAGTGTGTGGGTGGGTGGGGGGAAGGGGGGGGGGGTTGTGCGACAAAATCTATTGATTTCACCTTAAGTTTGAGAGACTGTCTTCTATTTCTAATCGCCTGCATTATAGGTGAGCAGACATTTTCCACTCCTAGTCAGAGACATTTTCTAGTCATTTTCTAGTGAGCAGACATTTTCCTCTCCCCACTGCTAAAACACACAAGCATCACTATGGCACTAAAACGACAACTGATAAATTGCATGTTTATACCAACCCTCTGCTACCAATGCCAAACCTGGTCCCTAACAAGAGCACAGGAGAAAAAGATCACGACGTGCGAAATGAGATGCTTACGTAAGGCTGCCAATGTCACAAGGAGAGACAGAGTTCGAAACGAGAACGTTAGAGCAATTGTAGAAACCACACCATGCCTGCAATACATAAAGAAGCAACAAATAGAGTGGTTTGGCCACTTGATGCGAATGCAAACCGACCAACTGCCTCTACGAGCATACAACGAACAGCACTACTGCCCTAGAGCAAGAGGCAGACCGAGAGTACGATGGATAGACAATATATCAGGGATCCTGAGGCAACACGGACTAACAACAACACGTGCAACACACCTGGCCCAGGATAGAAAACTGCGACTCCCCACTACGCTGTGAGGCAATTGTGGACAAGACAAGACAAGACAAGTCAGAAGGTTGCCAGGAAACTCCTTTGACTGTCTTTACTGTGCGGATGAGGATCACCAGGGGAGCGGTCCCAGTAACCCCGTTCAACCGTTAAGTTATATTAGGGTTCCCGACTATAGCGTGTGTGGGGCTTTGAAAAAATGAAGAATTGCATCCCTTATCAGGATGATAGTTTCGATATTTGGCTGTCTTTTTCGATCTGGTTGCCTTGAATCTTGTCATTCTCGTGATGTGACCAAAACTGGCCAACCTGTGATGGGGAGCTACGGTAGGTCAGTCGATCAGCAAACTTGTTAACCGGCCCGATTCTTGTGATGGTGTCAGAGCACTGCGAGGCGTCAGTTCAGTTTTTGTGTGGGCTTTATTATATGGTAATGTAGTAACTCTGTAGTAACGCATCTGACGAGACACAATGAAATTCGCTAGGCGATAAATTGTGCAATGTATTGGTTGTGTCCTCATTTCTGCACCACTTGGTGGTGAACTGATATATGACAAGCTGGATGTTGTGAGGGTCCTTCGGGAGCGAGTGAACAGTGCCGAGGAACAGATAGACCTCATTACGGTCTGAGGAGAATGGCACTGCGAGGAGTTACAAGGGGATCTGGCCGACGCTTGACACTCGGGGGAGGGGCGAGACGGATATACAATCAGACTGTTACTGGTACCATCGGAATTTTAACTCTTCGCTTGCTGCTGAAGATGGGGACGGAGCGCTTATGGGAGTGTCCCGAGTGCTGTGTTCTTAATTCAACATTAAACATTCAACAAACGTTCATTACGAGAAAAATTGTTTTGAAGTTGCAAATGGGACAAGGGAAATAACCTCCTCCTCTAGTTAACGACCTGTTGGGCTTATGATCACCCGCACTTGTGACCACACATAAATAAATAAATACAAATAGTATCTAACAGAATGATAACTATATTGGTAGGGTCAAAACGTTCCAGGAACGGATGCAGTATTTTTCACATTTAGTTCAAAAATTACATGTATACAGATTAATTTGTGTGTGTGCTTTTTGTAGTTTTTAGAACTCTTTCAGCTAATAAAAATTTACTAACTATATATATACATATTCCTTACGTCCTTCTTAGGACGTTATTTTTTGTTATTTGAAGCCCCACTCTGGCTTTTGCCAGGGGCCGCAATATAGGCAGGTCATCATTATGGCCAAATGTCTGAACGCGGTTTCTGGGACCTCTCCACGGTGATCCTCATCCGCATGGTGGCACTTTGTGTCATTGGGTGTTTATCGCTTGTGTGATGTCCTGGTGGGGTAAAAAAGCCAAGCCTAACTATATATATATATATATATATATACATCCAATTTCGTCCTTTTTAGGACGAATTTTTTTGTCATTTGAAGCCCTACTCTGGCTTTTGCCAGGGGCCGCAATATAGGCAGGCCATCAATATGGCCAATTGTCTGAACGCGGTTTCTGGGACCTCTCCACGGCGACCCTCATCCGCATGGTGGCACTTTGTGTCATCGGGTGTTTATCGCTTGTGTGATGTCCTGGTGGGGTAGAAAGTCAGTCAGTCCGACTAACTTTATCGCGTGCATCTCAATGTGGGATGCAATTTTGTTGTTTTAAAGCCCCACCCTAGCTGTTGCAGGGGGCCCTAATTTAACACAACCTATGGGTTGAACGCGGTTTCAATGCGTGATCTTCATCCGAATGGTGGCACTTTGTGTCAGCGGGTGTTTATCGCTCGGCGTGATGTTAACCCCATCAACCATTGATTACCGATAGGACGAGCACCATTTCCCCAGCACATTTCAAAAAGCGACAGTGGCACTGACTGGGGTGTAAGCAGTTTGAGAGTTTTGTCCAGGATCGAGCAGGAAAAGTCGTTGACCTAGCTAACGGGAAGATTAGTTTGACAGCGGTTAATCCGGTTGATCCTCCTTATGAATCACTGGCCTGGGAGATAAGGAAGGGATACTACTCTAAACAGACAGATAATCCCAGGCGGTGACGTAGCCGTAGGGGGCATGGAGAAATAGGCCTTCTCATTTATTAGTACAGGGGCTCTCGAGGCAGGGTGTCCACCTCAAGTGCTAAGAGGTTCCGGGTTCAATCCCCGGTAAGGGCTAGGATTTTTTCACGTGGACTTAGACTTCTAGTAATTCCCCCTGGTCTCTGGGTAGTAAGATCGGACGCCCGTGTGCATTGTTGCGCACGTAAAAAAATTTCTTGGCAGTTGGAAATCGAAAAGAGTAGCCTAATGGCGCTGTCCGGGCAAACTTTAGAGTAAAAAATCTATCCAAAGTATTTCAGGATCCTCGGCGGAGCTACAGAGCCAGTGCAGAGCTTCTTCGGACTCGGACTTGAGTTAGAAAAAGAACGGAGCACTTATAGGTTACTACACGTGTGCCATGATGTTGATCCGTTGTTCAAACCTCAAACCTCATTTATCGGAACATGTGTAAAGGACCCTGGTGACACTTTCGCATCAGGCATATGGGGGTAGGTAGGTGCTTTGCGTGAAAAAAAAAAATCACCAGGTTCAACCAGCATCCCAGAAGGGGGAGTTTTAGGTTATAATTGTGACTAGGTTATATGCGCCATATAAAAAGACTTAGCACTGCACGCCACCATGTGGCCATGAAAAAGGACCCCTATAGTGTTGGTACAATCAAAGGAGACAGACCCAAATACTGCTGCGACTGGCCACGAAGTCGTCTACCGGCGAGCCAATGGACGACCCGATTGCCGATGTAATCAGGCAAATGAGGCTGTACTTCTGTTTTTAAAGACTGATCTACCACTCAACGGGTGATGTGATCCATCTCGCAGGCTATCTTTACTTCACACGACTTTTCCTTTTACCCCTCTAACGACAGTTTACGTTAGGCTAGTTAATAGGGCTGTTTAACTAAGCTCACTCAGGTTCCAAATGTTTGAACCGAGCATGAGGCATCTACGCCCTAGCATAGAAAGATCAATAATTTAGTACAACAGGCAGTAATCCGCAGGCCACTCACTAGACCTCCCTGGGCCAAATCTGGCCCTAGGGGCTCCAGTTGAATAGCCCTGGGCTAGTATTTGGTGCTGGCTAGGGCCGGATGTAGACTTGATGAGTCCCTAAGATATATAAAGCCCCTGCCGTTTATAACTGCACCAGTTAATCTCAGAAACATTTTCAGTTTATAAAGTAATAAACGGTGGAAGTTGATGCCTATCAAGCTGATTGTTTTATTCTCAACTTAAATAGGCTACAGCACGCTAGAATAAATAAAAGACTGAGATAATGTACTCAAAATAATATTAATACAATTAAAAAATTGTAAGAGAAGTTTAAATAAACATTAAACAAAATAAAGAAAAGAAAATTGCATTTGTTAAAGAAAAGGAGATTTTTCAGGCCTCTGCAGATTGTTGGGCCCTTAGATGTAGCTGATGCCCGAATCCAACGCTGGTTGGTGTGAGCGTCGTGTCAGTGATGAATGGTGCCAGGAAGGAGGGGCAGGGATTGACCAGCATAAAGATGAGCATAAGATTTAAGCGTAGGAAAATGCGTGAGGCCGGAGAGCTGATGAGTGATTGAGTTTCTTTCAGGGATAGTACCCCTTGTTATACCCATTAACTCTTTGTGAGTTTTAGGGCTCCAGTGTTTTTGAGGGGTGGGGGGGGGGGGGGGGGGGGGAGGGGGAGGGGACTGAATAGATCCACTGCCTCACTATTAAGCGTGTCATAAAAGGTGACTAGTGGTTTTACCCTCTGAATTCAGAGTGCATCTGTCTAAGAGGCAAGGAACCAACAGTCTGCATAAAAATAAGCAGATCTTTAAAACTGATGTATATGCAGAATTCAAGTGCAGGAAAATTATTAAAGTCCAGGGAGCTGCCTGGTCTCAAGGCATGGTGTCTGCCTCAAGTGCTAGAGGTTCGAGTTCAATCCCCGGCAAGGGCTGGGATTTTTTTTGGGACCTCTAGTAATTCCCCCTAGTCTCAGGGTAGTAAGATCGAATGCCCGTGTGCATTGTTGCACACGTAAATAATTCCTTGGCAGTTGGAAAGTAAAAATAGTAGTCTAAGAGACTGCCAGGGCAAAATTTGCGTACTCACACACTTTTCTTGCTTTTCCTATACATCTGGTAGCCTTGTAAGCATACACACACACTTTTCTTCCTTTTCTTAAACATCTGGGAGCCTTGTAAGCATACACACACACACACACACACACGTGTGCATGTGCACTCACACGCATAAATACAAAAATATACACACGTCCCTATTTATAATAAAATGCAGAATGGCGCTGCAAGAAGTTAACAGGAGATCTGGCCGATGCTCAACACTTAGGGAAAGGGTGAGATGGATATACAATCAGACGGTTACTGGTACCATCGGAATTGGAACTCTTCACCTGCTGGCGAAGACTGAACACTTATGGGAGTGTCCAGAGTCCTGTGATGTTGATTCTCAATTCAAAATTCTACATATAATGAAATGCATTCACTAGTTGCTAAGCCATAGAGCTGTACTTGTACTACATAGCTATACATTTGTTTCCTTGCCTGATAAGACTCAGATGATGACAATTTTAATGGATTTTCGTGTGCAGGAAGTTCAGGTGTGTGAGGCAGTTAGCAACTGATAGATTAGCTGCTTTCGCTGCTCTGAACGGTGAGCTACTTAATGGTAAAGTATAAGTGGTGAAAGCTCTCTGGGATCAAGCAGACAGTGTAACAGTACAGAGTATCGCTACCTTAAAAAACCCAATCTTTCTTCTTTGTTAACTGGCTGTAAGCTCCAGGAGAAAGTCCTGGTTGTTCGTCCATTTGGACTTTGGCTTTGTGCCAGGACCTGAATTTTGCATGTAAATCCATTTTGCTAACTTATTTGTTTGCAGTTGGTTATTCCTTGCCACTTGGGCTGATGCATTCCAACTTTGAATGAATCTCCCAGTTAGTCCACTCTTACAGCATGTTTTTTTTTTTAATAGGTTAGACAGTGAGTCTATTCTTGTTTTCCCCACCATGGGGCTCGGTAACACACACAGGAACAAAGACTAATTCAGCAGGCATGTGCCAGAGTTCTGGATAATACTCAGTGCTGAAGGGAATTAGTAGTACATTTTACCCCACTAGGACATCACATAAGCAATAAACACCAGATGACACAAAGTGCCACCATGTGGATGAGGATCACCCATGGAGAGGTCCCGGAAACCGTATTCAGCCATTCATCATCATCATCATCATCAGTTCTCGTTATGCCTAGTGGCACATGAGGCTTCAGAGAGGACTTTCCATGCTTTCCTGTCCTGCGCAATCTTCAGTGCAGTTTTCCATGTCAAAGGTGCCGCACTCAGATCACTTTCCATCGTTCGTCTCCATGTTGTTTTTGGGCGCCCCTGTTTTCCCTTTCCCTCTGGTGTCCATGTGAGAGCTGTTTTGGCGGGTATATCAGAATTCATATCAGCATTCAGCCATTAGACCATATTTATAGCGGGGCTATATTCCGGCCCCTGCTAAGAGCCAGGGTGGGGCTTCAAATAACGAAAAATTGCATCCACTAGGGGATGACAATTATAACTGACATTTACTGATGGGAAAACATTAGCAGATTTTATATGAGATATATGAGATTGCAGCTAGCACTTTCAGCTTGGGAACTTTTCATTGGCTACTGAAGAAGAAGATGGAATCCATATGGGAATATCCTGAGCTCAATGATGTGCAATTCTTGATTCCTTCATTCATTTTAGCATTGATTTTTGTGATTTGTTTCATATAAAAATATGAAATGAGAGGATTTTTGTTATTTGAAATATATTATTTTTTTTCAGACAAGAAGATCTACCAATTTCTGCAACAGCCATTATCCACTGAAGACTACCAGCTAGTCCAAGCACAACTACCATTACCAACTTGTCCAAGCACAACTACTATCACCAACCAGTCCAAGCACAACTACCATTACCAGCTTGTCCAAGCACAACTACCATTACCAACTTGTCCAAGCACAACTACCATTACCAACCAGTCCAAGCACAACTACCATTACCAACCAGTCCAAGCACAACTACCATTACCAACCAGTCCAAGCAGAACTACCATTACCAACTTGTCAAAGCAGAACTACCATTACCAACTTGTCCAAGCAGAACTACCATTACCAACTTGTCCAAGCACAACTACCATTACCAACTTGTCCAAGCAGAACTACCATTACCAACTTGTCCAAGCAGAACTACCATTACCAACTTGTCCAAGCACAACTACCATTACCAACTTGTCCAAGCAAAACTACCATTACCAACTTGTCCAAGCAGAACTACCATTACCAACTTGTCCAAGCACAACTACCATTACCAACTAGGCCAAGCACAACTACCAACTCTAGCACCATATACTGTTTCTAGTGAAGAATACCTACCTGCCTATAGAGAACTGTTTGTCATCTGTAAGATATTCCACTTTCCCTTGAATATCAGAACAACAGATTTAGCAGTGGTTTCATTGCCTTCTAATCACTAATGGTTATACAGAGGCAAAGAAATTTCTAACTTCATTTCTTATCTATTGATTATCAAAGAAAAAAGATTATTGTTTAAAATATTACTTTCTTTTGCAGTATAACCCCAAAGAAATCTGAAAACCAACAGGTTGGCCAAAATAAAGACATTATTGAAGCTTAAGCTGAAAAATATTTCCATATAAACATGCTGCAGATTGGCCCATTTTTCTCTGGGGCTTTCATGTTTTTCAACTGCCTGCCTGAAAAGATTTGGTGAATTATATTAGGACAATTTTATACACACAGATCTTAAGTTAGTAATTTGACTGTTTAAAAAAAAAAGAGATACAAGAACTGTGATAATGAATTTGTTTGGGTGGCGGAAGAGCGTGAACATCAGCGAGCAAGACCTGACCTTTAAAGTTCGTTACCTTGGTAATGTTCAGACCACTTTAATGAAAGGTGAAGGATGTGTTGATCGTCCTACAAATGCCATATGGAACAACTACCTTCGCAGCGACAACCTGGGGATTGAGATGACAGTTGTAGTCACTGCTTCAGGAATGAAAGCATATACCAAAGAGCAGGGTCTTACAGAATATCGAGCCCACAGAATATCTTACTGCATTGCACACCCTGCATATCCTCGCCTCTTTGTGTGGGTGTACCGGCACGAGGGTCGGAAGATGAAAATGGAGCTACGTTGCCATGCTGTTATGTGCAAAAATGAGGCAAAAGCCAAAACTATGGCTCTCCAACTGCATCAGAAACTCACATTTGCTCTCAAGGAATTCCAGCGAGAGAAATTACGAAAACAAAACTCAAGACTTACTGTTCAGCGCACCAAAGTATTGTCTAACAATGGCAACATCCTTCCTCTACGAACACAGCTTTTGAGCACAGCAAAAAATTTCCGACCACCTGTGTCAAAATCTCAAGCAGCACTTAAGCTTGGCGCCATCACAGAAGATGAAGAAGATGAGTGCATTGGTGCTGACGAAGAAGAAATGATTAAAATGAAATACCACGGACTAAAACGAGGAAGTGTGGGTCCTCGATTGCAGGGTAATAATAACAATGACATCTTTCTACCATCCCTTCCAGGAGTTGGTCCTTCTTCACAGCGTGAGCTCTTTCATCACGGTGAAGAGCACCATGACATCCTGGAGGCTTTAGATCTAGAATCGGCTGATTCCTTTGATGCAGACTACTTCAACTGTGACCCTATCATCAACCTTGAACTTGGTAATGACCTGAATGAGCTTCGTAAGGATGATGCTGTCAAGTACTGCATGAACAACAATTCCGACTCGGATGAAGAGAGCGCAGAATCAGGATATCACGATCAAGACCAGGATGCAACAGAGTGTGAGAAGGAAAAACTGAGAAGTAAAGAGCCAGAAATGACAGAAGATGAAGAATATGCAGTTGTGATTTGTCAGTTACCCTCTATGTGACTGAAAGTGAGTTTTAATAAATTAAATATGGCGCACCGTGCCACATTAATGTGAAACTAAATTCTGATTCAATCAGGAATTAAAGACATTGTCAAAACATTTATCTGCCGACAATAAATATTCAGATATATGTAATGTGTGTGATATATCTGCACATATAATACATATAAGCTTATACACCAAGATAAACTGAACATATATATGATGGTGTGTTTTATACATATATATATATGTGTGTGTATGTGTGTGTGTGTATACACACACACACACACCCACACAAAACAATAGAAACCTAGCATTTCTTTGTTGCTATAGTACATATGGGTGTAAATATGCACAGAAACTAAGTATTTCTTTGTTGATATAGTATGTATTGGCACTTTGCCAGAGTCACCTAAGTGCTAAGTCTTTGTTTTGAACATTGAGATCTCTCCTTAAAACTGCAGTTGCATGAAAAGTAATATTTCATTTTGATCATTTTGGAGAAGGAATTCACACGTGTGCCTTTGGTATTTGTAAAATGTCAAATAACTGCCTTGCAGTTGGGCTTAGGTGACTTTAGCAGTATGCAGCCAAACTTTGTGATCTTGTTTGTTTGTTTTAGTATCCAGAAGCCATGAGTTGATAACACTTAGGCTCAGTATTATGGATATCGCAACCCTTCGGCCTTGATTCCATGATAAATACTGTAAATCTGGTAGAAATACGGCTTCTCTGCCTACCCCCAGGAGTGAACCCGGACCACAAGGAGTTTGTCACCCGGTTACCGCGCAATCCGGTTTAGCCAACTACGCTAGAGAGCCAGGCCTGTGATCTTAAATAATATGACCAGTATGTTTGAAACAAATCACTCCTTATCCTGCCTGTGTAACAGGCATGTAAACTGACGACATTCAGCAGTGCTGGGAACTTGCAAACAATACTTCTTCTTCAGCTTCCTCACATTCATCAGCTGTAAAACTCTGATGCAAAGTCCTGGTTGTTCGTCTAGTTCTGGGCTTGTTCTAGAACTTGAGTGTTGTCAGCACATCTGTTTTACAGATATGACTATTGTATGTGCAGAATGTTGGTTGCTTATCTCTCAGGCAGATGCACTGCAAATTTTAAGGAAACATTATTCCTATCTGCTGTGTTGAGACCTGCGGTTGAGAAGGTCTTTCTAGAATGAACAATACAAGTAACATAGATTCCAAAGAGTGTTATTGAATGCAGTGAAGCACAACAATACGGAAATACCCAGCAAAAGATGCTCACTCAGCAAAAATGTAAAACATACATCTTTCTTCTTCTTCTTCTTGTCTTTCACCTTGTACCTCAGCTTTGTAAAATCTAAAATGAATGTTGAATATTAATCAAGATCCAGCATCACAGCATTTAGCACATTCCCATAAACACTCCATCTCCATCTTCAGCAGCGAGTGCAGAGTTACAGTTCCAGTGGTACTAGTAACAGTCTCATTGTAATATATTCATTTCATCTTTCACTTGAGAGTGTTAAGCATCAGCCAAATCCCCTAGTCACTCCATGCAGCACCATTCTCCTCAGATAGTAATAATCTATTTATGCCTCCACACTGTTCACTTTCTCCCAAAGACCCTTACAATATCTAGCTTGTCGTGCATCAGTTCACCATCAGCTGTCATGCGTCAGTTCACCATCAGCTGTCATGCATCAGTTCACCATCAGCTGTCATGCATCAGCTGTCGTGCATCAGTTCACCATCAGCTGTCATGCATCAGTACACCATCAGCTGTCGTGCATCAGTTCACCATCAGCTGTCATGCATCAGTTCACCATCAGCTGTCATGCATCAGTTCACCATCAGCTGTCATGCATCAGTTCACCATCAGCTGTCATGTGTCAGTTCACCATCAGCTGTCATGCATCAGTTCACCATCAGCTGTCATGCATCAGTTCACCATCAGCTGTCATGCATCAGTTCACCATCAGCTGTCATGCATCAGTTCACCATCAGCTTGTCATGCATCAGTTCACCATCAGCTGTCATGCATCAGTTCACCATCAGCTGTCATGCATCAGTTCACCATCAGCTGTCATGTGTCAGTTCACCATCAGCTGTCATGTGTCAGTTCACCATCAGCTGTCATGCATCAGTTCACCATCAGCTGTCATGTGTCAGTTCACCATCAGCTGTCATGTGTCAGTTCACCATCAGCTGTCATGCATCAGTTCACCATCAGCTGTCATGTGTCAGTTCACCATCAGCTGTCATGCATCAGTTCACCATCAGCTGTCATGTGTCAGTTCACCATCAGCTGTCATGTGTCAGTTCACCATCAGCTGTCATGCATTAGTTCACTATCAGCTTGTTATGCATCAGTTCACCATCAGCTGTCATGCATCAGTTCACCATCAGCTGTCATGCTTCAGTTCACCATCAGCTGTCATGCATCAGTTCACTATCAGCTTGTTATGCATCAGTTCACCATCAGCTGTCATGCATCAGTTCACTATCAGCTGTCATGCATTAGTTCACCATCAGCTGTCATGCATCAGTTCACCATCAGCTGGTGAGGAATCAACCAGTCTGTCTACCTGTTCATTTTACAATACAACATCATGAGCTGGAGAAAATATTTAAAGGATGCTAACTACCCAAGACCTCTGAAGTGATGCTTGCCACTCTGCATGGAGCATACCTGTCTCCAGCTTTCTCAACGGGCTCTGCAAGTCAGTTACACAGTGCTTAGCTGACTCTTGAGCCAGTGACCACCTCCACCTCCATTCTCAAACTAATTGTTGTGGTATCATATGCCAGGCTGTGTTGCACCAAGTGATGTCCATTTGCCGTTATATAAACCACCATACACTTTATCTGCCTCTGAACATAGAGCAATCTATATAGATAATCACATTACTTGGGCAAAAACCCTCATGAATTATGTAGAAACTAAAGCAAATGACAGACATGGAAGAGAGAATTAATGAACAGATACATGGTAGACAGTCTTACAGTAATTACTCTAATAACTTTTACATGGTAGAAAAGATACAGACACACATTCAGGACAGTTTCATGAAATACACAAAGACTGTCATACAGAAACAAGTATTTGATTAAGAAAGTCAGAGTGGTGTTTCCTCATGGTAAATTTAGACAATGAAGATACAAAGAACAGATTGCACAATTTACAGCTTGGTATATTCAGCTGTACCACATCAGATGCGTATGACAGTAGCAGTTCCAGACTGTGATGACCTGTTTTTATGTACTCATTCCTAGAGAGTCTTGGCCATTTCTAGTTGTTATGCATTAATTTACCATTTAGTGGTGCAGATCCAGCCAATCTTTATTCAGGTTTGTTTCCAACTCACCTGTAAGCCTCGGGGAAAATATCCAAATGAGGCTAACTACCCACCCCTGAAGCGGTGCTTGCTACTTTGCATTGAGCATGCCTGACCACATCTTTTTAAAAAATACTGCTTACTTTGTGAGTCTGTTACAATCACATCATGTCTTTAGAGCTGGTTCTCAAACAAATGGAGAGCTGCAGTGGCTGCCTCCACCTCCATTCACTGACTAGATGTTTTGTTATCATGTACCAGGCTTTGTTACACGATGAGGATCATCCATTTGTTTTTGTTATGAACCCCCATGCACATCTTCTTCTAAGTCATTAGAAAGTGAGTTGCGACTGAAGTGTGAAAGCTAGAATAATAAATGTTTTACATATAATACCAAAAAAAAAAAAAAAAAAAAAAAAAAATCTGCTAATGGACATAGAGAGCAAATGGTTTTATGTGAGACTTGCCTATTAGTTTGTTGGCCCATTCAGTTCTAGAAGGTGGGGACAGGAAGGGTTTTCTGGAAATGTCTAAAGAGCTTGAGAATGAGAGAGAGAATAAATACAAAAAAATATCATGACCATTATCAACTGTATCATAAATGTAAATGGAATGTTATTTATTCATACATGTTGCCCAATATATATGACTGCAACAGTCTGTAAATACACAAACGGAAACCTTTGTAAACACACACAAAGAAGGAAACATCATGTAACTTGTAAATTCATGAAGTATGTTGTTCTTAAATAAAAGCTAACCAAAAAAAAAAATGATTGACATCCAACCCATTTCTCTTCTGGTCATTGTGGTGTCAAATTATCTAGTACCAGAGAGGGAACCACACTGAGGGAAAAAAAAAATCATTGCAAGTCAGACTTGAACGTTGGCTGCCTGCTTGCAATTGGCAGGCCGTATTTAGACACGGGGCGGCAGCATTTTTGGGGGAGGCAAAATTGCACAGCTTACTGTTTATTGTCTGTAAAAGACTAGCAGTGTTGAAGTTTAGCTGAGGAAAGTAAAGAAAAAAGAATCCTTTTCATGCCTTTAGGTAAATGGGAAGAGCGCCCATGTTTTTTTACAGAACATAGGCACTAGGTGGGTAATGTGGTCAGCATTACGCCGGCCGTCTTTACTTCCCCAGGACAGCCATCCCGGTACCCATTTTAGGCTGGGTAGACCTGCGACGCCCTATACCAAGGTAAAAATCCACGCAGCCAGCAATGGGTTTCGATCGCAGTACATTGAAATTACGAGTCGGACTCGCAACGCCTAAGCCGCGGACGCCGCTAGTTGGGGGAAGAGGCTTGTAAAATAAATTTCGGCAGTGTTATCATAGATCCTTGATACAGCCTTGGTTATTGGTTTTTGTGCACGTATGTATGCCACAATATTTTTTTTTAAACAGTTATTCCGTCCCAATGTGGGACACAGTTTGTCGTATTCAAAGCCCCACGCTGGCTGTTGCCAGGGGCCCTAATGTAACCCAACCTATGGGTTGAACGGGGTTTCTGTGACCTGTCCCTGGGTGATCCTCATCCAAAATGTGACATTTTGTGTCACAGGGTGTTTATCGCTTGGTGTGATGTCCTCGTGGGGGGGGGGGGGGGGGGGGGGGGGGGGGGGGGGGGGGGGGTAGAACGTCGACCAGTCATTGAACATTTTGCCCCAAATTATGCGTGTGTTGTCCTAAATAAACACTTATGGTGACATATTATTCTGCTGCTTTTCTGTCTCTGGAACTGTTGAAAATTATCAGCAGTTGCATCTGCATTTGTGGAGACAAAAAGTTCTTACACTTCACACATGATTCTGAAAGAACGCTGAAAATGGTGGATGACTGATTGCTATTGAAGTGACAGTAGGCCTTGTGCAGTAATACTTGTGCAGCTGTTGGGTTATCATAAGCTCTGCCAGCGTCCACAACGAACTGCAATTCTAGAGGTGGACTGCAGGTGTTGGCACCTGCTGCAGTGTTTATGCATGTAATATGCGTGCATGTTGTTGATTTCACCGAGAGTGCTGGTGGTTCCTTGTCCACACAGGGTGACGATAGGGTTTGTGTGGTGTTCTCCGGCACATGAAAGGAGCAGTTCTGTGGCGACATGTTGCACTAAAGATAGAACTGCAGCTGATTTAAAAATGAAGATATAAAAATTAAAATAAATTGGTGATCCTGTATCAACTACCTTTCTAAATTCATCAACATATCATCAGCTGGTTATAATACAACACTTAGGTAGGTAGGTGCGTTGCTGAAAAAAAAAAATCGTCACGTTCAGCTAGCATCCCCGAAGGGGGAGCTTTAGGTTATAATTGTGACTAGATATATGCGCCATATTAAATGGCTTAGCATTGCAGTCTATCAAGAGCCCTGAAAAGGACTCCCACAGTGTTGATGTGATTTTAAAAAAATAGACCCAAATACTGTCTCGATCGGCAACGAAGTCATCAACCAGCCAGCCTGTGGGCGACCCAGTCACCGAAGGATACAACAGTTGCCATTGACCCAACGGGCATATGCTGCTAGCTCAGTGTTCCTCATCCTTTTTACATCTGCGGCCCAAAAACACTGGGAAAATTGTTTCGCTGCCCATCTGGCAGCTAAGCGAACACCGGAACAAAAATAAAATGTAGATGGCAGTTTATTTGTTAAATCTGATGTCACAAAATTACAGTTGTCAGCTAATGTGACATCTGCTGCTGTTTAGTGGTTTAAACATCTAATATATGTGGTTGGATCGTTGTGTCTGATTTATAAAACACTACAGTAACATCCATTTTCCCGTTTGGTTTTTACTATTGTCATGTCTGAGAAAGTCTTTTCACACAGACAGGATGTCCCTGAGATGTTAATCCTACAGACTGGAAGAGAACAACCACCAACCCTACTACGTTACGTGAGTAAGCAGAATTTATTTGGCAGCCTAAAGCGACTTTTCCTTGGGCCACCAATGGGCCACCGCCCATGGGTTGAAGAACACTGTGCCAGATCTCTGATTGATGTGGTCAACAATCATGTTGATCGTTTTTACTTTCCGTGATGTTTCCTGGTACCTGTTGTGGACTAGGTCGAGATGGAAAACCATGTCATTGGTGAAAGTTCCCTTGGATGAGTATTCAAACCCAAGATAATAGGATCAAGTCAGTGTCTAGCGACTACTCGGCCACGGCCACCAAATTGTCATTTACTACATGATACATTTAAAAAGTAACAATAGTTGGGAAATCGTTTCTAGGATGGCCTTCTTGAAGAGACTAAGAAAGGGCTAAAAATGTATGAGCCTCTGAGAGTTTAAATAAATCCCTGCATATCAGAGAGTTGAAATAAATCCATGCATATCAGAGAGTTGAAATAAATCCATGCATATCAGAGAGTTTAAATAAATCCCTGCATATCAGAGAGTTGAAATAAATTCATGCATCTCGGAGAGAGTTATAATAAATCCCTGTATCTCGGAGAGAGTTATAATAAATCCCTGTATCTCGGAAAATGTTGAAATAAATCCCTGCATATCAGAGAGTTTAAATAAATCCCTGCATCTCGGAGAGAGTTTAAATAAATCCCTGCATCTCGGAGAGAGTTTAAATAAATTCCTGCATCTCGGAGAGAGTTTAAATAAATCCCTGCATCTCGGAGAGAGTTGAAAAAAATCCCTACATCTCAGAGAGTGTTGAAATAAATCTCTGCACCTCGGAGAGTGTTGGAATAAATCCCTGCATCTCGGAGAGTTGAAATAAATCCCTGCAAATCAAAGAGTTTAAATAAATCCCTGCATCTCAGAGAGAGTTTAAATAAATTCCTGCACCTCAGAGAGAGTTATAGTAAATCCCTGTATCTCGGAGAGAGTTATAATAAATCCCTGTATCTCGGAGAGTGTTGAGATAAATCCCTGCATCTCGGAGAGTGTTGAAATAAGTCCCTGCATCTCGGAGAGTGTTGAAATAAATCACTGCATCTCAGAGAGAGTTGAAATAAATCCATGCATATCAGAGAGTGTTAAAATAAATCCCTGCATCTCGGAGAGAGTTGAAATAAATTCATGCAAATCAGAGAGTGTTAAAATAAATCCCTGCATCTTGGAGAGAGTTGAAATAAAATCCATGCATATCAGAGAGTGTTAAAATAAATCCCTGCATCTCGGAGAGAGTTAAAATAAATAACTGCATCTTGGAGAGAGTTGAAATAAATCCTTCCATCTTGGAGAGTATTAAAATAAATCCTTGCATCTCGGAGAGAGTTGAAATTAATCCTTGCATCTCGGAGAGAGTTGAAATAAATCCTTCCATCTCGGAGAGAGTTAAAATAAATCAAGCATCCCGGAGAAAGTTAAATCAAACACCCGGGAGAAAGTTAAAATAAATCAAGCATCCCGGAGAGGGTTGAAATAAATCAAGCATCTAGGAGAGAGTTGAAATAAATCCAAGCATCCCAAAGAGAGTTGAAATAAATAAAGCATCCCTGAGAGAGTTGAAATAAATCAAGCATCCCTGAGAGAGTTGAAATAAATCAAGCATCCCGGAGAGAGTTGAAATAAATCAAGCATCCCAGAGAGAGCTGAAACAAATCCCTGAATCTCAGAGAGTGTTGAAATAAATTCAGCATCTCGAAAAGCGTCGGACACAGTTGATTTAAATTCCTACATCTTGGAGAGCATTGAAATAAACATTTTTTTAAGCAAGTCAGTAAAATTAAGAGAGGGTGTCGAAAAGTGTTAAATTTGTTCGTGGCTTATGTAACTGTCATTACTAAAATGTCGAAACCAGGATATCTTTAAAAGCCTTCATTTACGAGAACTATATAAGGCCAATGTTTCTCGATGCTGCTTAGATGGCAGTTGAAAACACCCCAACAGCCCCTATCCTTTAGAAAGTGATAGTGTTATATAATGTGTCATAGGGAAGCCTAGGAATCACAGTCAGTTAAGGCCAGTGATAAAGTTACTCCTCTCAATAGCACACAACTTGGGCATTACAGTAGCCGCCATATGTTGCTCACACAGCATGATTCCTGACTCGTCCCGCCTTGTTTACTCTAAAAGACAGTTAACACCAGTGTTTGGAACAAAGCATGCTGCTGAAGCTGCCTGGTCCTCGCTCTTAAGCCAAACTCATAAGAAGAAAAACAAATTCAGTGAAAAGCTATACAGACTTATTTAATTAAAAAAAAAAAAAAAAACTGAAAGAAAAATAGTGGAAAGCTAATGAAAAAAAAATTAAGATAAGTCTACACTGAAGCAGCTAGACCTATTATGGAATTCCCTTTAGTCTCATGAGCAGAGGCAGCAGCGAAATAAACCTGTGAAACTTCTCAAGCAAGTGCTTATTGCTATTTTAAGCACAACACAATAGGATAAGGGGTTGAAGAAAAAAAAACTGCTTGGTAGTGAGGTAGTTAAATTATTATTCTTTTTGCCAGATCTGTACAGCGAATGTACTCGCAAAATTCAAGTTCTGGAACAATTAAGAATCGACATCATAACACTTGGAACACCCCCATGAGCACTCCATTCCCATCTTCAACAGCAAGCGAAGAGTTTCAATTACGATGGTACCAGCACTGGCTGATTGTACATCCGTCTCGCCTTTCCCTTGAATTTTGAGCGTCGGTCAGATTCATTGGTAACTACTCGTAGCGCCATTATCCTCAGACCGTAATGATCTGTTTGTGCCTTCGCAATGTTCACTCGCTCCCAAATGGCCCCCAACAACATCTAGCTTGTCATAGATCAATTCAACACCAAGTGGTGCTGAGCCAGCCAGTTTATCTATCTGCTAGTTTCCCAATATACCTGCATACATGGAGAAAATATCTAAAAGGACGCAAACTACCCGGGACCTCCGAAGCGATGATGACAACTCTGCACTGACACCCTAGTATAAAGAACCTATGGCGCTACATCTACCTGCGAGTTAAAAGTAAACATTCTGAGATCATGCCTCTTGCCTGTAGCTACTTAGGATGAGGTCACGCATTCTTACCCGGTTACTCAATAAACAAATTGAAGCGTTGAAGCAACAGAAACATTCTTGAAATACTATGAACCAAGAAGCATCGGACATGATCTGAGTATCGACGAGAATTGGCTCAAAAACAGCACCCTGTTAGAAAAACTAAGTTATTTTCCATATACTTAACGTTATGGTGACATTGAGAGAACATCGATGGGGGTCGTACCGTTTCCGGAGAACGAGGCAGAGACTTATCTCCGTTAAGTGGACACAAGACATTCAAGATGCATTGGCTAAGAAAGCACATAGGGCTGGAGAACTGGCTAGAGACAGATCAACTGTCGAGCCTGCCATAACGAGGGCGACGTCCCGTCAAGGACATGCTAATTCATGCTGAAGGTTGGTAGTACCCCACCAGGACATCACGCAAGCGGTAAACACCCGGTGACACAAAGTGCTACCATGCGGATGAGGATCACCAGTGGAGAGGTCCTAGAAACCTCTTTTAGTAGTTAGGCCATATCTATGCCCCGGCTATATTCAGGGCCCCCGACAGAAGCTAGGCTGGGGCTTAAAAAGAAATCAACAAAAAATTGCATTCCTCATGGGGACTAAAAAGGTATAATTGGTAAAATTTATGATGATAATGATGAATCTAGCGATGCCGATAGGGAACTAAAAGATGGACACAAAATTTGACTTAGCGGTAAAAAGAGGAAAACCTGTTCGTAGTAGTGAGATGGCGTCTAATATTGGTTAGGGCAACATGAAAAGCATTCTGAGTGCAAGGCATAGAATAGTTGAGGGATGAGTGAATCCCGTGAGAGGAATGAATAGATGAGGAAAAGCAATCAAGCATGGAGGTCTGTGGAAATAAGCGAATAAGTGAAGTCTATTCGAGACACGATTCGTGTGAAGCATTGACAGACTGTGTGTCCATTTTATAGGATCATTTGGCTGTATAGTAGACAGTGCATTGGAACAGAGAATGCATACATTGAAGGACTGCTACAACATGGGTGAGAAGAGGTTCTGCAAGATATTCAACACTGAGAGTAAAACACAGGCGGACTATTAATCAGGTTGTAACTGGTGCTATTGGCATGCTAACTTTTCGTTGGCTACTGAGGGTGGGGACGGTGTAGACGTGAGAATGTCCCCTTGCAGTGATGTCAATTTTTATTTCATTCACGCGTTCGTTCCTTTGGCTTTTGGCTCGAGCTGTGACAGAACATGAGCTGCGCTGGCCGGTGCAATGCTGTGTCAGATGAATACGTGTACAGAAAACGCTAGGTAAGTTACAGTTATCTATTACCATGTGTTTTATAATGAAAGTGTTTGAGACGTTAGTGGCTAGAAGCCCGCCTGCGGATTGGAAAGTCGTGGGTTCGCGTCCTAAAGGAGCATGACTTGTTTCAAAAATGACCTTGTCTCCTTGGTCGACCCGGCCTTGAGTGGGTACCATGTGCATTTCTGGGAAGTAAAGGCGGCCGACGTGATGCTGACCACATCACCCATCAAGTGCCAGTAGGTATATTCACGTTCCTTAACTCCCAATACGTCTAAAGGCGTGGAAAAGGGACCTTACTACTGTATCTGTTGTATAATCGCATAGTCAATCATTGGTAGAAAAAATATGCAAGTGACCGACTGGGCCAGAGGGACACTAGTCATAAGCAGCACCGGTAAATATGTCCAAATGTTGATGAATATTGAAATTTTTGTGTGTGATTCTTTGAGGATTTACATCGGTGGTATTCCTAAAAGCAGTCAATTTTGTCACAAGAACTTTTGCTGAATCTATTGCCCTTCACTTTTTAATCTTATTTTGTTCGGTCGGATAAGGGTGGAAAAAGGGGGGGGGGGGGGGGAAGGGTGTAATATACTCAAGGGAGGCATCGGGGTCTTGCCATATACAAAAGAGAGGTGTAAAGATTTTGCCATATATCTAAGAGAAGTGGGCTCTGACCATATAACCAAGAGAGGTATGGGGATCCTGCCAAATACTCAAAGGGGACGTACAGGTATCGCCATATACTCAAGGTGGGCGCGACCTGACAAAGGGTTGAGACCACTGGCCTTCTGGTATTGACTTCGTCGTTTAGGTTCATGTTCATCGAGGGAAACAACTAATATAAAACACATTTGTATTTCGATTATATCCCTTTTACTGGTATCTGGTGAATACCGCCCCCACCCCGCCCCTTCCCACTTTTTTTCTCCCCCGTACTGCATCCCGAAACCAGTTTGTGTGGTGTGAATGATGTATGTGTGCGTATAGGACTGTTTGTGAGTATGTGCGCGCGTGTGTGAACTGAATTATAAGAATGAAAGCCAAACCAGTAGGGATTGAGAGCAAAGATAGCGAAATGATTTAATTTGTCCAGAATTATTATTTTTTTAAAAAAAAGTAAAACAATTCTCATGTATATGCGAGGTAAACTCTTACCTATTTAATTCGCAAATATCTTTTAATGAAAAGGTATATTGAGGAACTTTCCCGCACGGAGAGAGTTCCTTGCCCTCCAATTCATACCGCGGCCGGTCGCGTTGCCTGTCCTATGTTGTGGGGATGTGTCATGTATTCCTTATTTTCAACGCTTTTACCATTTTCTCCTTTCTCGTGTCGTCACCGCTCACTTGCGTGATTACTTCCACATTTTGCAACTTGCCCGACGGTTTGTGAGTATCGAAACTGCGATGTTTATATATTTCTAAGTTCCGTGTCTTTGGTTTTTATCTGGAGCGACGTGAAACGTTAAGACGGCACTGAGGGAGGGAAAGGGGGTGGGGGCGGGGGTTGTGTCAAGAGACAAATCCCTGTCACCATGTGGGAAGAATTTTTAAATATTTTGACCCCCCCCCCCCTTCCCCGGTTGTTGCCAGGAGCACTAATATAACCTAACTGTTGAACGGGGTTTCTGGGACCTCTCCATGGGTGATCCTCGTCCGATTGTGTCACCAGGTGTTTATCGCTCAGTGTGATGTCCAAGTGGGGTAAAAAGCCAGCCATGGAGTTGTGAACTGCAGGATGGCTATCATCTGCCTCCTGATAGAAGTTGTTCGATAAAAGATTCCCTCGAAACTGCGACCAGTTGTGATGTCTTATTCTGTAGTGAGTACTTCGAAATTTACCAGTCGTTCTTGATTCTGTGCTATCCGGAGATGGGGGAAAAACTTAAAATGACCTTTCAGAACAGTCTGTTTTTGGAGTACAGTTGTAAATGGTTAGTTCAATATACACGTCTGGGCAGATACCACTAATCTTTAAAATTTGTATTGCTACTTTTTTTTTAAAAGCCAATGTAATGCAGAGAAAGGGAAAAAAGGATAACTTGTATTCTCTTCTTTCTTCATAGACACCAGATAGATTCTAAAAAGGAAAGCGTTCTTCGCCAAATCCGTGGCCTATAACGAAACAGTAAATGACCACACATGTGTCTAGCTTCTAGTTCGTTAACACTGTGAAAGGTCCCTTTCCACGCCTGTAGACCTTTTGTGTATATGGGGCCTGACCTATATTTTTATAGACCAATCAGCACTTGATGGATGGTGCGGTCAGCATCACGCTGGCCGCCTTTACTTCCCAGGATTGCACCTGGTACCCACTCAAGGCTGGGTCGACCTGGTAGTCAAGGTCATTAATTTTCCGGTAATATTGTAGAGATATGAAAATCTCAAATTATATGCTCTGTGGGCATTATTTATCTCATTCTGAAGATTTTGTAAAGTCAAGAAAAATATACTTTTACTTTTCTCCAGAAGTCGTCACCTTTGTACCAGTTTGAACCTGGTTCTTTTTTAGGACTTTCTGCTTCCGATTTTAACCGAATTCGGCGACTGTGGCTTGGGCGTTGCAAATGTGCTATGTAGTGTCAAGGTGCAGGGTTCGATCCCAGCTAGAGGTGATTTGGCAGCAGACCACTTTGCCCTGATTTTGACAGTGGTATCCAGAGCCGGCCGTGCAGTTTGTGCAGTAGTAAACTGCAACAGGGATGTCTTTTGTCGAATCTCTTATTTTTACTGGCTAAAGACTGGATTATAAAAACAGTAACTGCTAACACCAAGAATGGAATTCAGTGGACCCCTTCAAAACAGCTTGATGATCTGGACTTCGCTGATGATATTTCCCTTCTGTCCCATTCACGGAATCAGATGCAAGATCAATTTAATATACTCGATGCGAGATCACAGCAGCTTGATCTGAAAATTCATAAAGGAAAGACACAGATAATGAGAATAAATCAGGCAAATAATAATGTGATTCCTCTTAATTCCCCACTCCAAGACGTGAAGTCGTTCACCTATTTGGGCAGTAATGTAGATAAAGATGGAGGAACTGACAGAGATATTAGAATAGGAATACAAAAGGCAAGAGGAGCTTTCATAGCACTAGGGAATTTGTGAAAGTCAAAAGAAATTAAAAAAAAAAATACAAAATTAAATTTCTTTTTTAAATTCTTATGTCAAATCAGTACTTTTAGCCTGAGGATTTAGGGCCGTCTGGCTAGTGCTGTCGCCACGGACTGTGCAGGTTACGATGTTTAATTTTGCCCCCGACAGAAAAACTCCATCACTTTACCTAGGGTCGAACTCGGGTCTGCAGCATGACTTTGTAACCGGTCCGTCAGACGCTTCTCTAATACTTGTTAATTTTCTAAATAAATAAATAACGACTTATATAAGATCGCGAGTATACCTCTTACTACCTTACCCCGATCGTTACCTCCAGTATAGATTTTAAGAAAGTGTATTTTAATGTGACCAAAATGTTTCTGTTTTCTCTTTTTGTTTTTAAATTTCATTTAGTTTTTCTCTTTTCATTCGCAGTCTTTCTCCGTACTGGACTATTTTTGTTTCCATGAAATACAATTTATTCTTTTGTATATCTATAACCCCAAAGACTCAATTCTAGTTGCCTATTTATTGTTCAAGTTTCTGTATCACACATCAGGGTTGAATATACATAACATTGGACAATTCTTATTTTTGAATGTGTTCTTTATCTCACTAGCTGTTAATAATTAATATAAAGGTAAGAAATATATACTGAATTCGTTGAAAGGGTTCGCAAGTTTACTCTTACAATCAGGTGCAGTTTTCTTGATGAACATTTTCTGCACTAAATCTTTAGCAGTCTCAATCTGTCGCCCTGGTTGTAAACACTATTAGACTAATGTTCATAGATTCTGCAAAAGTCGTATGTATCGCGAACCACCAACATCATTTATTGACCGGTGGCGCGGTGATTTATGTCACAGGCGTGAGGGTAAGTTAAGTCCAACATGATGTGTATAAGGAGATACTCCGTACGTCACTCGGGCGCCAGTCCTTCACTGTTCTGGTTTTACGGAACCTCACGCAAGACCCCTGCAGGACATCCTCGTCGTGCGCCACGGATAATGTCTCAAATGAGCATTAACAGAGCTGTCAGGGGATCTCGGAGTTTGGCGGCCCCCAGAGGTGATGTGTCCATGTGGCTCTCATCAGCCCGCCCCCAAACGCTTGGGTGAAAAAGGTTATCAAACTCATTAGGAACATGAGTATGCTTGCCAAACGTACAGCTAAAATCACAACCTTTGGTTAAAAGATTGCGGAGTGAAGAGAACATTGTTCACTGTACATCCTCTGTTAACCCTCAGTTTCGTCGTCACCGCGCTGAGGTACACCACAACAGCAACCATCCATAGGCTGGCCATCCATGTACATCCTCGGTTAACCCTCTGTGTCGTCGTCACCGCGCTCAGGTACACCACAAAAGCAACAGCCCACTGGCTGGCTAAGCCTAAATGTCCGACAAAACTAGATCCTACGGCCCACGAATAAGCTCAAAATCTGACCATCACAATTTGTATTGAACGGGAAAAGACCAAATGTCCACACCCAAAGACCCCACTCGCCCGAGTGTTGGGACCAAACTGATAACGATATGCCTGACGCAGGATGAAAAATTATGTCGGGCTAACGGCTCGTCAAAGAAATCTAACGTGCAAAGAAAAAAAGAAAGTACCTATTCGGGTGGTCACAAAAGTCCAAAACCCACGGGCTGCTCCCCGCTGACTTCCAGAGGGCGCAGCCCTTGTCGAGCGGGAAGCCTAATACGGTTGTGAGGTTAAGCAGGCATGTGCAGGACGTGACGATTCCTTGGGTGAGCCCAGAACCAGAGCGCCATGTGCCGGCTCTGCATACATGGAAGCCTCCTTGGATGGCGGGGAATGCCCATGATCTGCCCCTGCCTTCCCTTGAGGGCTAACCGTTCCACAAGGGGCTGCCACAAAGGGGTACTCCGGGGGCAATACCTGCGGAGAAGGAGACAAAGTGGATACCACACAAAACAATGGCCACAGTCAACCTAGAAATAGGCCTGACGTCTTCCTTCGAAGTCGGAGTACAGCTGCCCATGAGGCAGGGAACTGTAAAACGGTTGTACACGCAAAAATCAGGTCCAGATGAAAGCCAAAAGTCCAAGCGGACGATTAACCTTTACCTTCCGCCGGAATTCACAGCCGGTGAACAATAAAAAAAAAAAAATTATTGACCGTTTGTGGTTTGACTAGACAATTTATCATTCAGTAGTTTGATATTGCTATGTGGCTAAGTCGATGCGAACGCTTCGTAATGCCGGGGTGCCGGGTTCGATCCCAGCTGTGGGCCATGCGCCTTGCGTTGGTTTCGACAGTGGTATCAGGGGGGCCGACCGTCCAGGGGGCAAAGGCAAACTACTGGATGTAAATTTGCCTAGAGAAACCACACAACAGCCAGAGGCTGCTGGGGTTGGTTCTGCAACGTCCTGTAAAAGGATACGCAACTAACCTAAAGTTTGCTATTGCTTACTGAAGGGTACGGCTCTCACATCGTTGTCAAAGTCAGTGACGAGTGGTCTGCTACTAGATCACCCACTTGTGACTTGGAACTCTGGTATGTCGGGATTGTAAAACTGCCTCCACAGTTCCTGCAGTTACTGCCTGTATTTACCATTTGTAAAGGGTGTGGTTGGGGCGGTGGTGGAGGAAGGGGGAGAGTCGGTCGAAAAGATTTAGGCTGCATGGCTTGTACAGTCGCCACGAACCATGCGGGTTAAGATAATTTTTTTGTCTCAGCTCCTTACCGAGGATCGAACCTGGTTCTCCCGCACAAGAGCCCACAATTTTAACCACTCTGCAATCATGTGGCTTAAGATATTTACAGTGGAATCTCGGTTCACGAACGTAATTTGTTTTTAAAATCTGTTTAGATACCAATTTGACCGAAAACGGATACAAATTTTTTTCCATGAGAATGAATGTGAAAAATAATAATTCGTTTTCAACTCCACATTGATTGTATAAATACTTAAATCGCTATAACAGTATTTTGTGCATACATGTATGTGATAAATAACGAAAATGTCTACAGTCTTAGAACAAAAACAAATGAACGCCATGAATAGATAAATTATTGATCCAAATTTAATTCCTTTAAACACATTGAAACAAAGCTGATTAGGTAAGTACACGTTGATGGGGAAGGTTAAACTGAAAGACTTTAGTGTTTGGAAATTGAATATTTTGCCACAAAGTCTCAGATAAATTACTTTCTGGTGTTAATTTTTTTTTCTATCGTTTGTCAGCCCAAGATTTGTGCTTTTTCTGAATCACTTTGTCTACTATAGCCTGGCAACAAACAATGTTCTCTATGCCGAGTTCATTTTTTGTTGCCTGTCTTGCCCACCTTTAAGGCGGTTTATCATGGGGGGGGGGGGGGGGGGGAGGGGAGGGGGATCTTGAGCAGGGGGGTTACGGGCCGAATGGCTTTCGTAAATGCCACGAACAGTAAAAAATTAAGATTTTATTTTTGCCCCAGTCAGAGGGGAAAAAACCCATCTCTCACGCAGACAGATGCGCTCCGATTTTGGAGGAGTACTGGTTTTTTAGTCGCCTTTTACGACATGCTTGATGAAGAGACATTGGTTATAGTCGCCCCCCCCCCACCCCCCCATAAAATTTGATTCCAGAACCCACACGGGCAAGCGAGGATTCGAACCTGTGTCTTTCGAATGACAACCTAGCCTTTTTAGCAGTACTTAACTTCGGCGGCTGTTAAAGTAAAGAAAACCGTGGTTTCAGGATTGTTTCTTCAGAAACCAATGTTCTGTTCAGATACCGAGATGTTTTACCCCTGGAAAGTTTGTTCGAAAACAAAACTGTCCCAGAAAAAGAAAACAAAATGCGTTCGAGAAAGGATGTTTCATTGTAATACTAATATTTAAGGTTATTTTAACGCAGTTTGTGAAGTTCTCTTGTGCTTTTTATGTTACATTTTCACCACCGCGTTATCTTGACGGAAACGTTAACAATCGGTTTCTCTTTTTTATTTTTTTCGCGGACTGACTGATCTTTCCAAATCTTTCTCCTCCCCCCTCTCTCTCTCTCTCTCTCTCTCTCTCTCTCTCTCTCTCTCTCTCTCTCTCTCTATATATATATATATATATATATATATATATATATATATATATATATATATATATATATATATATATATATATATTACGGCTGTACCGAATATTCGCTTCGTATTCGCTTCGGGGCCGAATAGTGGACCTATTTACTATTCGGTATTCGACCGAATAGTTGCAGTCGGGCCGAATACGAATAGTAGTTACCTCACACCCGCTTCTGCATAAACGGGCTTAATGCTGACAACATGGAACGATTGGTTTTGTTGAAAGCTAATGCAGTTTTCCTGCATTCACTAAGCTGTCAGTGACAATTTCCAAGTTTTGTTACTTGTTATAATACCTAGGATTCTTTCAATCCTAGTTATTAGTTACCACAGACTCACCAAAGGATGCAGATTGTGAAGATAAGGCCAGCCAGAGAGATGAATGGAGACGAGTAATATCTGCAGCAGTAAACCTCAAGGGCTCAGAATGCTAAAGATAAGATGACTATTCTGTGCTACTTCATGTGAAGTAAAAGTTCAGCGTACATTTGACATTATGAATGTTTTTTTTAAAGATTTATTTTTTACACCACACACTATTCGTATTCGTATTCGGCCGAATAGTTGGTCCCATTATTCGTATTCGGCCGAATAGTGAAAATTACTATTCGGTACAGCCCTTATATATATATATTTATTTATATATACACACACATTTATATACATACACGCATGCACACACATGCCTTTGTACCTATATGGTTAACAGCACCCTGCTTTGTGTCCTTACCTGTCTTTATTTATACATCTACCTCTTTGTAATTCTAGCCTTCTAGATCTCTACTTCTCCATTAAAAATATTGTTGGTCTTTTGAGCGGTCCAAATCAATATTCATCACATCTTCTGTATCTGGCTTGCTTTTAGATGTTTTCCTATCAACATTGCTTTCTGTCTTTCTCTCATCCTTTCTCTCATGTGTGCCATTTATTTCTCTCCCCCCCCCCCCCCCTCCCCCCTCAATGCTGGGTCGACCTGAGATTAAAGGTCATTAAAAAAAATGTCACTTTGTCACAGTGGCACCCATAAATTATGCTATTCAGTTTATAATGCCGTTTTCATCTGGGTGTCCCAGAAGTTTTCATACATAGAAAAAATAAGCAGATCACCAACAACACTACAACACAGGAAGCCACAGTGGTAGAGCGGCTAGAAGCTTGCCTTCGGATTCGAAGGTCGTTGGTTCGAGCCCTAACGGAACAGGGCTTATTTTTTTTTTAGAAAGGACTTTCTTTTTCAGCTCGACCCAGGGTACGAAGATATAGTCCTGGGAAGTATAGGTTTCTGGCGCGATATTAACTACACCGCACACCCGAGTGCTGAATGGTCTATAAAATATATGTCTAGCCCTAAAGGTATAATACGTCTGAAGGCGTGTAAAAAGTCCTTTACTTTTATATTACAGGTATAACTCCAGCTGTACTTCTGTCTGTTCTTCAACAGCGGTGAATCGAAATGTGTTTTTAAAAACAACCCCAACCAATCAGAGCATCATATTATATAAATAAATATGGTTTAAAAAAAAAAATATTTATTACATTTTCTTTGTATGAATACTTGTAGGGATACCCATAACTGTACTTGTGCAACCTGAAAACATGACCAACATCATCATCATCGTAGTCTGACAACACTGCGTGTCGCTGGGTCTCCATGTTGCCTGATCAGCTCTCTCCAGCTGTGTTGGCCAGATACAATGGACTCAATGTCTGCATGTTTGAGGTTTGTCCAACCAGTCAGTATACGAGTCTTACTTGGTCTCCGCTTCTCCTATACCAGGGGTTCTTAACCTGTGGGTAGCGATATTAGAAAGGTTGAGAACCATTGCTTTATAGGAAGCCCTGTAGTATCCTTTGGGAGAGATTGCCGGATCTTGTTTTATGTCTGTACCATTGCATGTCGCGCCTTTTTACTGTTGATAAAAGAGATTCCTAGCAACACGAAGTGGCTTCATTGCATCGGCAACCGGTTGACTCATTGGCTCGCCGGTAGACGACAGTATTTGGGTTAGTCTCTTTTGAACGCATCAACACTGCATTAATCCTTTGTAGGGTTTCTGGTGGCGTGCAGTACTAAGGCATAATACATGGCGCACATAGCCTAGTCACAATTATAACCTAAAGCTCTCCCTTCAGGCATTCTGGCTGAACGTGAAGATTTTTTTCCCCGTCAAAACATCTACTTGAAGTGGCTTATTTATTTTTTGGACAGTAGAACTTTAAATATAATTCAGAACACTCAGCAGTTTCTCATTATGTGTTCGTTTACCTGGAAAATGGGGGAAACGAAACTCGCCATTTTATAGTTTGTGTGTGTGTGTTTTTTTTTTAAAATACACATACCTTTGCACATAATATGTTTTTACATATTTAAGATATAAATTTATACAAATCTTAAAAATAAATGTAGCATTAAAATGTTTCAAAAAGTGTAGACTTGCATTTCTTCCTTTTTCTTCTTCTTGAAGTCCATGCCGTGTTGCGTTGGTAGTCATGTCTATCCACACCTCTCTGTCTCGTGTACTTTTAGTCAGTTCTGACACACATGATCCTCCATGCACTGATGCACAACAGCTCAGTAGCTTCTCACTGGGTCTCCCTCTATGTCTCTCTTTCCCTCCAGCTTTCCTACTGTCACAATGTGCTCCACGATTTCTTCCTTGGCGTGGCCACAGTTGTGTTGTTTTGTTCTAGTCTGATGTTACCTGTCATTCTTGCAGCTCAATTTCATTTATTTTTGCATGAGATCATTTCTGTAGTAAATCAAAATACAGCAGGGTGTAGAATAAATTGAAGCAAGGGAAATAATACACACAGGCTGATATATAACAAAATGTTAGTTGCGTACCCTGTACAGGACGTTGCAGAACCAACCCCCGCATTGGCTGCTTCGGTTTTTCTAGGCAAATTTACGTCTAGTAATTTGCCATTTCTTTCTGGACAGTCAATTTCTCGATACCACTGTCGAAACCAACGCATGGCACACGGCCCGCAGCTGGGATCAAGCCCAGCACCCCGGCATTGCGAAGCGCGTGCGCAACGCCTTAGCCTCAAACGCCGAAACAGGTTGATATACAAATATATTATTAAAAAAAAAAAAATGGTTAGAGCTCTAGATAGCAGCCAGAATATGACAAACCGATTCATCCAAAGCAATGATATACACAGTTTCGCTTAAAATTAGATAATTTGGAGAAGGGGCTTTGGGTAAACGGTTGTTTACGAACCCTAGGGTGACCTAATATAACTTTGTTTGCTGCTGAAGTGCAGCTTTCTTTGTTCAAAACGTTTGGTAGCGTCTTTCCTTTGGAGTAAGCCATGCAGGCCCCATGGTTAGCTAATCCGTCATTCAAATATGGGGCGCAGTTTTTGTTTTTTAAAAGCCTCCCGCCGGCTGTAGCCAGGGGCCCTAGTATAACTTAACGACCAAAAGGGGTTTCTGGGACTTGTGCCCAGATGATCCACATCCGAATGGTGGCACCTTGAGTCACCGTACGTTGGTAGCTCATGTACTGTCGTGATTAGGTTGAACGACCAAGGTAAGGCAGGCTGGGAGAGGTATCATGCTGCAATGGCAACACATTTCAGAGGAGCTGAAATCCCATGCTCTAAATGTGGAAGGTTTCTCTAAACTCCGGCGGGTCTTTTTAGTCACAGTCGCTAAGGGCTGATTCACATGACACCCAATAGCTCAGTAAAACACTGTCCTATGAAAAGACGGACAAGTGGCAACGAGAAACGAGGATGCGGTTGAACGGGGTTTCTGGGACTGGTTGATACTGGATTCTTCCAAAATCCAAGGGAAACAAATGAAGAAAAAAAAAGGGGGAGGGGGGATTGGGGGGGGGGGTGGAGGGGGATGGGGGGGGGGGAGAGACATAATTAGTACAGCTTGGTATGAAGTCATATAATCTGTAGCAAGGGATGTCATGAGTACATTTTGGTGTTGAATAAGGCAATTTAAAGAAAAAAAAAGTGAACATTTTAGTATGGTGAAGGTTCAGTTAAGAATCAACACCATACCACTCCGGACATTCCCATAAGTGCTCCGTCCCGATCTTCACCAGCAAGCAAGGAGTTCCAGTTCCAATGATATCAGTAACTTGCCGTTTATTCAGGTAGATATGTAGTTGTACCCCACCAGGACATCACACAAGCGATAAACACCCGATGACACAAAGTGCCACCATGCGGATGATGATCACCCGTGGAGAGGTCCCAGAAACACCTTTCAGCCGTTAGGCCGTATCTATAGCTAGGCCATATCTATGCCCCGGCTATATTCAGATCCCCCGGAAGAAGCCACGGTGAGTCTTTAAACAACACAAAATTGCATTCCACATGGGAACGAACTGATTGTTTATCGTCTCCACTTGACTTTGAATGTTGAGCATCGGACAGATCCAATGGTAAACTATTTTTTTTCCAAACAATTTTTTTTCTATTCAGCTTTAATAAGCTTATCTCCACATCGGACCGCAGGTTACTTGTATCTACAGGGGCGCCCCATTATAAATGGTACATCTTTTCCCCCCAAAACGAAGTCTAATAATAATTCTTTGTATGGGCTGAGCTGTTGCTCCTAATTTACATTGTTTTATTGTGATTACCAAGTGCAAAGTTCGCCATGTCTTATATCCTCATTATGCGTGCTAATACGCACGAGTGTCCGTCACTCTGTGTATGAACTTGTGGCCCGTATGCGAGGAACTTTAATTTACTGAAGTTATTAGACACTCAGAAAGGATGAAATCCGAAGGAAAATAAGGGTAACAACAGCTATGGATTAAAAAAAATAAATTATTAAACAAGTGGAATGATTGGCCATATAACGTGGATGTCAGCAAACAGTATACCACAGCAAGCAATGCCTTATAGACCTGGTGGGAAGAGAGAATAACAGAGTTCCTTGGAATCTCTATTTACAAACCGCACAAACGAGAACTTTCCCGTAACTTATACTTCACATAGACACCCCAAAGTACAAACGGACCACGATGAGATGAAACGATGACTTGGTGTACTTCCGGAGTTATCGCTGAGTGGCTTCATGTTGGTCCCCTAAGACGCCTCCTATTTCCCGTAGCGTGAAGTCGACCCCTACAACTTCACAACATATGGGACAAAATGAATGAATAATAATAAATATGAATTAATATGATATGACACATGACACAGCACCTGCATGCAAGTTAGAATAAAATATTGAGATCAATCATCTCTTCTGTGACAGCCTAGGTATGTTGGTCACGGACTTTTACTTAGTCATCGCGCAAAAAATTCAAAAAAAAAAAAAAAAAATCAAAATCGGAGCTTGTGAACTTAAATGCTACAGACAATATTTTTAGAATTCCATACACCAAGAATAAGAAAACATTGACATCCTACATGACACTAGCATTGAGGAGAATTGGCTCATAAACAGCACCCTGTTCCGAAAGCTGAGGTATTTCTGTAAAGGACCTTCTGATTGATAATGATAATGGTATGACATAAAAAAATGTGAAAACGAACGTGATATATATGTATATATTATGCGAATAGTAACAATACAAGTAATTAATCCAGTTCTTCGACTGAGTAACTTTGCTTTTTTAAATTATATATTAAATGTTTCGATTGCCACATTGTCCAGACAGACTGTTTAAGGGTTAACTGCCTTCATTAGCTGGCAATCAACCACTCTGCATTTGTAGGATGCGAATTCTTTCAGCTAGGTAGTCTTCACTGTCAAAAAATCTCTGCGTTTCCACCTTTCCTTGTCGAATTCCGAGGGTAACCATTCACGTGACCGTTATGCGGATGCTTTCCTAGTTGAGAAATCTGGTGCAGGCTTGGGACTCGTTCATTGAACTCTGACCTGTCCTCTGTGTCTTCATCGACGGGGTGGTTTCTCCAGCTGAGGTAGCCACCTGTAAACAGAGAGGAAACAAAAGCTTGGTTTAAAACTATTTTGATAATTCTAGAAAATTTTCCATTGCACACTGACCCTCTTGAAAACTTAGCCTCATAAAATGGGTTCCAGAAATTGTAGTCGGTAAAGTTCAGTTTGGCCACACGAGCCAGTATGTGCTGGTTGGTCACTAAATATATGGTTATTTAGTCATAGTGTTTCCTCTTAAGACTTGGGTGGCGCATAGGGCAGAGGTCATAGCTGTCCATATCTTTCGGTTCGTTGCCGTCAAGATATATATTCACGCAGCCTGCAGTGGGTTTCGATAGTGGTACGTGGGAATTACGAGTCGGATTCGCAACGCTAAGCCACGGACACCGTTTCAGATTTAAGTTTAAACAAAAAATTTATATTAATTAGGCCCAAGTTTAAACCTTCCCAGATGATGGCTGAACGAAGCGTCAAAACACTTAGAGCTAGAAGTATGATTCTAAAACAGAGGATGTTTTACGATGGCGGCTTGTCGGGACGTCTATCAACAGTCTTAAATCAAGCGAGAGGGAAACACTACCTGCCATCTTACTAAACATATGGTGCTAACATTTTACTATGGATAATTTGTTTTATAAACAAAGCGTAGCTTATTTAGTATATTAAACTTACTTTGCTTTGCTTTGGTTTTATTTTAAAAACATATAGAAAAGTTTAAGAGATTTGATGCGTGTGAACTCTTTTAACACCGAACAATTCATCGTAGGTTTCCTGGTTACTCTTGGCAAGAAAGCAAAGTTAGTACAGATCCCTTTTCCCGCCTTTAGGGGCATCGGGCATATAGGAAGAGCACCCATATTTTTATTGACCAATCGGCACTAGGTGGGTAATGTGGTCAGCATTACACCAGCCGTCTTTACTTCGCCAAGACATACATCCTTGTACCCATTTTATGCCTGGGTCGACCTGCGACGCCCCATACCATGATAAAAATCCACGCAGCCAGCAGTGGGTTTCGATCGCCGTACGTTGGATTACGAGTCGGACTCGCAACGCCTAAGCCACGAACGCTCCCTTTACAAGATATGCCTTTTTCAAACCTCCTATTCGTAATAAAGGTAACTGTGGAGTTCCGATGGGTGGAAACAATCTCAGCCACACATGTTGTCATAGTGTCGGATTCTCGAAACGTGCTCAGGAAGGTGGAGTCTTGAATTAGTTAGTCTAATTAGTTAGCCTTTCCTCTTGAGCCTAGGGTGGTGCATATGGCAGAGGTCATTGGTCTCCATGTCTGGCGGTTTGTTGCCACCTGTTGTAGGTCTTGGATGTTTGTTAGGCTCATTGTTGAGCCTTTCTTGATGATGGTTCTACCCTAGGTATCTCTTCGTCTTCCCCGTTTTCTTTTCTCTTCGTTTGGAATGGATTACATCAATCCAGAGGTGGCAAGTGGTTAGTCACGTGGATATTTTCCCCAGGTATTTAGGTGTGTTTGGCAAAGCAGGCAGATAGGCTTGCTGGAATGGCCTCATTTGTGGGTGTACTGCAGCTGTACAAGGCGGAGGTGACCTGAAACCTGTGAGACAGGGTAGCAGGCGAAACGGAAGATAATGAAAATTCAAACCTGAAGAGAATGATGTTGTTTGCTTTGGGCTCCACTCGAAACTCATAGGGAAGACAAGACGAGTAGTTAACCAGTGACAACGGTTACCATCAAGATGAAAACTACTAGCTGTCTGTTTAAGATAGAGGCAGCGCCAATATTGGCTTGTCATGAATGTTGTGATGTCGAATCCTTACCCAGAGGACCCCAGCGGATTCTTCATTAGGCAGACGAATTACCTAATTCAATTCCAATATTTACGGCAAATCTTGTTCTACTTTAATGTTACTTTTTAATCCATTCAGACTAAAATAAAAGGTATGTAGGATATTACAAGGAATAGTAATAATACCTGCGTATAACTGCATGCAAAGGATAGAATGACGGTGTGAGTGGGTTGAGGGCCTTTGTTCCATTGAGGGATAGGTTGGCAGATGAAGAAGTGACAATACTCATTAATAAAACTATACAAAATACAATCTTGTATTCTCTGCGACAGTACTTTCCACATAAACAAACCCCATTGTCTCAATGAAAGTACTTCTCATAAATATCTCTCTGCCTCAATGCCAGTACTTCTCTTATAAATATCTCTCTAAATTCCAGTACTTCTCATAAAAATAAACCTCTGTCAATGCCAGCACTTCTCATATAAATATCCCTCTGTCTCAATGCCAGTATTTCTCATATAAATATCTCTTTGTCTCAAAGCCAGTACTTTTCATATAAATATCCCTTTGTCTCAATGCCAGCACTTCTCATATAAATATCCCTTTGTCTCAATGCCAGCACTTCTCATATAAATATCCCTTTGTCTCAATGCAAGTACTTCTCATATAAATATCCCTTTGTCTCAATCCCAGTACTTCTCATATAAATATCCCTTTGTCTCAAAGCCATTGCTTCTGATATAAATATCTCTCTGTCTCAAGCCAGTGCGTCTCATATAAATATACCTCTGCCTCAATGCCAGTACTTCTCATATAAATATCCCTCTGTGTCAATGCCAGTACTTCTCAAATAAATATACCCCTGTATCGATGCCAGTACTTCTGATATAAATATCTCTATGTCATAATTCCAGTCAGTACTCACCGACAGCAATACATACGAAGAGACAGCCTCCTACCCCTGGAAGTATTGGGGCCCAGAGCAGTTGGTAGGCTTCAGCTTCCAACATGGTGATGTATATAACAACAGCTATGGCAGCGGAAACTCCTGTATATAGCAAACGGAAACATATGAGGCATATAAATGAGTCCTGATGTCAGACACAATTTATTGTTGTTTTGAAGCCCCCCCCCCCCCCCCGGCTGTTGCCGGGGGCACTAATGTAACCCAACCTGTGGTTTGAACGGGTTTCTAGGACTTGCCCCGGGTGATGTTTATCCGAATGGTGGCACTTTGTGTCAACAGGTGTTTATCGCTCGGTGTGATGTCCTAGTGGGGTTGAACAACAGTCAGTCAGGCAGTGCACTTCAGTGCAGGTAGAGAACTGTGTTTAAGTAGCTTCCTTTTCTTTTTCTGCTGCTGCTGCTGCTGCTGCTGCTGCTGCTGCTTCTTCTTCTTCTTCTTCTTCTTCTTCTTCTTCTTCTTCTTCTTCTTCTTCTTCTTCTTCTTCTTCTTCTTCTTCTTCTTCTTCTTCTTCTTCTTCTTCTTCTTCTTCTTCTTCTTCTTCTTCTTCTTCTTCTTCTTCTTCTTCTTCTTCTTCTTTTCTTCTTCTTCTTCTTCTTTCTTCTTCTTCTTCTTCTTCTTCTTCTTCTTCTTCTTCTTCTTTCTTCTTCTTCTTCTTCTTCTTCTTCTTCTTCTTCTTCTTCTTCTTCTTCTTCTTCTTCTTCTTCTTCTTCTTCTTCTTCTTCTTCTTCTTCTTCTTCTTCTTCTTCTTCTTCTTCTTCTTCTTCTTCTTCTTCTTCTTCTTCTTCTTCTTCTTCTTCTTCTTCTTCTTCTTCTTCTTCTTCTTCTTCTTCTTCTTCTTCTTCTTCTCCAACATTCCGAACACTTGAGGTTCATTGCTGGAAATATCACACGTCTCCATTTATCTCTATGTTTGGCCTTCTCTTTCCAGTTGGTAACACTAAGTGTTTGTAGATCTGTCTGGATATTATCTCTCCATCGTCTTTTTGGTCTGCCTCATGGTCTACGACCACTCAGCTCCCTTGTGTATTCAGTTTTTACCTCTGTCGTCTGGAATTCTCTATTTCAGTTTATTTGCTATGATCACGATGCTAGTGATCTACGCTGATTTATACAGATTATGAATTTCGTTGCTGCTTCTCACTTCCATTCCCTGCTGTTGATTGACCGGCTTAATCTTCCCGAATATATAATAACTGACACGCTTAGAGATTGTTGGGAAATCTGTTCCCACGAGCAGCAATGTGTGGTGATTATTTTTTTTTAGAGTTTAATGCGGGGGATGAGCACCTGAGAGTGAAACACTAAAGAAACGCATGCGATCTGATGTTTTGAAAAAGTCCTGTTTGGGGTTGTGAACAACGGATCAACATTTTGACACACGGGTAGTAACCCATAAGTGCCCCGTTCTTATTTTAACTCAAGTCTGAATCCGAAGAAGCTCAGCACAGTGCACAGGCTCTGTAACACCGGCGAGGATCCTGAAATACTTTGGGTAGATTTTCAACTCTAAATTTTGCCCTGGCAGCACCTTTAGGCTACTTTTTTCGATTTCCAACTGCCAAGGGATTTTTTTTTACGTGCGCAACAATGCACACGGGCGTCCGATCTCACTACCCAGAGACCAGTGGAAATTGTTAGAAGTCCAAGTCCGCGTGAAAAAATCCCCGGCATTGAACCCAAAACCGCTAGCACTCGACGCGGGCACCATGCCTTGAGACCACACAGTCCCATAGTTCATGTTAGTTAAATGTAAGCATGCTGATTATTTGCTTATAAATCGGCGTGTATGTGTGTGTGTTAAGTTCATAAACTGCAAACTAATAAACATTAAAACTAGATGTTTGTTTATATTAACACAAGTTATTACAAGGACATTATTAATAAAATGTTGCATGCCAGATTTGAACAGTCTACACCGAACAAGTATAAAAGTTGGACGCTAGTTCTGGAACGGACGTGAACCTATATTTTCAAGGAGGTGTGACCGTAGAGTTTGAAGCCCCACCCTGGCTTCCGCCCGGTGGGGGGAGGGGGGGGGGCTAAGTTTAGCTGGGCCATAAATATGGCTTAGGCTATAGATATGGCCTAACTGCTGAAAGGGGTTGCCGGGACCTCTCCAGTGGTAATCCTCATCCGCATGGTGGCACTCTGTGTCATCTGGTATTTATCGCTTATGTGATGTCCTGGTGGGGTACAACTTACCTACCTACCTACTTTCTGGAACAGACTATAGTCAGAAGTGCACTAGTTAGGACGAAGTGGCAAGCATGGCTTTAGTGATACCTTGTGGTTAACGTGTTTTGGATTTTTTTCCCTTTCAAGGGTGCAGGTGGTGTGGAAAATGAACGGGCAGGCAGATTGGCTAGTTCTGAACTAAGCGGTTGTGAATTTATGCATGACAAACTAGACAGGTCGTGTCCCTTTGGGTGCAAATGAACGATGCGGAGGCGCGAACAGATACATTTAGTCTGGAGAAATACTATAGCTAGGAGTGACCAGGAGAATCTGGTTGACACTCTACACTCAGAGGAAAGGCGAGACGGACATTCAATCAAACTGCTACTGGCGACATTGGAATTGGAATTCGTAGCTGGCTGCCGAAGATGCAGAAGGAGATTTCAAATTATTTTAATTTAGAGTTATAGTACAGCAAAACATGGTTCTTTATCAATGTCTACCCAAGATGACGTCCCAGGACAGCGACAAATTTTAGAGGGTGGTAAGACCGGGTTTCCCGTCTTTCCGATGCTTTTAACAACCCCAAAACATCTAGAACTGGCTCTAAACCCAACGCACATCTCAGGAGAGAGTGCAACTTAGGTCCCACGAATGCATGCAGCCTTGGTTCCACGACTGCCCGCAGCCTATCTACCACCCCCTGAAATATTAGACTGTCCCATGACCTGTGGATTTCACCTGTTTGGGGTAGGATATTCATATAGCACCCAATGCATTTCAATACATTACTACTATTTTTTTGTTTTTGAAGTTTATGTTGATCATTTGTAAAATTGAATACAGTGTAGGTGTATTATTTACTTTCCAAGGATTCTATTTTAGATATCGCCAGAAGCCAATATTGAAATCACGTTACTGTACATTGGATTAAGAGATTTCTCTTCCGATCCGATTTTTTAGCTAAAAATAAAAATCCTCACGTTTAACCAGCATCCACAAAGGGGGACCTTTAGGTTATAAATGTGACCAGGTTATGTGCGCCATTTATAATGGCTTAACATTGCTCGCCACAAATGACCCTGAAAAGGACTCTTGCAGTGCTGATGCGATCAAAGAAGACTGACCCATATACTATCCCGACCGGCGACGAAGCCGCCTACCGGTGAGCAAATGAGCGACCCGGTCGCCGATGGCGGTTTTTGTTATCTGTATTTCAGTTATACATTCCAGCCCTGTTACAGACAATGGCGGTTTATCGAAATTATACCATATTTGTTAATCCATTTCACATTTGTTTCAAATATATTATTATACCTGTCTTGCTATTTAACACGTTACTACTACTACTACCAACACCACCACCCCCACTACTACTGCTACTACTACTGCTACTGCCACTACTACTACTATTACTGCTACTACTACTACTGCTACTACTACTACTACTGCTACTACTACTACTACTACTTCTACTACTACTGCTACTACTACTACTACTACTTCTACTACTACTACTACTGCTACTACTACTACTACTGCTACTGCTACTGCTACTACTACTGCTACTACTACTAATATTACTTCTACTACTACTACTACTACCAACACCACCACCACCACTACTACTTCTACTACTACTACTACTGCTACTACTACTACTACTACTACTACTATTACTGCTACTACTACTACTACTACTACTACTACTACTACTACTACTACTACTACTACTACTACTACTACTACTACTACTACTACTACTACTACTACACCTTAAACAAAGCTTAGACCTTTCAGCCCACTTAGAAAATAAGGAAGGTGCCCACATCCGATCAATATGTGTGTTTATGTATGGGGGGGGGGGGGGGGGTGGTGGAAGGGGTGCCACTGTGTCACATTAATAAGCCACACACGCTATATTCAAAATGGTTTGGCACAGCTACAGACAATTAGTCCTACTCTTACCTGCCATAGCCGAAAACGTCAAATATGCTGCCTTGATGTGGATACGTCGCCATGACGGCCTTAGCACCAGTACGATAATTTTGATAATGTAAAGAACGATGCAGATGAAACCGGCGCAGAACGACGGTATAATGAAAGCCCTGGCCACAAGCAGCAGTGCAGGGACATCCGTGAGATCTGTAAATATAGGCATACATAGTACATTATTGAAAGAGTGCAATGGAAGCATATTGTTTAACACAGTTATACTATAGCGACAAAAAACTAGTTGACGGGGAAGTCCGTACGCCTAAAAAGTATCGTTGACCCCTGATGTAAAGGAACTGTCACTTGATTAGTTGAGCTCTAAAGTATTCGGTACTCATCAGGAACCTGCCCGCATGACTCGATTTCAGCCCCCTCCTGGTCCCACGGCCTGTCCTGTGTTGTAGGGGTGTGCATAAATTCCTTTGTGTGTGTGTGTGTGTGTGTGTGTAACGGTTTAACCGTTCTCTCTTTTCTCGTGTTATCAACGCTTACTTGAGTGATTATTTCCACGTTGTGTTATTTGCCCGACGGTTCGTAAGTATGAAAACATGGATGTTTTTATATTTCTACATTCCTTTTCAGTGGATTTTTTTCTTTTCTTTTTTTTTTTGTTTTGGGAGAAATTCATCGCCAAAGAACGTAGAAATACAAAACGCATCCCAGTTTCAATAATCGCGAACAGTCGCGTCTTCGGCGCTTTCACTTACAATACTTCTTACTTGTACACTTGCGCCTGCAGAGCCTCAAAGAGACTCACAACAACACCCCTCCCATAAACCTTATATACGGCCAGCGAACTCCAAAGAAAGCCATTTCATAACACCCCCACAACATAGGACAGGCCTTACGACCAACCGGGGTATCATGGGAGAGAAGGAACTCTCGCTGTGCGGGCAATATCGTGATAAGTTTCAAGTATTCGTGGGAGCATTATGAGCAATTCCACTCGTTATACATTACATAGATGTTGAATGTCAAAATATGGTGAAGCATCCATTATCCATATATTTAAAAGGCACATGTAACTAAACTTTTAAATGATATTTATAATCGTGGATATATTCCAAATGACCTTTTAAAATCCATATTTATAGCTCTGCCAAAGAAACCAGGCACTATAAAATGTGAAGACCATCGCACAATAAATCTCAAGAGTCACATGACTAAGATTTTACTGAGAATAATTATGAGAAGAATAAGAAACAAAATTAAACCAGAAATCAGCGATTAACAATGTGGATTTGTAGAAGGAAAAGGTACAAACAATACCATATACATCCTAAAGACATTGTCAGAAAGAGCTATAGAAGTAAAGACTGATATGTACTTGTGCTTCATAGACTATACAAAAGCATTTGACTGTGTGAAGCATGAAGAAGTGATCAAATTGTTAGAAAAATTAAACATTGATGGGAAAGATCTACGAATAATAAAGAATATGTATTGGCAGCAAACAGCAGCTATAAGAATTAACAACTGTTTAGGTACATTTCAATGCATAAATAGGGGCGTACGACAAGGATGTGTACTGTCACCTGATTTGTTTTCAATACACAGTGAATATATAATGAGATCTTTAAATGATATGCCCCGAATTATGGTTGGTGGGCACAATATAAACAATTTACGTTATGCTGATGACACAGTCTTGATAGCAACAAGTCAGAAAGAACGACAGGAAATGATAGACATTGTGGTGTTAAAAAGTTGAAGAATGGGCCTCAGTTTGAATAATGGGAAGACAGAAGTAATGGTGGTATCAAAGGATCGAATTATTCCTAAATGTATAAATAAAAGTCGATGGTATTATTTTAGGACAAGTACAGACCTTTAAGTATCTGGGCACATGGATAACATCAGATGGAAGATGCATAACTGAGATAAGAAACAGAATAGGACAGGCAAAAACTGCATTTTACAAAACGAAAAACATCTTGTGCAATATATGCTTGTCATTGAGAGTTAGAAAAAGAATTCTTGCTTGCTATATACATCCAGTTTTAACTTATGGCTATGAATCCTGGGCAAAAAGTAGGCAGGCCAAACAATTTCTTGAGGCCTCAGAGATGTGGTTTTACAGAAGAATGCTTAGAATACCTTGGACAGCCAAAAAGAGCAACCAAGAGGTTTTAAAAGAGGCGGTAGCCCGAAGACAACTTATCACAGACACCAGAAGGAGACAGTCATCATTTTTTGGCCATGTTTTGAGAAGAGGGAAAAAAGAACATGTTGTGACCACTGGTAAGATCTGTGGAAGGAGGGATAGAGAAAGACAACGAGAGAAGATGCTTGACAGTCTTGTTGCATGGCATAGAGGTGTGGCGACACACGAACTGATACATGCTGCAGGAGATCGCAGATTATGGAGAGGCATGATCGCCCACGCCAGTCGTCAAGGCACCTGATGATGATATGTTTTAAAGTTTTCTCACATTAGCGGGTGTAATTTAAAACAGTAGCTTCCCCTGGACTTTGTTTAGTTTATGGCCTCATGAAGTCTAAATTCGACCCTGGTACAAAGCTTATCAAGGCGGGGAAATGGGTCCTTGACTAACTTACCTTTACCAAAAGGGGAAGGATGAGTATTCACACTTGGTTATTTGATGCTGACGCCATAACTTTAGACCCATTAGCGCTCAGTGAGCAAGATATTTTTCAAAAACTTAAAACAATGTTTTTCTGTTGCAATTTTAAATAATGTGGACGCAAACAAGAGACTGCACGATTTATTGCCTGGTATTTTCCTGGTATCTCATCAGGTACAGTACTATAAAGTTTCCCCATTGACAAAAATAACATGTTGCACAAATATTGCCTAGCACACATCTCAACCAGCCATGGAGAAGTTCAAAAGAGAAAAACAAAATATCCAGCTAACCAAGATTGATCTCCCAAAAAAGAGCAACGGAGGGTAGGGGGAGGGGAGGGGGAGGAAAAGAGGGGGGGGGGTGGGGGGGGGAGGTGTTGAGTTCTTATTATAGAAGGATAACTCGGTGCGAAGAAAAGCGAAAGAAAATCGCATCACTGACTCCCCTTCTTTCACTGATGAAGGCTAATCGCCGCAACGTTTTTTGTTTATTCTTTGTGATCGATTCTGTAAAGCCGGCATAAACTCTTTGTTATTTCTTATCCCTTTTCTTCCCTCCCCCTGTAATTTCCTACCCTTTTAAAAACCTTAGGAAAGATGTATCTCGTCAGGTGCGTTACTACAAGCGGCTAACAAACAATTTTCTGGCGGAGAGATGTACAATGTAGCTGGACAATGTGATGTGTATAGTTTAATGGGAAACATGCATATTTGTGCTTCACTAAATGTTGATTTCAAACTGTAGAAATGCACCTGAAGATACAGTAAAATATGCCAGAGAAAAGGTACGAATAATACTACTCCAGCTTGCCTTTACTTCAAACAAAAAATTTCTCTCTCTGTGAGGGTGTGTGCGTGTGTGTAAGTGTGTGAGTGTGTGTGCGTGTGTGTAAGTGTGTGAGAGTGATGTGAGTGAGTGTGAATGAGTGTGAGTGTGTGTGTGAGTGTGAATGTGTGTGTGTGGATGTGTGTGTGTGTGTGTGAATGTGTGTGTGTGAATGTGTGTGTATGAATGTGTGTGTGAGTGTGTGCGTGCGTGCGCTTCTAACTAATCCAAGAGGATTGCTACTTTATCACATCAATTCTCTGAGAGGTGTTGTTTTGGTACTTTTAGTTCCACAAATATATTACTTTGCCTCTGTGAATTCGAAATAGCAATTACTTTACCTATCTCAGCACCAAAGAGTAGTGACTCCGTTTGTTTTGAGAGAGAAAGAAAAAGAGAATTAATTTACCCAAATTTAATTCCAGACAGTAATTACTTATCTTCCAGACAGTAATTACTTTTCTTCCAGACATTAATTAATTATCTTTTAGACAGTAATTACTTATATTCTACTCATCTACTTGGTAGAATAATGATACATGATAAGGCAGACTTGGTTATGGCCTTGTGTGAGAACGTGTGCAGTTTTCACAATTTGGTGAGACTGATGCAGAGGAGAGTGACGAGGGGGATCTGGTCGATACTCGACGCTAAGAGGAAAGGCAAGACGGACGTATAATCAGAACGCTACTGACACCACTGGTATTGGAACTCTACTATGGCTTCTGAAGATGGGGACGGAGAGCTTATGGAAATGCCCCGAGTTCTGTAATGTCGGTTCTTCAATCAACTCAACTCCACATCCAAAGAGAAATTACTTTACCAAAATTCAGTTCCAGACAGTAACTATTTATTTCCCACAGCCCCAAAGAATAACTACTTTACCTAAATTATATTCTCGACAGTAATTACTTATGACCTCCAGTTCCCAAGAGAATTACTTGAACTAAATTCAGTAATTATTTCAGTTCCAACGAAAAATTACTTTACATAAATTTAGCAATAGACACTAATTAACCAACCCCTCTAATTCCCCCAAAAAACTTTATCACTTAAATTCTATCCTGGGCAGTACTTACTTATGTCTAGGGCTGTACCGGATAGTGATTTTCACTATTCGACCGAATACGAATAGCGGGACCAACTATTCGGCTGAATGAGAATACGAATAGTGAATAGTGTATAAAATATATCTAAAAAAAAAAAAAAAACACACACACACACACATTCATAATGTCAAATGTACGCTTAAATTTTACTTCATATAAAGTAGCACAGAATAGTCATCTTCTTCTTTAGCATTCTGAGCCCTTTGGGTTTACTGTTGCAGATATCACCCGTCTCCATTCATCTCTCTGGCTGGCCTTATCTTCACAATTTGTGACGCCAGCTGTTTGCAGGTCTGGCTGGACATTATCTCTCGAACTTCTTTCTTGTCTGCCTCCTGGTCTATGCCCATCAATGGTGATTTAAACAGATTATGTGTTACGTTGTTGCTTCTCACTCTCCATTCCCCGCTGTTAGCATCTTTGATAGGTCCAAAGATTTGTCGTAAGACTGTTTTCGAAAACCCGTAATAAGGCCCCATCTCTTTTATTGCTGTTTTTAGTTTCAAAGCGATATAAAACGACTGGTTTTATCAAGGTTTTATATATTTTGATCTTGGTGCTGCGAGACAGACTTTTGACTTTAGATGTTGAGGGCATAGTATACTTTTTTTTCTAGATTGTTTCTAGATTGTATTTCTTCTCTCAGCATGTTGGAGCAGTTGAAGTTTGCACCCAAGTACTTATATGTTTCCGTTCGTTTGATTTTCATAATATCGACTTGGATGTGACCGGAGTTTAAATTCTTTACATGTCTAGTTAGTATTCGTACAGAATAGTAAACATTTTAAAACATTTCATTTTTTGCATCTTTCAGTCAGTCCGTGGTAACTAAAAACTAGGAATGAAAGAATCCTAAGTATTATAACAAGTAACTTAACTTGGAAATTGTCACTGACAGCTTAGTTAATGCAGGAAAGCAGCATTAGCTTTCAACAAAACCAATCGTTCCATGTTGTCAGCATTAAGGCCGTGTTTGCAGAGCGGGTGAAGGGTAAGTACTATTCGTATTTAGCCCAACTGCAACTATTCGGCCGAATACCGAATAGTCAATAGGTCCACTACTCGGCCCCGAAGCGAACAAGAAGCGAATATTCGGTACAGCCCTTCAGTGCCAAAGAAAATTTACTTTAGCCAAATGCTATTCTGGACAGTAATTACTTATCTCTCCCAATCTCCCCGCCCCCTTTCCCCCCAAATTACTTTTCCTAAATTCAGTTTCAGATAGTACACATCGCCATGAGTTCCAGTCAGTCAGTACTTTACTCCCTTCGGTCCCAGAGAATAAATTATGTTCCTTATCAAATACCAGGTTTGAGATTCGAGGTTTGAACAACGGATCAACATCATGGCACACGGGTAGAAACCCAGAAGTGCTCCGTTCTTCTTCTAACCCAAGTCTGAGTCCGAAGAAGCTAAGCACAGTGCACAGACTCTGTAGCACCAGCGAGGACCCTGAAATACTTTAGGTAGATTTTTAACTCCAAATTTTGCTCGGGCAGCTCCGTTTTATCTACTCTTTGCAATTTCCAACTGCCAAGGATTTTTTTACGTGCGCAACAATGCACACGCGCGTCCAATCTACCTAATCAGGGACCAGGAAGATTAACTAAAAGTCCAAGTTCACGTGAAAAAATCCTAGTCCTTACCGGTGATTGAACCCTGAACCCCTAGCACTAAATGCAGACACCATGCCTCGAGACCACGCAGCCCCTCATCAAACACCAGCGATGTATAAAGTTGCGTCCTCTTGTGTCATATTTCATAATTTTTCCTCTCCAGCCTCTTGGAGCAATTACGTTACCTCCTTTAGATTCAGAGAATTATCACCTTAAATTCTTCACTCCCAGTGGGTAATTACTTTACCTCCTTCTGGCACAATAACTATTATCTTTACAAACAACGATTATTTATTGGACGAAAATTAGCCCAATTCCTGAGAATAAAAGACGGTCGCCGCTTTTGATTTACAGTCGTTATTCTTCCCCCCAAGTGTCGATTTTCTGCATTTCCAAGCAATATTTTGACGCAAAACAGGTCACAGCTGACATAGAAAATATGCCCACACAAGCAAATTCACTTAACCTTTATGGTAAACACAACAGCACCGACCAAGTAGTTAAGTATTTTCTCTATACAGCTAACGAGCAATTACCGTCGAGAATGGTCAGGCAATCATTGCCGTGGGTGTTTCTGTAATAATGTTCTTTCCTAAGGCGGAAACTGCTAATTTTCATTGATGAATCAAGTTCCGATTGAACCCACCCCCCCCCCCCCCCGATGCCCTCCGCGCACCGTTTTTTTCGTTTCCTTTGATGCTAACTTCAACACGGCCGCCATTTTTTTTTCGTTGTACGTTTGGCGAAAAGAGTTAACGTTTTATGTTATCATCATCATGTTATATGCTGACATGAATGATCATTGTATTTGGAATCTCATATCAGATTTGTAAACTTGTTGCCAGTATATTTTTAACCCCCCCCCCCTCCCTCCCTCCCTCCCTCCCTCCCCCGACGCCCCTTCGCCCCATTTTGCTCTTCAGATTTGAGGCATCGGTAACACAAACCCACCCACACTAGACTAAAGGTTACTTCGTTACTGTTTTATGGTGCCCCTATACAAAAGTAGGTAATGGACACTTTTTCACACCTTCAGGTGCTTTGGCAATTAGGGTTAGACTTATATATTGTATAGACCAACTGTGCCCTAGTACACCTGTGCTATATAGCCATACAATCATACGATGGGGCAGGAAATATGTGACAGCGATGAGAGCGACATTCTCATGGACTTGACAGTCGAAAACAAAACCCCCTAAAGAAAAACAGACTGGCCGCTTCGCTACGGTGGCTCAGGGAGACAATAGGAATAAACTCACAGGGAGCAAGTACAGCAGGCATCTACCAGTCATCAGTAGAAGTTATCCTCGTCGACAAGTGTTTCGGCCCACGATTCTCCTAGACACTTTCGGAGGTGGGCCCACCTGAGTTCATGAAGCTCAGGGCTGGTACCCTGCTGCACGAAATTACCGGATGGTGTTTTTCTTTCGGATAGGGACAAGACGACTTGGTGATTTGCAGAAGGTACTGTGAGATAAGAAAAAAGTAAAAAGTAAAAAGTAAAAATAAAAGTAAAAGTAAAGTATTTACTTCATGTGTGCATCGAGCATATGATTCTGCACAAGCGATTAACTGCGTCTGCAACTACTGATCTGTTTAACTGCTGCTTCCATTGACGATGAATCTAATCTCCAGTGCTATACTGTTTGTGTTGGTATTTGCGACGCTTGCTCATAATGCGTATTATGCTAATAGTTTTGCTGAGACTGCAGTCTATGTCCATTTCTTTGTCTCCACAAGGGGCGGTAAAGGACATACTGTGTTGTTTTTGTTGTTGACACAGAAAAGAAGCAAGTGCGTAATCTGTTTGCTATGAAGTTGAATCTGTGATTCCCCTTGTGGGTTCTAGGGCCCTATTGTAGGGGAAACAAGAATAAACTCACTGCCTACCCAAAAGCATGTCGTAATAGTCACTAATTGGGGAGCTTCCTTTGAAGTCGGAGTGCATCTGCTTGAGAGGCAATGAACCAACAGTCTGCATTTAAGTGAAACAGATCTGTAAAACTGATGCAAACGCAACACGCAGGTTCTGGAGCAGGACTGCAGTTCAGAAGTGGACGAACAACCAGAACTTTCCGCCAGAGTGTACATATGGTGAATGCGAAGAAGAAAAGAAGAAGGAACTGTGATTACCTGATTGGCTGATGCTAAACATAATTATACATATACCAATCGGCATTCGTTAGGTTTAGTTGTTAACATCGTGACGAACACTTTACTTCCCAGGACTTTACCTGGTTCTCAATTTAGGTTAGTCGGACCTTTTTAGCCATGGTAAATTTGTTTAAAGATACACCCAGTACTGATTTGAACCAAAGATCCTCGGGTTGGCAAGCAAGCGCCTTGCTTCAATGCTACTGCATCTTCTAGGGATCGTTGTATTATTCATTTAAATTCTTTCAGTCGCCTTCGCCCCCAGGTAATAAATTAACTAAAGATTCCCAGAAAAACGTTGGCTTTAAAACATTATTTTTCTCCAGTGACTATTTGTCGATGGTCTTCGGTCGAGCGCCGGTCTCAGGGGAGGTCACCTATCAATGAGGGAGATAAATGGGGTGAATTAAGACGAGAATTCATCACAATGAATCAGCACTAGATAGATGACATAGTGCTGCAGGAAATACCTAATTACTGCTCCCTAATTTGACTTTGTTGATTAGACCCAGCGTGAGAATATCTGTTGCCTTTTTAGTGTCTCTCTTTTTTTCTCTTACTCTTCCATTCTGTCTGTCTGTATTTGTAATCTGTTTGCTTGGTATTGAAGAGGTGTATTTTTGTATTACAATATGTAGTTTGAGCAGATTTAGAAATAACGAAATGTGCCTATGTAGTATAATGTGTGTGTGTGTGTGTGTGTGTGTGTGTTTTGTTTTATAAATTTGCGAAAATGTGGAAATACAATATGTTTGTGTACTGTTACACTGTCACTGTATTAGGGGCAGATGTGGTGACTACAAATACAACAATAGGGAATTGTATTATCAGTTAACAAAGGTAGTGGAATTTGTTGATGATGTTACAGTAGTCGTTGTTGTCATCGTGAACTACATTTTGTCACTGTAAACTAATCACTCTGTCACAGTCAACTAACAACTCTATTACAGTCAACTGACAGACAACTCTGTTACAGTCAACTAACAACTCTTTTACAGTCAACTAACAACTGTTATAGTCAACTAATCACTCTGTCACAATCAGATGAACAATCTGTTACTGTCAACTAACCACTCCATCACAGTCAGATAACCACTCTGTCACAGTCAACTAAGCACTCCGTCACAGCCAGATAGCCACTCTGTCACAGTCAGATAACCACTCTGTCACAGTCAGATAACCACTCTGTCACAGTCAGATAACCACTCTGTCACAGTCAGATAACCACTCTGTCACAATCAGATAAGCAATCTGTTACTGTCAACTAACCACTCTGTCACAATCAGATGAGCAATCTGTTACTGACAACTAACCACTCTGTCACAGTCAGATAACCACTCTGTCACAGTCAACTAAGCACTCTGTCACAGCCAGATAACCACTCTGTCACAGTCAGATAACCACTCTGTCACAGTCAGATAACCACTCTGTCACAGTCAGATAACCACTCTGTCAGTCAGATAACCATTCTGTCACAGACAGATAACCACTCTGTCACAGACAGATAACCACTTTGTCACAGTCAGATAACCACTCTGTCACAGTCAACTAAGCACTCTGTCACAGCCAGATAACCACTCTGTCACAGTCAACTAAGCACTATATCACAGCCAGATAACCACTGTCACAGATAGATAACCATTCTGTCACAGTCAGATAACCACTCTGTCGCAGTCAATAAATTCTATCAGAGGCAACAACCCTCTCCGTCATAATCAACAAACCCCGTTGTCAGAGTTAACTAACCACTGTGCCAGTCAGTTAACTATGCTGTCAATATTTATTAACCCTTCTTTCAGTGTCAACTAGTGTGATTGAATGGTTGACATACACATTATATGTTATAATTTACAGATGGTGGATGCCTTGTAGGCTCAGTTACAGTCAAATGGAGTGAGCCATTTCTGTATTTACAGCCCGCAGTATACCACTTTTAGTAACTGCGGATCGGAAGGTCGTGGGTTCGCATCCTGACGGAGACGGACTTTTTTGCAAAAATGACCTTTACTTCCAGGTCGACCCAGTCTTAAGTGGGTACCAGGCGCAGTCCTGGGAAGTAAAGGCGGCCGGTGTGATGCTGACAACATCACCCTCCAAGTGCCCATTGGTCTATAAAAAATATAGGTGTAACCTTTAAGAAAAAAATCGCTTGTTCATTCGTTCGTTTTCTCCTCCCACCACCCCTCTCATTTCTTTGCTGCTTTCTTTATCTCATTGTCTCTCTCACTCTTTTTCCTCTTCTCCTTCTTCTTCCTCTTCTCCTCCTCCTTCTCCTCATCCTTCGTTCTCTTCTTCTTCTTCTTCTTCTTCTTCTTCTTCTTCTTCTTCTTCTTCTTCTTCTTCTTCTTCTTCTTCTTCTTCTTCTTCTTCTTCTTCTTCTTCTTCTTCTTCTTCTTCTTCTTCTTCTTCTTCTTCTTCTTCTTCTTCTTCTTCTTCTTCTTCTTCTTCTTCTTCTTCTTCTTCTTCTTCTTCTTCTTCTTCTTCTTCTTCTTCTTCTTCTTCTTCTTCTTCTTCTTCTTCTTCTTCTTCTTCTTCTTCTTCTTCTTCTTCTTCTTCTTCTTCTTCTTCTTCTTCTTCTTCTTCTTCTGCTTCTTCTTCTTCTTCTCTCTTTGTGTCGCTTTCTCTGTCTATTTTTCTATCTCTGTCTGTCATGTCATTCTTCACCTCTCTCTGTATCTGTCTATCTCTCTGTATCTGTCTCTCTTTTACTCTCTTCCATTCCCCTGTCTCAGTCATTTCTGTGTACGTCTCATACATTTTGTGTTTGTTTTGCTGTTTTATCTCAGCATTCATATGTCCATCTAGGTTCTTCTGCCTTTCCGTGTTCTTTTCTTTGGCTTCATCTTCGTCTCTCGAATCCATCTCTCTATTCCTCTGTTAACCCATCTGTCTGTCTCCTGTCTGACTTTCAGTTTACTGCAGTAACCTGAGATAACTTGAAATAACATATGTACCTGAAAACTGTAAAAGTGTGCGCATGTCTTCAGCAGCAACTTTCTCCCTTTCTTGGCAGTCTGTATACATATGTATGTATCTGTTTGTTTATGTGCCCTTGTATGTTTCCCTGTCCGTTTTTTTTAAACCCATATCCTTTTCTGTTTTTATGCCTTTATGTTTGTTATCCTCTTTCTCTCTCTCTCTCTCTCTCTCTCTCTCTCTCTCTCTCTCTCTCTCTCTCTCTCTCTCTCTCTCTCTCTCTCTCTCAAAAAAAATAAATTTAATTATTAGTAGTAGTACATTTTACCCCACTAGGACATCACACAAGCGATAAAAACCCGATGACACAAAGTACCATAATGTGGATGAGGATCACCCGTGGAGAGGTCCCGGAAACCGCGTTCACCCATTAGACCATATTCATGGTAGGGCTAAATTGCGGCCTCTGGCAAGAGCCAGGGTGGGGCTTCAAAATAACGAAAAATTGCATCCCGCAAGGGGATGACTGGTAGCAAAATTTAAAAAAAATTATAAATTATTCAAATTTCTAGAAGTAAAAAAATCAGAACAGAAGAATTAGGACACAAAGGAAGAACATAAAAGAAAGACAATAAAAACACAATTCGCATCTGCAATAACCAGCAGCAGGCGAGTAAGAAAATGCAATGGAAATAGCAGAAGAAAGAGATCGAACAGACGAAAAAAAATCGAATAAAGAACAAGTATTATTTTGCTTGGTAATGATTGTTTTGGCCCTTTAAAGGGATTATTTTCTGTTGCGCTAGCGGATTAATTTTCTCGACTGTTTCAGACTTTCTTTTGATATGCTTCGTCAGTTGATTTTACTTTACTCATAATGTTACTAGTATTGCCACAGTGTGATGTTATTAATTTTCTCTCAGTGGTCAACATACTGGCTTACAGATGAAAGGGTACAAGTTGAATCCCTGAACAATAACGTGCTTTTTTTTGCGTTAAGGTTCATCTATTGACCACAGATTCTCCTAAGAGCGTTTGTCAGGTTGTGTCCTTGTTAACGAATATCTGCGCATGTCCGTTCAAAACATCGGATTACAGCAAACCAACAATAGTAGCCTTTTACAACATGCTAATTAGAGGGCAGTGGGGCTGTTCTTTCCTCTAACTTAATGAGACGTCGGAACTCAAACAGGGAGACCAGATTTCATAACCGGGAGTTTCTCAGCTGACAACTAAATCGGCGACCGGGTCGCCCATTGGCTGGTCGGTGGACGACTTTGTCGCCGGTCGGGACAGTATATGGGTCTGTATGGAGCTGCTTAGTGGCTGGCCAAAAAAAAAAAAAAAAAAAAAATAAAGATTTCACCAGCACAGTCTGTGGCGACAGCACTAGCCATGCGGCCATAAATCCTCAGACTCAAAGATAGACACCGCCTACACCGCAACAGTGGTAATAAAGGCAGTTATTGGGCATTTTTGTTTTCGTAGCTGGCAATGATAAGCTATTTTATCTGGCGCACATAACCTAGTCTATACAAATGTAGGTCTAGTCATACATTCCATATACGCCTAAAGGCGTGGAAAAAGGCCATTTACTTTACTTTTTTAACATAACCTAGTCACAACTGTAACCTCATGCTCCCCCTTCAGGGATGCTGTTTGAACGGGACAATTTTCAAATGTTTTGTTTGTGTGCCAGTCTGTCTCTGCCAGCTCTTAAGAATTTAATTGTTGATAGCAAGTCAACCCAAGTCAACGCAAGTCAACGCAAGTCAACCAACCTAATGAGTTTGCTAATGTTTCGTTTGTTGTTGCTGTTGCTTTTGGCCTGAGTGACAGGGCGATGCTTCTGTTACCAGCATTCCGAAGTGCATTATAACATTTCACACACATATACACACACACATGCACAAACACGCACGCGCGTGCGGGCACACACACAGTTCCTCCTTACCCAGTGTTCAATGGAGGACTGAATTATTTATGTTCTGTCGGTCCACGAGAAAGTCCTTCACAGCTTCCACAGAAACCTCACTTCAGCTGCCCTTAGATGTTCCTCGGCTTGTCTGCTTATTGTCACTGTGTTCAGAGACATCATGAGTAAAATACAGGACCCTTTTCCTGTTTTAGGCGCATGGGATATAGAGTTAAAAAAAAAGGATCATTTTTTCACGCATTAAGGCGTACTGACTATTTTGGGATAGACCTATATTTTGTAGACCAAACCGCACTTAGTGGGTGATCTGGTCAGCATCACGCCGGCCGCCTTTACTTCACAGGATTGTACCTGGTACCCACTCACGGCTGGGTCGACCTAGGAGCCAAAGTAATTTTAAAAAAAAATGTCAGGATCCGAACTAACGACCTTCCGAACCGCAGGCGAGCGTCTAGCCGCTAGACAACGGCGGCTATCGGGCATATAGGGCTAGACCTATATTTTTATAGACCAGTCGCCACTGGATGTCTCGTTTCGTCAATATCCGATGGCCGCTTTTAATTCCAGGGACACTACCTAGTTGCATTTTGGGCTGTTAAACCTGGGTGCCAAAGTCAGTGTTAAAATGTATTCCCCGTCGATGCCGGATTTAAACCTCAGACCTTTAGACATGCGAGGTGTACCCATAACGCTGTAGCGGCTCCTTTATAACAAAGAATAATTAGCAACAATTATGCGCTATACGGTAAAGGTCAATAGTTTCCAATACTAGGGGAAGCAATGCTGCTTTGACGTTTTTCCCCACCTGATATTTTTTGGCTCAAATGCTAAAGAATGATAATGAGAATGCAATTGGCAAAGAAGACAAGAAATACTGATATCCTAAAAGATTTGGACATCAAAGAGATTAGTTGGTAATCAGCATCTAGTCTCGGAAACTAAAACAGTTTGCCCATATCCAATGCCAAGGGGGTTGGAAAGAGTAGTAGCGGAGCGCATGGTTTTCCGAGGGGCAGGAGTCGACCGACACGAAGGTAAGCACCGGATATATGTGAGACTTTACGTAGGAAAACGCTTGAGGCAGGAAGCTAGCGAGCGACCGAGTTTCTCTCAAGCAGGCTGTGGTGAGAGCGATGTTCTGCAAAGGAGATGATCCATAACGATGACATGTTTTCATTATAAATCAGCAAGTCCTGTATAGATCGGTGCTCTCTTCACGGCACGTCTGAAAGTATTCAATTCCCCAGCCAGCTCTCCGGCCCCATGTGCTTTCAATGCCAATGCATCTTCAATGTCCTGCGCCCATCTTCTCGGTGGTCGACCCCTGCCTGGCCTTCATGACCGTCTTTTCAATGGAAACAATGTTTTCCCTGTGAGTTAATATTTGTTTGGTATTTGTTATTCTCTGCGTGATCTCGACGTAGTTTTCGTTGGTTAAGTGGTATACTGCCATCAGGGCTGCCGAAATATTTTGAGGAATGGTACACATTTCTTTTCAGAAGTAACAAAAACACATCAAAATGTACCAAGTTTTTAATTTTTAATTAAAACGATAAAACGTCTTTAAAAACACACACACATGCACACACGCATACACACACACACACAAACACACACACACACACACGCTGGCGTACCTTATATATTATCAGAATTGTCAAGCTCCTTCCATTACATACTTGTTGTACTATTTGTTTTCGCTCAGTTTGTTACAAAGCTGTGGTGGCAACTTCCATTTGGTGCAGTTAATGTCCTGCAGCAATGACTTTGTTCTCGTCAATGCATTATTATTGAAGTCTTCAGAGAAAGGCTTCTATTTGAATATAAATTTTGTTAAACCGAAAGAAACTTTCTGCAGCTGCTGAGGAATGGGGTAATGCCAAAACACTAAGCATAGATTTTGATCCTAATGGAAACCGATTTTCATCTCTACAGTTGTCTTCAGAAATTGTAAATAAAAATGGAATGCGACATGAAAAAGAAGCACCCGCCAATTGTCTGTATGCGCCAATGGCCTTTAAAACAAACAAAAACGCACTTAAGCAGTCAAGTCAAAATAATACATTTTGGGTGCAGTCTATGTAAACAAAACCAAAAATAAATAAAAAAAATAAATAAATTTAACACAATGCCACAATTTACAAAACTATCAAAACATCGGAAGTGGTACCAAAAGTACAGTTTTGCTGGGCAAGGGTGAAATAATACAACATTTGTACGAAAGTTATAAATTTGGCAGCCCTGACTGCCATATCTTGATTTAGTAAAACATTTCCCATATTTTCAGAATGTGTTTTATTTAGCGGGGACAGCAGATTGACAGTATCTGACGATTTCAGCATCAGTCTTCGGACAAGTTAGCTTCCTAATGATGTTAATGCAGATGATAGCCATGCGTATTTTTATATTTGTGTTGTTGCAAACCACCCAGTTTTCAGTGACAGTTAATAAATGAAGCCTGATAATGATGGTAATGATGAATGGGCGAAATATGGCGTGACATTGGGAAACAGTTGAGATGAGTTGAGTTGATTGAAGAATTGGCATCAAAGCACTCGAGGGATTCACATGCGCCCTCTGTTCTAATCTTTAGCAGCCTCACAGAGTTCCAGTACTGATGGAACCGGTAGCAGTCTGGTTATGTGTCCATCTTTCCTTTCCTCTGAGTGTAGTGAGCCGGCCAGACCCTTTGGTTTCATTAAGGTGCCTCATTCTCTCCATGCCATAATAGTCTTCTTTCTCTACTGATTCTATTGCTTGTTCCCAAAGGGCCTTGACCACATCTGCCTTGTCATGTATCAATTCACCACCCAGTGGTGCAGATCCAGCCAATCTGTCTGCCTGTTCATTACCCACTACGCCGGCATGGCCTGGAGAAAAGATCCAAAGTATACTCACCACCCGTGATCTTTCCAGTGAAGCTTGCCACTCTGCTCGAAACATTCCTGTCTTCACCTTTTCTTAGTACGCTTTCAGAGTCTGTTAGAATTACGACATGTGTCAGCGCCGCCACAGTAACCATGATGGCAATTTATGTAATTCCGAAACGCCACGGCCAATTGGATTCTGCAGAAGATGCGACAGGCCTAGCAAGCTGGCAATATATTTATTATCGCCACAGAGAATACAGTCAGATGTAAGTAGGTTATAGCAGAAAAAGAACATTATACCTTCCTCGAATCCTGAAGCAGTAAAAGATTAAGTGAAGTATTAAAAAAAAATGTGATGACTATGTTGAAGTATATTTCGTTAAAAAGTAAGTCAAGAAAATGATGCTGACGTTGATGACTGTGGTGGTGCGGATTTTGTGAACAAGTAAAGCACGATAATGATGCTAGTAATGAAGATGGTGATGATGCATACGTTTTTAACAAGTAAAGCAAGGTAATGATGTTTAATTATGATGACGATGATGATATGCATTGTGTTAACAATTAAAGCACGATATTGATGCTAATTGTGAACAATTTACACCGGAGTTTACAGCAGGGGAACGCAAAGAAGAAGAAGAAGAAGAAGAAGAAGAAGAAGAAGAAGAAGAAGAAGAAGAAGAAGAAGAAGAAGAAGAAGAAGAAGAAGAAGAAGAAGAAGAAGAAGAAGAAGAAGAAGAAGAAGAAGAAGAAGAAGAAAAAAAGAAGAAGAAGAAAAAGAAGAAAAAGAAGACGAAGGGGGAAAACGAAGAAGAGCAAGAAGAAGAAGAAGAAGAAGAAGAAGCAGAAGAAGATGAAGAAGAAGAAGAGGAGGGAGAAGAAGACACAGAAGCAGAATACGTAACAGAAGCAGAAGTAGTAGTATAGTAATAGAAGTAGTAGCAGCAACAGCACCAGAGGAAGAAGAAGAAGAAGAAGAAGAAGAAGAAGAAGAAGAAGAAGAAGAAGAAGAAGAAGAAGAAGAAGAAGAAGAAGAAGAAGAAGAAGAAGAAGAAGAGGAGGAAGAAGAAGAAGAAGAAAAAGAAAGAGGAGGAAAAAGAGGGCGTCGACGAAGAAGAATACACGGAAGAACAATAGAAACAAACGATAATGACAATAATGACGGTGAAGACGAAGCATTAGAGTACACAAAAAGAAAATTTCAGTGACAATATGATTTTTTAGGACTCTACGTCTGTTAATATTGTTAAAAATATTCATACATTTATTTAAGGTAATCGTGGTTTAAACGAAAAACAATGAATATATCGTTTCGACTGGTGTGTTTATGGCAGTTAAATCTAAAAAATGCAAATTTAAGAGGATTGCTTTATGATGTCACATGAACAAGGTTAGGTCACTGTAACACCAGAGCTATGAACATCGCTCCAGTGGACAACAGGTCGTAAAGAGATGACCGGAAATGGTAAGTAGGTCATGGGCGTGTTAGCTGTCTGTGACTTTTTAACAATACTCGAACACGGAGAAGTCAGACATCGTTACAAAATATCAGCATACTGAAACGATTCTTAGTTATATGCTATAGTGGTGCGTAGCAACATACTAGTCTGTGGGATATTCTTGGGAATGGAAGGATCGATAGTTTGATAAGGAACCAGCCTTTCTAAAATGGATACTAAATATTTGTCAGCCTTTCTTTTTCTGGAAGAAATAGCTGCGTGTAAGGGAGCTTCATACAGTAGCTTCGTCTTTGTGAAAGCTAAAAACTTCATAAAGCTTCAACGGTGTCTGCTTTTGGATTACGGCTACTTTGGCAATCACCCAGAATGTGTTTGTTACTGTATTTTCTAAGTAACGTGAGTTTACTGTGCGATTCACGGACGCTTAATTGTGAGTTAAATATATTTCTGCCTGTCAGAATCGTTACCAGTAGCCTTTCAATGCCTAGGATTTCACACATGAAAGGTAATTCGGCAATCCTCCGAATAACAGGCACAAAAGATGGCGGCCGCAAAATATCCTAACGAGCCTCAGTCACGTGTCAGTTGCGCACTTACGGCGACTTAAATTGCGGTTTTCCGGCCACTGCCGCCACCGCCACGAGTCCCTCACGAGCAGCAGCTTCCGCATCTCCTGCAGCTTTGCTCGTGAGTCCTAGCCATCTAGTTTAGACCCAATCCACACCGCGTGGGGAACTCGTGGCGGTGGCTGTAGTCGCCGGAAGTGCGCAATTGACACGTGACTGAGGCTCGTAAGGATATTTTGCGGCCGCCATCTTTTGTGCCCGTTATTCAAAGGATAGCCGGTAATTCTTCTTCTTAGATCCCACGCCGTGTGGCACTAGTAGTCGTGTCTGTCTACAAAGTTCTATCTCGTGTACATTCAGTAAATTATGCCTCAGATTTTCTTCAATGCCATGATGTCACACTGTCCAGCATCTTATCTCCGGACCTCCCTGAGTTTATTTTGCTCGCCAGCTCCCACTGTGGCGATATACTCTAGCTTTCTCCTTTTCTTGGCATGGCCAAAGACTGTAAATTCTCCTTTTGATGTGTGCAACAAGTTTTCTTCTTGCGTCAGTTCATTTCAAAACATTTTAATAAATATCCGTTATCCATCCAGGGCATTCACGTTTTTTGTTTATAAAGCATATCGGCTGTCTTACAAATAACGGTCCCAAATTATCGAGGCCGAAAATATACCCTAACAGTGCCTTAGTCACATGTCAATTGCGCACTTCCGGTGACTACCGTCAAGTGTATCTCCCACGCCGCTACGCGGAATGGGGCTAAACTAGATGGCTGGGACTCACGAGCAAATCAAATGAAGGAAGCTGCAGGAGATTCTGTAGCTGCTACTCGTTAGTCCTAGCCATCTAGTTTAGCCTCACTTCACGTAGCGGCGTGTGAGATACTTTTGGCGGTGACGGTAGTCGCCGGAAGTGCGTAATTTAAGTCACCGGAAGTGCGCAATTGACATGTGACTGAGGCCCTGTTAGGGTATATTTTCGGCCTCGATAATTTAGGTCCGTTATTTGGAAGATAGCCAGCATATCTTTGCCACTTCCGAATAAATTTGCACTAAACGTCCAACTGTCCATAAGTAACCTGAAATTTAGTTACTTACATAGCATAGCACCGAATTTCCGTTATACTGACAATTCGAAATGTGTTTGTGTTATATTTTTAAGTGCTAACGTGGGATATGTTAACATATATGTGTAAATTTACTAGGCTTCTGGTTGCAAACAAACGTTATCAGTAATTTTTTTACCATCCAAGATTATAAAAGGTAATTACTTAATAACAAAGTACACAACTTCTGTTGCACTGACAATCCTAAATTTGCTTGTTCTGTATTTTCAAGTGGATTACATTTATAACAGGGTAGGTAGACATCTTGATTACGTACATAATATTGAGAGATTTGCACAGGATTTATTGGTAGTTCATTCTAATGTGCATACAGGAATCATGATTGCAAACTTGCGACCACACAAGATTCCTCATTCGGTTCAAGTAAATTACATAACAAATAACCGAATTACCTTTTATTTGTGTGGGTAAAAGATCTCAAGGACCCTTTAAATTTATTCCCCGGACCGTCAGGGGCTCACAGACCCACCAGATGAGAAACACTGACTTACATAACAATTTGTCGAATACAACTACACTGGCGGTCATCTTAGATGTGCTTTCTGGTTGACTAAGTTCCCTGGATGATGTAAGAACACTCACCTGTGAGTTTACCATGATTCTGTCTGCAAGATTCATCAGCTACATCCGCTCACCACCCAGCAGCTGTCACCGAGTGAAAGGTACGTACTCATTTAACACAGTTTTCAGGTTTACTAAACTTTTAGTATTCCGTTAGTTAGTCGACAGATTCTCCTCACTGCACATCAAAAGTCTTAGGATCCCCTCATCGGTAAATTTCACTGCCCCAAAGCGGCTTTCCACACCAGTTCTGTGTTGGTTTATTATTTTTCTTTGGCTTCCAATATAACACTGGGGGATAGCTGAAGAAGAGTAGACAAATTTCAAGAAATAGACAGGACTAAGTTAGCATAGACTTATTCATCAAGCGGAAGACAGAAAAAGATGGCTGGTTATGTGTGCTGGTGCCTCCATCGATACACCTCCACGACCTTAACAGATCAAGATATAAGTTATGTCATGTATTAGTGCTTGTGTAACCTCATCCCTTTTGATTTGCTGTTCTTGGAGTCTGTTCCTTGCTGCAAATTTACGCAACGTCTCACTTGTCGAATAGCATTCTACTTATTCATTGATCTCTAGTCATGTGCTTAAACGACTGTGGGCCATAAACTGTGATGTCATCTCAAAGTCTCTTAGGTTTCTCTACAGCTTTGTTGTCAGGTCTACTGGATGTAGCCATGGTTGCTTCACTGCTTCTCAGAGAAAGGACAGTCCTGCACATTATATTCTGGAGTCTCTTCAGCGCGAAGAGACTGACAGAGAACTAATTTGCTCATACTTAATTTATGTTTGTATTTGCAATCTCCATTGCGTAAGCGAAAAATTGTGACTCGTGCTGGTTTGTTAATGCTACTTAGAGGTGGGTCGAAAACGAACCCAACTATTCTACTGGCTGTTATTTAGTTTTACTAATCAAATTGAATTCATTAATATGTCTTTACCCTCTGAACTGTTTGACGATCATTATATTGTCAAACTAACTCAAAGCGGTCTGCTACCAGATCGTCCGCATCTGAAATCAAATCCGTCTATGCCGGAATTACGAAACTGCGATTATAAAACAGAAGCAAGCAACGTGGAAACTCTCACTAAAACTCGTGCATACAGTATCACAATAAAAGCTATTTGAAGGAAATTGTTGAAATTTAGCTGGAAACGGGATTTTAATTTCATGATGAGGATAATTTTATTGACTTTGGGTTGCTCGGTATGTGTGTATATCTATCTGTGTGTGTATTTGTATGTTTGCGCAATCAAAATCTAACAGCTCACCATGGCCTTCTTTTCATTAAGTTTATATAAGGTAGTATACATTCTAGTAGCTTTGATCCAGCTGCTTTTGCTGCTATTCTGCTGCTGCCGCTCCATTCTCCTCCTTCTTCTCCTCCTTCTTCCGCTGCTGCTTCTTCTCCTCCTTCTTCCGCTGCTTCTTCTTCTCCTCCTCCTTCTTCCGCTGCTTCTTCTCCTCCTTCTTCCGCTGCTGCTTCTTCTCCTCCTTCTTTCGCTGCTGCTTCTTCTCCTCTTTCTTCCGCTGCTTCTTCTTCTCCTCCTTCTTCCGCTGCTTCTTCTTCTCCTCCTTCTTCCGCTGCTTCTTCTCCTTCTTCTTCCGCTGCTTCTTCTCCTCCCCCTTCCGCTGCTTCTTCTCCTCCTTCTTCCGCTGCTCCTTCTTCTCCTCCTTCTTCCGCTGCTGCTTCTTCTCCTCCTTCTTCTTCTCCTCCTTCTTCCGCTGCTTCTTCTCCTCCTTCTTCCGCTGCTGCTTCTTCTCCTCCTTCTTCCGCTTCTTGTTCTTGTTCTTGTTCTTCTTGTTCTTGTTCTTGTTCTTCTTCTTCTTCTTCTTCTTCTTCTTCTTCTTCTTCTTCTTCTTCTTCTTCTTCTTCTTCTTCTTCTTCTTCTTCTTCTTCTTCTTTTCTTTTCTGCTGTTGCTGATTTTTCTTCTTCTTCCCCTCCTCCTCTTCCTTCTCCTCCTTCTCTCCCTCCTCATTACCCTTCTTCCGCTCCTCCTCCTCCTTTTCCTCATCATCTCTCATCTGCTCTTCCTCCTGATTTTCCTCATCACCCTTCTTCTGTTACTCCTCCGATTTCTTCTTCTTTTACTCCAAATCCTGTGTGCCCATCTGGGAGAAGATCCGATAGCACCGTTTAGGACCAACCCATATTAGCTCTCTCCATCATCAACAGCCAGCGAAGAGTCTCCATGTTGATAGTACCTGTTGTCAATATTCTGCAAACTAAAACGCATATCACAGTGGTGGGATACTACCACTACTTAAAGAACTTATGAACGACTCAGGGCGGATGGAAATAAGGAGACTCGTTAATTGGAACGGCACCAGAACGTACTGACCGACTATAGAGCCCTAATGGAGTCTGTTGTTCGACAGCGCAGTTGGTTATGAGGGAAACCGGTGAACAGGAAAATTATTACACCCAAAACCATTTAATCCGTAATCAGCGCTTTGTTAGCTCTAACAATCGACAAGCGGATTCCGGTGTTTAACTTAATTTGGAAATGAGTTTTGCCGACCGTAGATTAAAAGAATATAAATTTTTTCAAATTACATTTTAAGAAATTGACTGATGAGATAAATGGCTGGTACGGTTACTCCGTCCAAAACAGTTATATTAGGACACTCGGACTTAACTGCTAATTTTAACTCTGCTGTTATCTGGTAATTTACATTCTGCTATATACCGATTCAAATGAATGTACTTCTGTTTTAAAGTGTTGTAGACGGACCTACTTTTGATATAGTCTTTTAGAATTGAACTATGTTTGTTGTACTTTTGTCTGAATGAGATAAAGGAAACCTTAAAAGCCTGATCGAAAGTCAGTTATTTTGTTTATAATAAACTTCAGGAATTTAAACTTTGTAAACAAGTCATTAGATGTTGTTATTCAGGTTGGAATAACATTAAACAGTGTGTTTAAACATGTTACTAAGAAAGTAGAATAATACAATGTAACAAAACGAGGACTGACAATTTATGCATCTGTGCTAGAAGAGAGAGGGTTAAATTAACTGAGTTAAGCTGAAACGATTGTTGTAACTAAATATAGTTAAGTTGGGGTGAGGGTGGTCAAGGGACAGAGATGGGCTGGGGTGAGGGTGGTCAAGGGACAGAGATGGGTTGGGGTGAGGGTGGTCAAGGGACAAAGATGGGCTGGGATGAGGGTGGTCAAGGGACAGAGATGGGTTGGGGTGAGGGTGGTTAATGGAAAGAGATGGGCTGGGGTGAGGGTGGTCAAGGGACAGAGGTGGGCTGGGGTGAGGGTGGTCAAGGGACAGAGATGGGCTGGGGGGAGGGTGGTCAAGGGACAGAGATGGGCTGGGGTGAGGGCGGTTAAGGGGCAGAGATGGGCTGGGGTGAGGGCGGTTAAGGGACAGAGATGGGCTGGGGTAAGGGCGGTTAAGGGACAGAGATGGGCTGGGGTGAGGGTGGTCAAGGGGCAGAGATGGGCTGGGGTGAGGGTGGTCAAGGGACAGAGATGGGCTGAAGAGAGATAGAGATAGATAGATACAGAGAGAGAGAGGGTGAAAGAGACCTAGGGCGAAAGAGACATAGGGCGAAAGAGATATAGGGAGAGGGAGAGACAAAAGGGAGGACAGACAGAGAGAGGGGGAAGAGAGACATAGAGAGGAAGAGAGAAAGAGAGAGAGGGAGAGAGTTGCCAAGTGACTGAGTTTTGTAGAAAGAGCTGTGCATTAAGCAAAAGAAAAGAAAGCATTGTTAAGTGATAAGAGTTGAACTGGAGGGCTGCCAAATTACAGAGCTTAACGACAAAGACAGAATTAAGGGCTGCCAAATTACAGAGCTTAGTGACAAAGACTGAACTGAGGGCTTTCAAATTACAGAGCCTAATGACAAGATTTGAACTGAAGGGCTGCCAAATTACAGAGCCTAATGACAAGATTTGAACTGAAGGGCTGCCAAATTACAGAGTTTAGTGACAAGTCTTAAAGTGGAGGGCTGTCATACAACTGAGTCTAGTATTATTGTGACGAGCTAGTCTGGACAGCTGTTTCCTCCCTTTTAAAAATTGCTTTGTTTAAGTAATATTATTATCACATTTCTAAACATTTCTTTATTGCGTTTTATTAGCATTAATAATACTTAATTAATTAAGAAGTTAAAAGGCGAATGAGATGATGAGTAGTGCAAGGAGTAACTCAAGAGTTACTTCCCCCTTTTTAGGACATTCTACTTCCTTTTCAAATCAGAAATTGACCAGCACAGACTAAAGTTGGTAGACAGTCGGTAGTCTAATTTTCTGTTTGAATTCCCTACCAGGGGTGAGTCAGTCAGTCAGTTCTCGTTGTGCCTAGTGGCACATGGGGCTTCAGAGAGGACTTTCCATGCTTTCCTGTCTTGTGCAATCTTCAGTGCAGTTTTCTATGTCAAAGATGCCGCACTCAGGTCACTTTCCATCGTTCTTCTCCATGTTGTTTTTGGGCGCCCCTGTTTTCTCTTTCCCTCTAGTGTCCACGTGAGAGCTGTTTTGGCAGGTATATCAGGATTCATTCTCATAACGTGGCCAAGCCATTTCCATCTTCTCTTGGTTATCACATTGTTTACAGTTTCTTGGTTTGTGATTTGAAGTAGGTTAGTGTTTATCTGGCCAGAAAAATCACCACACTGCCAAGAAATGTGATGTTCTACTCTCAATGTTCTGTCTGCTGTGTTCTTTAGTATCTAATCAATCACAAGGTTGAAGAGGAGAGATGCCATAACACATCCATGTCATACACCTGTCTTTATGGGAAAGATGTATTGTAATTTTTTATACTGCAGGAAAAGTCTTTATAGAAGAGAACAATTATGTTGACTATTTTTTCTGGAATTTCATAATGTCGTAAAATTTTCCATAGACTGCCTCTAAGTACGCTGTCAAAAGCTTTTTCATAGTCCACAAAATTAATATATTTACTTCTCTGCCATTCATTGCATTGTTCTAAAATGTTGCGTATGGCGAAGCTGTGTTCAATTGTTCCTCTGCCCTTTCTTAATCCTGCTTGTTCTACTCGTAGGCATTTATCTACTCCTTTTTCAAGCCTCATTATGATGATTTTACAAAATATTTTGCTTGGTACTGAGAGTAGAGTAATTCCCCTCCAATTATTGTAGTCTGTTAAGTCACCTTTTTGGGGGATTTGGACTATTGTTCCTTCGGTCCAGTCATCAGGCAACACTTCTTTTCCCCAAATATCCTTGAACAATGGTTCTAGAATGCTAGCAGTTGTGTTGGGATCTACTTTGAGAAGTTCTGCTGGCAGTTCGTCTTTGCCTGGTGCTTTGTTGTTCTTTAAAGTGTGGATAGCTTCAAGGATTTCTTGTTTGCTTGGTGGTTCAGTAATAATGTCAATGTCCTGAGGGGTGAGTGAATAGTATTATTTCAATTTGATCTATTGCTGCTAATTCCTCTGAATTAATTTCACATGTTAAACTCTGAAATTCTATGCCCACATGGCTTAGAAACCTTGTGAATTCCCTTATCCCAACTAACAACGTTTATGATCTAGTATGAACATGTATGTAAACATATGATCTATCTGATGATTGATATAATGTTTATTTGATATTAGAAACGTGCATTTGTATTTTTTAATTATTATAATTATATTAATTGAGTGGGAATCTATGTTCTCATGTGAAATCTCGGCCAGTTCTGATTTCCAGCATGGTGAGACAATTAATAAAGGAATGAAGCGTATATTCATTATGCCTAATCCCTACTAAGTTGATTTGACCTCAGGGTGATATTAGCTTGATAAATCACTGTCTTGTTTTAATTTAGATTTAGTCCAGATAATTCTGAGACTGGTTTAAGAGCTCGAAAAAAGTGAATAACACAGGGTGGCAAAATTTAATATTTACACTGTCGGAGAAAAAGAAGAGAGATGTATGGCCCATGCATGTCAAAATTTTTGTTATATATATATATATATATATATATATATATATAATATATATATATATATATATATATATATATATATATATATATATATATATATATATTTCCTCATTACTAGGAATATATTTCAGTACCACAGCAGGTGGCCTTACAATTGTAATAATTATATTTCACGCTTTCGAACTTCTAAACTCTCCTGAATAAGGTTTATCACACGTGTGGATTTAGATTTAAACTGGAGTGAGTGTTTAATATTTTATGTTAATACTGTGACAGATGAAAAGGCCATTGTCACCTATGATTGTATTATGACATCTATCCCAGCACCCAGTTATATTGATGGAGATGTGTCAGTCCTATTTATTTTCAAACCGTGCAAAGCACCTGCTATGAGTTTCCGGCCCATGTAAACTCACTCCCTGATTCTCATTCTTTGTGATGTGAACCCATGTGGTTGAAATGAGAATCTATGGTGAAATGTGACTGTGTGTGTAAGCATGTTATCCCCTCAAAGGAGTACTAGTGTACAAACATCAGAACAATTTACACTGATGAATGTTCTTTCTTATTGTGTGATGTAAACTCTTGCGCTTGAGAGTATTCATGAAACTGATGTTTCCTAAATATTTCCCCATAAGGATTATGGACCCTGTTCTGTAAACATTCTCATTCTGTGCCAGTGAAGAATGTGAACACTTGTGATTACCCTACTCCATATGTGTTTGTAGTGTAACATTAAATGAGAACTGGAGGTACTGTTGTCTCCAGTGAGAACTTTACAAATTGCTTGTATGGGGACTGTTTTATTGTTCTAGTTCCAGGTGGGAGTTCCAGAAGCAAATCCCAGCGTAGCTGCAGATGCCCGATTCGGCCTGCATGGTGTGTCCCCGAGGCTTAGCTAGAAGCTGACCAAAGGAACCTGAGCTACAGCTAAGTGGGGAGGTTTGTCTACTAGGGGCTAATTTATCTCCACAGTCACTCCAATTATTAGCTAGAAGTTTTAAAATAAATGTTATAGTTGTTAATGTTTTCACAGTTTTAAGGCTGGGGGTAATATGTGATGATTCACTGTTTGTAATTCCCTCTGTAAAATTGCACATAGTGCATTCGCTAATTTAAAGCGAATTTACCCGCCACAATTATGGTAATAAAAAGAGAGCCGCCGAAGACCAGAAAAAAAAAAAAAAAAAGAGAAAGAAATTATTCGGCCATATTCAAAGACATATCAGTATTTCATCAATAATTTTGGAGGAACAGTGAAATACAAGAAAGCAAGAGGTAGGTAACGATTAAAGTAGATGGACAGCATCAAGAGAGGGACGAACTGCAGTATGAGATAGCGTACTACCATGACAAGAGACCGAATCTGTTGAAATTCCTTCAGTCCGATTATAATAAAAACTAGTATCCAACAAAGATGGCTATTTACCCACACACAATGTACTCCCCAAGACACACTTTATCGAATCTGTATTGAAAGACAAAGGACAAGACATAACAGACTTTGCCAACATATGTTCAAGTTGTTAGATGAAGGAAACATGAAGATCTATCCCTGCAGCTGGGCGCTTGAAAATACAGAACATGTACTCCACTCCTGTAAAGTGCTGACATAGAAGCCATCTTGCCTATTTGCATCACTATCAAGACAAAGAGGGGCAATTATTGCAGTAGCGACCCAAGGGAACGCAATCTACTTGACTTGACTTGACTTTCTACCCCACTAGGACATCACACAAGCGATAAACACCCGATGACACAAAGTGCCACCATGTGAATGAGGATCGCCGTGGAGAGGTCCCAGAAACCGCGTTCAGACAATTGGCCATATTTATGGCCTGCGTATATTGCGGCCCCTAGCAAAAGCCAGGGTGGGGCTTCAAATAAAGAAAAATTTCTTCTTAAAAAGGACGAAAAGTATAGTACACAATCTACTGCAAGGTAATATTACTTAGTGCTGAAGACAGGGGACGTAATCCATTGTTTTTGTCAGTTCAAATATTACTAATATGTTTTTCATGTTTAATATTGTTTGAGATGAGGGTTAGAAGTAGAGTTAAGGCTAACCCAAACTTTAATGTCAAACTGGAACCAACTCGTCTTAATATGGGATGCATTTTTTTGGGCTTTATTTTGTAAAGCCCCCATCCCAGTAGTAGACAGAGGCCGTATAACTAAACGGTGAACAGGGTTTCTTGTACTTGTGCCCGTGTAATTCTCATCCGAAAGGTGGCACTCTGTGTCACCGGTTTTTTATTGCTTGTTGTAGGGTCCTGGTGGGATTGAATGTCAGGCAGTTAATCTAAAATAATATTAAATTTAAAAAGAATATTGTCATCACCTGAACTTTCACAAACAAAGGTTTGTCTCCCTTACAGTCGACGTAAACAATAATTGATTGCGTCCCCTGAAGGACGCCGTTGTGAGGATTGCCTAAAGTTGTATAGTACACAAAGATATCTAGACGTACTATAGCTTTCTTCAAGGCTACAGTTCTCGTTACATAAGTTTAAAAAAAAAATAGTCATCAGCATGGCTGGGTACTCAAGTGGTTACAAAAGCAAACACGCTGAGTGAATAAGTGAATTTACTCAAGAAAAATCCAGGCTGCGTTCATCAGACAAGATTGTAGTTTACCACTGAGCACATGGCAGACAGCTGGCTCAACCTTCATATCTGTGCAGGTTATGAGAGTATTTGAAGCAACAAGTGTGTAGATTTTTTCACCTGGCAGACACTACGGTTGCTATAACTGGTCCGGTACTGGGCAGAAGCGATGTCCTCTCTGCTATGCACGCTAATCGCGAAGATAATTACGTCAAAGAGCACAAATACTTATCTCGGAGTCTCTAGGCTGACTGACATGGGAGTGCAACTTAGAGCTGCAAGGAATGAACATTTTACTAGGGGAACAAGACATTTGATTAATAAACACAGACTCGACGTAATTAGTAGTTTTAAGTCGCTGTCAAGCTATTACGGAGTAGGTCAAAGTGCCCATGGATCTATCAGGAGTGCTGTAATAACAAACCTCACAGATGACTAACCGCAAACAAGTTTTCTGACTATAGAATCAAAGAAGAAGAAGAAGAAGAAGAAGAAGAAGAAGAAGAAGCAGAAGAAGAAGAAGAAGAGAGAAGAAAAGGGCGATTCGTAATTTTTATCGGAACTAGGAGACGAATAAGCAGTACCACAGAAAGCAGAAATGGAAATGTTCAAGGCCCGTAGAATCTAGAAATTACAAAAAGAAATATAAAAATGAAAACAATTTCCAGTCGGTGTTATCGTTACCCTTCGTCAAACAAAAATAGCCACAGAAAAGCACGAATGACAAACAACCACAAGTCACCAAACGGCACATCTTCATTTTGGTCTCCTGTTGTACCAGAGACGGTCAACAGAAACTTTGAGAGCACTTAAAAGAATGCTGTTTTCAACTACTTTGTTTGCAGATGCTCAAAAATCGATGGAATGTTTTCAAAACGCAAACAAATTGAAGTACATGGTGAATTGGTTCGACTGATATTTAAAACTAACGTGTTGATTGAATAATTTAACAGATGTCTTGCTTGCTTTGTTTGGTTTTATTGATTTCCGGCTTCGGCGCTGGTTGGTGTTATGGAAGATTTTTGAGGAAGTTTAAACACATCGATTGTCACATCTAGATTCTCTCTCTCTCTCTCTCTCTCTCTCTCTCTCTCTCTCTCTCTCTCTCTCTCTCTCTCTCTCTCTCTCTCTCTCTCTCTCTCTCGCATACACACACAGAGTGCACCCATATCTTAATATGCATGGCAATAGACAGACAGACAGACGGGGGATACTTGGAGTAACAAATATGCAAACATTGAGCAAGACCTTTACAGAACGTCGCTGTCTTCATGGCACGCCCGACAGTATCTTTTTCCCTAGCCAGTTCTCTGGCCCCATGTGCTTTTAGTGCCAACGCATCTCCAATGTCCTGATTGCATCTTCGCAGTGAAGATACGCCTGTCTCGCCCTCCTCAAACTGCACCCTCCAACACCGTCTGTTCCAAGCCACCATGAGTAGTGTTGTATGTGGTAGTCGAGTCGTTTCTGGAGACCTGCTACCAGCACCCTGCCTGCTACCAGCACCCTGCCTGCTACCAGCACCCTGCCTGCTACCAGCACCCTGCCTGCTACCAGCACCCTGCCTGCTACCAGCACCCTGTCTGCTACCAGCACCCTGTCTGCTACCAGTACCCTGCCTGCTACCAGTACCCTGCCTGCTACCAGCACCCTGTCTGCTACCAGCACCCTGTCTGCTACCAGCACCCTGCCTGCTACCAGTACCCTGCCTGCTACCAGCACCTTGCCTGCTATCAACATCATGCCTGCTACCAGCACCCTGACTGCTACCCTAGCCTGCTACCAGCACTTTGCCTGCTACCAGCACCCTGTCTGCTACCAGCACTCTGCCTGCTACCAGCACCCTGCGTGCTACCAGCAGCCTGTCTGCTATCAACACCATGCCAACTACCAACACCCTGACTGCTACCCTAGCCTGCTACCAGCACTCTGCCTGCTACCAGCACCCTGCCTGCTACCAGCACCCTGCCTGCTATCAACATCATGCCTGCTATCAGCACCCTGCCTGCTACCCTAGCCTGCTACCAGCACTTTGCCTGCTACCAGCACCCTGCCTGCTGCCCTAGCCTGCTACCAGCACTTTGGCTGCTACCAGCACCCTGCCTGCTGCCCTAGCCTGCTACCAGCACCCTGCCTGCTGCCCTAGCCTGCTACCAGCACCCTGCCTGCTGCCCTAGCCTGCTACCAGCACCCTGCCTGCTGCCCTAGCCTGCTACCAGCACCCTGCCTGCTGCCCTAGCCTGCTACCAGCACCCTGCCTGCTGCCCTAGCCTGCTACCAGCACCCTGCCTGCTGCCCTAGCCTGCTACCAGCACCCTGCCTGCTGCCCTAGCCTGCTACCAGGACCCTGCCTGCTGCCCTAGCCTGCTACCAGCACCCTGCCTGCTGCCCTAGCCTGCTACCAGCACCCTGCCTGCTGCCCTAGCCTGCTACCAGCACCCTGCCTCCTGCCCTAGCCTGCTACCAGCACCATGTCTGCTGCCCTAGCCTGCTACCAGCACCCTGCCTGCTGCCCTAGCCTGCTGCCCTAGCCTGCTGCCCCAGCCTGCTGCCCCAGCCTGCTGCCCTAGCCTGCTGCCCTAGCCTGCTGCCTTAGCCTGCTGCCCCAGCCTGCTGCCCCAGCCTGCTGCCCCAGCCTGCTGCCTTGTAGCCTGCCTGCAGCGGACGTATGTATTTTTAGAAAATAACAAGGAAACGATTTTGTCAAATAAATCAAACTTGTATCGAGTTTTTAAAGAAAGGACAGGAAGTTGTGAGCCTGTCAAGTGAGGGAATTAGCGGGTCATCGAAAATCACGACCTATTTCAAAGGGGCGAGTCTGGTTTCTCGGGATTAAGTACCGGTAATTTTAGCCGTAGCTAGGCTGCGATATATTTGATATACGGGTGAGCATGTTGTAGGTGTATTATAGTTTATAGCATATGTTGTTTTAGAGCTAGCTGCGAAATTTGGGTTGTCGTAAGGCTCTGGATGCCCATTGCTACTGCTAAGTTGTTGTCAGATATATGGGTGATCAAGCATGTCGTAAGTGCTAATAGTTTGTGTAATATTGTCTCTGGTGATATTACTGGGTCATCGAGTGGTCACGACTGATATAATTTTGGCGATTGTTATCTCTCGAGATTAGGTAGTGGTGGTTTTAGCGGTAGTTAGGATGCGATACATATGATTTATGGGTTGTCAAGCATGTCGTAGGTGTATTATTAATGCTAGCATATTTTGTTTTTCCCCTGTGAGCAAACCTCTCTACTGCTAAGTTGCAGTTTGATATATGAGAGTGATCAAGCATGTTGTAGGTTTCTGATAATAACTGGTGTGTATTGTCTATAGTGGTGCTGATGCTGCAGGTGATGTGGACGCAGCGGTATTGTGGTGCTGCGGGTGATGTGTGGTGCCACTGGTGATGTGGGGTGCGGCAGGTGATGTGTGGTGCGGCAGGTGATGGGTGGTGCGGCAGGTGATGAGTGGTGCGGCAGGTGATGTGTGGTGCGGCAGGTGATGTGAAAGCAGCTGGTATTGCAGGTGCCCAGGGTGGTTCAGTGGGTAGAACGGGATGTTGTGGGTGGTACTGTGTGGTGTGTGGTTCAACAAGTTGCGTGAAATGTTTCGGCGGGTTGCACGGGGGGGGGGGGGGGGGGGCTGCGGAGTATAGTGTGGGTAGTGCATTGTGTTTCATGGTATTGCGTGGGTGTCGCGGGCTGGTTTAGAGGATGGTTAAGCGATTAGTGTGGTGTTGTGGTCACTCAGTGGATAGTGCTATGTAGTGTGGGTGCCACGGGCGGTGTGATCTGGTACTATGACTTTGTATATAACACAACAATATAAATATAACAGGGGAGCGGATGTCGTGGCAGGTGGATCTATGGGGTGGGGGGCGGGGGGGGGGGGAATAAGTAACCACATCTTCTAGGAGTTTTACTTGTCATTGAGGGGGTTACTGCTCATGGTCTGATGACTTTTATTCATTTTAATAGAGGGGAAAAATATAAATAATTATGGCAAGGGCTTCGTGTGTCATGTCCGGTTACGGCTATCAGACGTGACTTTCAAACTAAATCAAGGCGACTTACTTACCATTCTCTAATTACTTTCACCCCAGTGAAGACTTGTACAATCCCACAGTAGGCTTAATGCGTTTTGTTTTCTATCAGTTACTTCGGTAGCTTATGATGTTGTCCTGCCACTCTTATCGTTGCCTACCTTTTGCTTTCTGGCCTTCGACCTTTCCCTTCAGTATAGTTTTTTTTTAAAGTGTGTACTGGCAGCGTCTGTGGCTTAGGCGCTGCAAATGCGCTTCGTAATGCTGGGATGCCGGGTTCGATCCCTACTGCAGACGATTTGCCTTGCTCTGGTTTCCACAGTGGTACCGAGAGCTGACCGCTTAGTAGCAGTGGCAAACTACTGAACGTAATATTTGCCTAGAAAAACCCCAACAGCCAATAAATGCTGAGATTGGTTCTGCAACGTCCTATAAAGGATACGCAACTAACTAACTGTCCTTTAATGTAGCCAAAGTATTTCATTTCTCTCTTTTTTTTTCAATATTTTTTTTTCACTTGTAGCCTTTCCAGACTCTCTGAATTGGACTGTTTTTGTTTCCCTGAAATACGACCTATTCTTCTGTATACCCATATCTCCAGAGCCTTAGTTCGATTTTCTAGTTGCTTGTTCATTGTCCAAGTTTCTGCGTCACATAGCAAGACTGAGTATACATAACATTTGACGATTCAGCAAATCAGACTTGCACAAAGTGATATTTACCTTGGACAAGGTCGCGGTAAATGTATAACTGGTGAAACAGAGCAAGAGTTGATCAGCGAAAATTCACACACAGGTGACATCATAATAGATACAGACTGGTCTGTAGTAGTGAGAGATAAGAACAGCGGGTGGGGTTTCATGGCAAATTTTTATTTTAAATCGGCGAATCAGCCATGTGCAAATGTGGACTATCACCTGATACAACTGATCTTGTTCTCCAAGACTGTCCCAAATACAACATATACAACAGAACTTGTTTTTCAAGGCTGTCCCAAATACAACATATACAACAGAACTTGTTTTTCAAGACTGTCCCAGATACAGCATATACAACAGAACTTGTTTTTCAAGACTGTCCCAAATACAACATATACAACAAACCTTGTTCTCCAAGACTGTCCCAAATTCAAAATATATTGTTCTCCAAGACTGTCCCAAATACAACATATATTGTTCTCCAAGACTGTCCCAAATACAACATATACAACATATATTGTTCTCCAAGACTGTCCCAAATACACCATATATTGTTCTCCAAGACTGTCCCAAATACAACAGATCTTGTTCTCCAAGACTGTCCCAAATACAACATATATTGTCCTCCAAGACTGTCCCAAATACAACATATCAAGGCAAAACTGTTGGCCAAGAGAAACATCGGTGAAAGTCAAACTTCACGGGTCACTTTACGAGTCACTTACAAAAGACATTCAGGTTCATATTAGAGACAACATTGGAGATAAAGACAATTTATTTCAAGCGAACGAAAGAAGAAGAATAACTATTGACAAGAAGAATAGACTGCTTGAAAACAGAGAGCCTCGCGTAAACATCACTATTTCCAGTATTAGAATAGAGGTGAAGACGGTAACGGTAGTTTTCTGATGTCTTGATAACAGCGTAGCCAGATATGTTGTGATTGCAACAAACATTACTAAGTTACCGATGTTTTAAAGGTGGGTATGATTTCTGGGACGAACTATATACAATGGACGAACTATATACAATGTCCGACAATTAAGTAATGAAACTAATTCCAAAAAAATTAAAATAATCAACAGTTTAAAATATAACCTGTGCATTGATACAGCAAGTGGCACGATCTAACACACACCGGAACGACCTCTGTAGTTCTTCTGTTGTTATGGCCCTCAAAGTCGATGTAACGGCCCTTTGGATGTCATCCATATCGTCAAAGAAGCGTCCTTTCAATGGCAAGTTTAATTTTGGGAATAGAAAATAGTCACAGGGAGACAAATCCGCAGGAATAGGGTGGACGGTTGGGAACACACACTTGTTTTGGGGCCAAAAATTCCTGTACAACTGCCACCCTTTGAGCCGGTGCATTGTCATGAGGAAGAGACAAATTGCCAGGTGTTGAATACAAACTGGCAATCCATTTTTTTGACTGCCCAAATCTTCCATTAAAATGTTACGAATAGTCTCTACATTAACACCAAGTTCATCTACCATCATCCTCACAGGCAATCAACGATCTTTTTGTATCCGTTCTTGGAATTTTGCAATGAGTTCCACATTACAAGCAGAAATTAGGCGTCAAGGTCTAGTTGCATTAGTAATCATCTCCACCCCACTTTTGAATCGTGAATACCAGCTGAAGATCTGTGCACGATATAAACAATTACCCGCAATAAACTTGTCGCATCAATTCACCTGTTGCAATGACGCTTTTTCTAAGTTTAAACAGAATTTAATGTCAGTTTTTTTTTTTTCTGAATACGAAACAATGCACCCCGATTAGGTTAACAAAATGGCGGTTTGTTTGCTTATCGGGCGGCGATGAAAAGTTGCCAGATCGTAGATGAAGGTTGCCTCTTTGGATTCCATGCTGTGAATCATAAATGGCATTTTTTTGTCTTAGCCATAATAAAATCAGTCTCATTACTTAATTGTCGAACCTTGTATAGCATAATAACTTGAGAGATAAAGTTATAAGCATTGGTTGACATTCACTGACGTGAGAAGCAGTTTATGCAGGTTAGACTGCGTCAAGCTAGGTGCCAGCGTCTAGTCGCCACGATTCAACTAGATATAATATAGAATGTCATTCCTTCAGGCTGTGGATACAGTTACCTTGCCAACAATATGTTGCTTTGTGAGCACAATCTGCTTGGGTTTTACAGACACAAAAATGCCACAAGAAAACCAGGAAGATAAAGTCTGTGTATTTATCCTTTCCGAAGGACACTAACTGTTATTTTGACATTTAGAAAGCCCGCGTTAAACAAATTGATGAAGTTACTCTGTTTCTGATAAAGGAGAATACAGAAATTCTTTGTGCCGACGATAATTGGATGTAAACTGCCAATCACTGCCTTTATTATACCACTTTTGCGGTGTGGGCAGGTGGTCTTTGAGCCTGAGGATTTACGGCTCATGGCTAGTGCTGTCACCGTACCTGTGCAGGTGAGGATTTTATTTTGCCCCCGACAAAAAAAAACACTCCCTAGACTTACCGGGGATTCGAACCGGGGACTCCCGTGTGAGAGCCCATCGTTCTAACCGTTCGGCCAGCCGCTTCTAGTTCATACAGGCAACTAAGGTTAAAGTTAGTTGCATTTTTTTGACATGAAGTCGCACAAATCCAGTCTACCCGTAGATCATAACCCCGTAGAATGAAGATCATAGCCTCGTAGATCATAACAACGTATATAAGAACCCTGTATATCAAAGCCCTGTAGATCATAACAACTTAGATCAGAACCGTGTAGATCAGAACCCCGTAGATCATAGCCCTGTAGATCATAAACCCCTAGATCATAGCCCTGTAGATCATAACCCCGTAGATCAGAACCCCGTAGATCATAGCCCTGTAGATCATAACCCCGTAGATCATAGCCCTGTAGATCATAACCCCGTAGATCATAACCCCGTAGATTAGAACCCTGTAGATCATAACCCCGTAGATCAGAACCCTGTAGAGCATAACTCCGTAGATCAGAACCCCGTAGATCATAACCCGTAGATCATAGCCCTATAGATCATAACTCCGTAGATCATTACCCTGTAGATCATAGCCCTGTAGATCATAACTCCGTAGATCATAACCCCGTAGATCATAGCCCTGTAGATCATAACTCCCTAGATCATAGCCCTGTAGATCCTAACCCCGTAGATCGTAGCCCTGTAGATCATAACTCTAGATCTTAACCCCGTAGTTCATAGCCCTGTAGATCATAACTCCGTAGATCATAGCACTGTAGATCATAACTCCGTAGATCATAACAACTTAGAACCCTGTAGAACAAAACAACTTAGATCAAAACCGTGTAGATCAGCAATCCGTAGATCTTAGCCCTGTAGATAATAACAACTTGGTTCAGAACCCTGTAGATCATAGCCTAGCAGATCATAACCACTTTAATCTCAAATTACTTTTTTTATTCTTCAGCTTTCCGAATCCTTTTTCAAGGCTGTTATTGTCCAACTCTTTCTAGTTCTGCCAACCCTCTCTACATTCTCAGCCTCTCTGTCATTATCTATAAACTTAGCAGTCTGTTAGCTCTTATGATGCTAGCAATTAGTGATGCCTTAAATAGATTTTGAATCTGCTTATTGCCTCTCATGCCCGATTCTCGGTTATTATAATCTGCACAGATCTGGAGCAGCTGAAGAATTACCTCGAAAATTATCAGATTACAAAATCGATATGACAATAATACAAGAAAACAACATATAGGAAAGGACTGCTTTATTTAAAGTCACAAACGGAAAACATTGTTTTCAATCAAATGGATAACAGAAAGTGTTGTATTTCCGAACAGTCTAAAACTTTCACGTGCAAGTATCTTTTCAGCATTACAAATATGTTTGTTAAAATAAATTGGACGAAGGACGACCTTTGGCAGAAGCCAAATGTGACAGAAAAACACCTTGATGGGTACTCGAACCCTGGGCCGGCAGACAAACGTTTTAGTCACTGCTCAAACTTAAACTGCAGAGACTAATCACCGACACACTTCACTTGGAGAAATTAAACTGTGACTTAGTAGCCTAACGAATGCTGCGTGTGTGTGTGGGGGGGGGGGGGGTGTACAACACACACACACTCTCACACACACTATTACACACGTATGCACATTCACACACACACTTCCTTACACCAACACATACAAACCGATACACACAATCGCGAACGTTACAGACGCATTTTACCAATGAGTTATTGAGGACACAAAATTAACAGATATGTCAAAGACAAAAAATATATATTTGTATGATATCATGACCTTCTGTTGACAGTAGTGAAACGTCGCAAGCTAGCTTGGTTCGGGAACATGGTGAGGAGTGGTTTGATTACAAAGACTCTACTTTAAGGAACATTGGGGAAAATGGAGGGGGGGGGGTGGTGGGGGGGGGGGAGGAGTAGTCGAAGAAGAGGATGGCAAAGAAGAAACTGGATTGACAACATCAAGAAATGGACAGGACTAAGTTATCATACACTTATTCAGATTGCGGATTTTTTGTGCTAGTGCTCCGATCAATGCACCTCCGTGACCCTAAGGGGTCAAGGGTTATTTATATTATGTTACACACTCACAAACATGCGCACCCACACATATACACACAGAAGCGCTCACACAGGAACGATCAGAAGTGTCGACAGGAGCCTTTATCGACACACATCACAACAACAGGGTAGAGTATCATGGTCATCAGTCCCCACACGCACAATTGTGTATGTTAATATTGTGATGCCTCAAAAGCGGTGCTATTGTATAATTTGTAATGCAACAGCGAACCTCAAATCTCATTCTTTGATTATGAAAAACTTTTCTAAACGCGAGGGAGTCTTGCAAGTTAGTTAGTTAGTTAGTTAGTTAGTTAGTTAGTTAGTTAGTTAGTTAGTTAGTTAGTTAGTTAGTTAGTTAGTTAGTTAGTCGAGGTTTCAACATCACTGCAATCGGGTTTCCCAATGCATGCTCCATTCCTACGCTAGTGCGAATCAAATGAAATATCCCTCATAGTTGCATATGAAAAACTGGTTAATAAACAATTAGTCCCGGAGCAATCCAGAAATATTCACACGCAGTAAATTCGTTTTTCACTTACTCGGGGTGGCAAAGCACTAGAAATGCAGTTTGTCGTTGATGGAAGTAGTCAGGCACGATAAGATTCTTTCTATACACACGTAGAATTCTTACATAAAGTATTTCACCAGCTCACACGTAAACCGACCACCGGCCATATTGACCAAAACGACACAACAGTTGCGTGCACAAATGAGAGGCATTCCAAAAGAAAAACACAGCTCACAGTGCAAAGCACCAAACTCAGTAACTCAGGCAGCTCTTGCAAGTGCGATTCGCCATCACTATGGATTTTGATACTCATGCCTTCGTATAGCGCGCTTTACCATAATCGTCTGGAAAGACGGTAAGGGTACCGACTAATGTGTGACACCGGACACAACAGTATTAAGTAGGTAAACTCGCCGAAGTCGATCCAAATTTAAAATGGGTGCCAGAAAATCTCTACGAATAATTGCGTGCGAAACTACTGGTCTATTGTAACTGCTGCTTTCATCAACGATGAACTGCATTGTTAGTGTCGGGCCATTTGTGATGGTACTTCTGATGTGCCTTATGCATTCAATGAGTGTGTATGCTATTGTAAATACTTGACTGGAGGCTGTGTCATTTATTTTTTTCACGAGAGACATTGATAGACCTTCTGAGTTGTTTGAGTTGGCACAAGAACGGAGCAACCATGTGATGACATGTTTTCTATGAAACTGGAATAGCCATTACCTAATTAACTCCTGAGAAGTAAATACGACAACATTTCTATAGCAAATGCTCAGACTTCGTCTAAGTAGTTCACCACTGTGCCCTTGCGGGCTGTGTGTGCAGACATGCTCTGCAATAATGTTCCCTGTACAGCCCCTTAGGAAGAGAAACACTGCCCCACTGAGTCAACATTTTACTCGGATCTGAATTTTAAATGTTGAATTAGGAATCGACATCACAGCTCTCGGGACACTCCCATAAGTGCTCAGTCCCCATCGTCAGCAGCAGGCGAAGAGTTCCAGTTCGATGGTACCAGTACCCGTCCGATTGTATATCCGTCGCATCCTTCCCCTGAGTGTTGAGCGTCGACCAGATCCCCTGATAACTCCTCGCAGCGCCATTCTCCTCAGACCGTAATGATCTATTTGTGCCTCTGCACTGTTCACTCGCTCCCAAAGAGCTCTCACAATATCTAGCGTGTCATACATCAATTCACCACCAAGTGGCGCAGAACTGTAGGGTACTTCTAAAAATAGACAAGAACTTGTCTGTCGGTGTAAATCAGAAAGCGATTACTAGAAGCAGACGACGTAAAATACAGCAGGCGTGGTGTTGACAATACTCCCCCCCCCCCCTTTCTTCCCCTCTTGATTAGTCAATACAATCTAGATCTATCACTATATAAAGTATGAAGTGTCTTTTGTTTATTTGTGTATGAAACCCACTGTGTGCTTCACTTCTGTACTGCTTGTATAAAGAATGACTTTCATCGTCAATCAGAATGTCATTTATCAAACGTAGCTCATTGCACGCCTGGAAGTGTTTTTTTCTCTAGTCACTTGTTCAGTCCCATTTGCTTTAGCAGCCGATGCATCTTCAATGTCTTGTATTCGCTGTTGGCTTTCGAATGTAACTGCTATTGATGTATTTTACGAATTTTCTATTTAGAACACAAAACTAACAGATGTGTCAGAGACAAAATATACAAACTTGCAGGACAGCAGGAGCCTTTCTTGGCTCGTCGCAAGCAAGCTTGGTTTGGGCACCTGATGAGACATGATTCGATTGCAAAGACTACCTCAAGGAACATTTGGGTGGGGGTGGGGTTGGAGGGTGGGGTGGAGGGTGGGGGGAGGTAGTCAAAGAAGAATACGTGGGGGGGGGGGCAAAAAAGAATCTGGAATGACAACAACAAGAAATGGAAAGGACTAAGTTATCATACAACTATTCATCAAGCAGAAGACAGAGAAAGATGACAGGTTTTATGTGCTAATGCTTCCATTGATACACCTCCATGACCCCAACGGGTCAAGGGTTATGCTATGTTTTCCATCGTTGCGAAGGTCTGCCTCCACAACGTTTTCCGGAGACTGGAAACCCCTTCCCCCCCCCCCCCCCCGCCTCCTTTCCCTTCCAGCCCTTCCCAAACCATCACAATTCTCTCCAAGTTACCTTGACTTTTAATATATCCAAAATACTTCAGCATTGTGGACAGGATGCTGCCAGTCAACCGATTCTCCTCGTCGTCCAGACCAGTCTGAATAATGCTAAAAGCTACTTTAACTTGAGTTAATACCACATCATTAAATTCTGAACTTTGCCAAGTGTGAACTAAGTATCAATCACAAAGACACACACCTATATTATTTATATATAATTTCTTCAACACGAACGTCGTGGGAAACACCGAGAGATCATCAATTCTCAGTTCGACACCCCAAGAGATTGCTCCAGAACGTGTGGTTTTATAAAAAATCTTTTAATAACGGATATAAGTTGCTTCCACGATATGTGTGACAATACTTCATTATCTTTCTGATATCTCTGCCAAGTTCTCGATATAAATATATATATATATATATATATATATATATATATATATATATATATATATATATATATATATATATATATATGCAAGGGGAAGTCAAAAAGTATGTTACAAATGGGATGGCAGGAAAATCTTGTTGAGGGTTTCTAAAGGTGTCGTTAGATGACAGCAACATCCAACTTTAAGTCTCCGTTCGTTAGTCCGCTCTAGGTGTTGCATGGTTATTAATACTGTAAAATTCTGCTGACTAGATGTGTATTGCTCCTTCATGACAATGTCAGACCACATACGGCTCAGTTAATTCGAGAGAAAATTAACCATCTAGGGTAGGAACTTCTTAAACATCGATCTCACAGCCCTGACTTTGCGCCTTGCGATTCCCACCACTTATATATATATATATAAACACAAGACTTAGATCCATAAATTCATCCCCTCCCCCCAAAAACACATGTAAAAGACTGGGGCCTACCCCTAATACCATAAAAATATCTGCCACCCTGGCGTTACGATTCTTTGCTGTACCTTGGTGTCCCGATAACACAAGAGCGGCACAAAACGACCATATAGCTGAGAAATCCGATCCCAGAATTCTCAAAGTACCAAGACACCGTGAATGTAGTCGTTTCCCGTTTTAATTTGACAACACAAAAGCGACAGGAGCGCTAAAATGGTCAATCCACTGCTCAAGACTCCAGAGAATCGGCTCCCTAAAAACAATGACATGTGATTCTCATAGGAATACTTGGGATGATGTACAGAGGTCGTTTCTGCGTGAGAAGTAATGTTGGATCACATTCAGTTCTGTCGCCTCTGGGGAGTCTTTGGCTTCGATTGTGTTTTAGATTGTTTAATTCCCATGTGGGTTCCGGGGCCCCGTTGTTGGGGCAAACCAGAACAGACCCATTGCCTCCTCAAAAAGCATGTCGTAAGAGTCGACTAACTGGGGGCTTCCTTCGAAGTCTGGCTGCGTCTGCCTGAAAAGCAAGGAACCAAAAATCTGCATAAATTAAGTCATATCTGTGAAACGTATGTGCACGCAACATTCAGGTTCTGGGACAAGACTAAAATCTAGAGTTGGACAAACAACCATAACTTTCCGCAGGAGTTTGCAGCTTGTAATAGCTAAGAAGAATAAGAATAAGAGGAAGAATAAGAAGAAGTAAAAGAAGAAGAAGAAGAAGAAGAAGAAGAAGAAGAAGAAGAAGAAGAAGAAGAAGAAGAAGAAGAAGAAGAAGAAGAAGAAGAAGAAGAAGAAGAAGAAGAAGAAGAAGAAGAAGAAGAAAAAGAAGAAGAAGACTGTTTAACAAAAAGTTGTTGATGGGGTAGAGGTGAGTATATTAAGTAACCTACCAATGTACGCAAGGCCGCCGTGGTGTAACGGCTAGACGCTGGCCTACCGACTGGAAGGTCGTGAGTTCAAATATCAACATAACCGGACATATTTCCATAAAGGATTGGCTCCCACCGCGACCAGGCCTTAAATAGGTAACGTTCTGGAAAGTAAAGACGGCTGGTACGATGTTAAGCACATCACCTACCGATTGCCGATTGACTGTAAAATAAAGATCTAGCCCTATGTGCCCAAAACGCCTGAAGGTGTGGAAAACGCTCCTTTACAGTTGTAAGTGTTCTATAACCAGCGCAGCGTACGTGTTTTACAATTAGTATATTTCTGAAACCAATCAATTATTCAATCAGTCAATCAATTAGTCAATCAATCAATCAATCAATCAATCACTCAATCAACAAGTTAGTCAATCAATCAACCAGTCAATCAATCAATCAATCAATCAATCACTCAATCAACAAGTTAGTCAATCAATCAACCAGTCAATCAAACAATCAATCAGTCAAATAATCAGTCAATCAATCAATCAATTAGTCAATCAACTGATCAATCAATTAGTCAATCAATCAGTCAACCAATCAGTAAACCAATCAATCAGTCAATTACCCAATAAGTCAGTAAATCAATCGATCAGTCAACCAGTCAGTCAGTCAGTAAACCACCCAATCATTAGATTAGTCAATCAATCAATCAATCAGTCAGTCAGTCAGTCAATTGGTTAGTCAATTAATCAGACACCCAATCAATCAATTAGTCAATCAATTGATAACTCATTTATTCCATCGATTAATCATTTAATCACTCAATCAACCAATCAGCCAACCAATCAGTCAACTAGGTAATCAATCCGTCAATCAAACAACCAGTTAGTCAATCAGTCAATCAATTAATCAATTAATGAGTCAGTCAGTAAACCAATCAATCAATCAGCCAATCAGTCACAGTCAATCACTCAGTCACTTCACTAGTCAATCAATCAGTCAGTCAGTCAGTTGCCATTCTACGGTGACGGTGGCTGCAGTGGATCCTCGACAGGCTCTATTTTTTTGCACGAGATGGATGTTACTCGTTAGCAGTTAGTCGATGTTCTAACAACATTGTAGACAGGTCGTCCCATAGCCGCCCCTTGCTCTGATAGTGGAGATCAAATAGAGTTTACTTCACTATCCCATTTCAAAAACAAAAACAAGTAAAAACTTGTAAATGCTAGCAAAACCGTGAAGTGAAAATGCCCAAGTCAGCTGCCAACACTAATTGTCCCACACCAGAATTGCAGTTGACTGGGCGAAAACTTTCACAAACGAAAGTCGACACTGCACTCGCATAAGTAAACGTCCTTCTGAACTTTTTTGACCACCCACTAATTTAGAACAATCAACAATACGCTGCGGACACACACACACACACACACACACACACACAGACACACACACACACACACTCACACACACACACACACACACAATGACATAAAGTCCACAGCGCACAGTGTCGTGTCAAGTACTTAGCTCTGAAGCTGGGCCACGGAACCTTTTGACTCACGATCAAGAAGAGGAGAATTTGCATTAACAAAACTTTGCTGGCAGCAATAACTGTGCAGCAGTTCGTCAGCTTTCAGCCATTTTAGCCAGAAGTCCCCTAGGCTTTTCTAGAGGGATGTACAATCTCTGAGACATCTCTTTCTCTATTTCTTGATATTATCCCCCACATGTATCGATATCTATCTTGTGATTGTTCGCCTCCTAATGTTCCTTCTAGCATTGTTTTCATAGGAGTGAATCGATTTTATTTGACCTAAAAAAATGAATACATGCATGTGTGCACGCATACGTACACAGACACACTCGCAAGCACAAATATATGCATGCATACATACATACATACATACATACATACATACATACATACATACATACATACATACATACATACATACATACATACATACATACATACATACATACATACATACATACATACATACATACATACATACATACATACATACATACATACATACATACATACATACATACATGCATGCATGCATCCATCCATCCATCCATCCATCCATCCATCCATCCATCCATCCATCCATCCATCCATCCATCCATCCATCCATCCATCCATCCATCCATCCATCCATCCATCCATGCAGGCAGGCAGGCAGGCAGGCAGGCAGGCAGGCAGGCAGGACAAGACAGGACAGGACAGGACAGGACAGGACAGAACAGAACAGAACAGGACAGGACAGGACAGGACAGAACAGAACAGAACAGAAAAGAACATCACAGAACATCACAGAACATCACATCACATCACATACATACATCACATACATACATCACATACATACATTACATACATACATTACATACATAATTACATACATACATTAATACATACATTAATACATACATTACATACATACATTACATACATACATTACATACATACATTACATACATACATTACATACATACATTACATACATACATTACATACATACATTACATACATACATACATTACATACATACATACATACATTACATACATACATACATTACATACATACATACATTACATACATACATACATTACATACATACATACATTACATACATACATTACATACATACATACATTACATACATACATTACATACATACATTACATACATACATTACATACATACATTACATACATACATTACATACATACATTACATAATACATTACATACACACATTACATACACACATTACATACACACATTACATACACACATTACATACACACATTACATACATACATTACATACATACATTACATACATACATTACATACATACATTACATACATACATTACATACATACATTACATACATACATTACATACATACATTACATACATACATTACATACATACATTACATACATACATTACATACATACATTACATACATACATTACATACATACATTACATACATACATTACATACATACATTACACACATACATTACACACATACATTACATACATACATTACATACATACATTACATACATACATTACATACATACATACATTACATACATACATTACATACATACATTACATACATACATTACATACATACATTACATACATACATTACATACATACATTACATACATACATTACATTCATACATTACATTCATACATTACATACATACATTACATACATACATTACATACATACATTACATACATACATTACATACATACATACATTACATACATACATTACATACATACATACATTACATACATACATACATTACATACATTACATACATACATACATTACATACATTACATACATTACATACATTACATACATACATTACATTACATACATACATTACATACATACATACATTACATACATACATACATTACATAATACATACATTACATAATACATACATTACATACATACATACATTACATACATACATACATTACATACATACATTACATACATACATTACATACATACATTACATACATACATTACATACATACATTACATACATACATTACATACATACATTACATACATACATACATACATACATACATTACATACATACATACATTACATACATACATACATACATACATTACATACATACATACATACATTACATACATTACATACATTACATACATACATACATTACATACATACATACATTACATACATACATTACATACTTACATACATACATTACATACTTACATACATACATACATACATTACATAAATACATACATTACATACATACATTACATACATACATTACATACATACATTACATACATTACAAACATACATACATTACAAACATACATACATTACAAACATACATACATTACAAACATACATTACAAACATACATTACAAACATACATTACAAACATACATTACAAACATACATTATGTAATAGGGTGGAAGCGACGAAGACCACAGTATAGCAGATTAAAGATCTTAGATTTATTCTGGTTTGAAAATGGCTAAAAGGCCACCGGAACAAGCTAATAGAGTTGGACGGAAGATGGAGGAAAATCTGGTTCGCTGGGTATAAAAGATTTTATTGAGTCTTGGAGCGACCTATTTGACTTCCGGACCAACCTGTGGGAGCCTAACCTAGCTACTGATGCTTTGCACAATGGGCTGGTCGGCAGGTATAGCGACCACAGGTAACGTTCGTAGTCTGGCCGATTCCAGGCTAGTACGTTCAGTTGGTTAAAGTAGAATTTCATTTGCATTCTTTCTAAGAGATAGTTAGTTGGTAGATCGCTATATATTTGAGATGCTGGTCGAGCACGTAGTCGTCGTTAATGTCGTTATTTGTTGGCCATGCTGATGTGAAGTTAAATAAAATTATGTTCAACGTTGTATTCACAGTTACAGTTGTTTTCTTCATCTTAGGACTTCTAGTTAGTTTACTAGTTTAGTTTATTCGTTGCTTGGCTATACTAGACTTTACACAGAAGATTTCTTGTCTGGGTGAGATATTCTGATCTCTCCCCCACCAAAACGAACTCTCTCTACTCTCTCTTTTTTTCTTCTTATTTCTTGTTACTAAGGGCCCCTCCGCCCTAGTACAATTACATACATACATACATTACATACATACATTACATACACACATTACATACATACATTACACACATACATTACATACATACATTACATACATTACATTACATACATTCATACACCCACATACATATACACACACACATACACACATATGCACACACATACCTATACATACATACACACACATGCACACACATACACACATAAACACACATACATACACACACATACACACACGTGAACACATACACGCACACACATATACACACATACACACATATACACACACATACACACATACATACACATATGCACACACACATACACATACATTCACACATAGACACACACATAGACACACACATACACACACACATAAACATATACACACATATACACACACGCTCTTGCATGCACAGATAGATGGGTGGGTAAGTTGATTAATAAGTTCTTAACTAAGTAGGTAGGTAGTTAAGTGGGTGGGTGGATAGATGAATGAATGGATAGTTTGACTTTTTAATTAAAAAAATGAAAAAGAAAGAAAGAGAAAAAGTCATAACATCAATCAACTATAGATAGTAGAGAATCAGAATGATAAACACAATAAATTTACAAGTATTTTATGGTTTTGTAGTTGCAACAGCACAGGAAATGTTTTAATTCAATGGGTTATGTTATTAAATTTTACTCTTTATTATGTAAGAATGACCTCAGAATAAAATAATAAAGTCAATACGCCACTTTTGGACAATTTCGAATAAAAAAAAAAAATTCACATTACTCAAGAGGAGATTAGTCTTACTATGTCTTACATAATTGCAACATTGACACATATTCCTGCGTAATAGATTGCACCACTTAACAGAGTATAGCAGCAGCAATTAATAAAAGTCATATAGATATCAATATTGTTGGGGAAAAAATTATCAGCTTTGCACACACACACAAATAACAAAAGCTCAAACAAATAAAAACAAAAAAAAAAAAAATGAAGGAAAGAAGGAGGTAAAAAAAAAAAAAAAAAAGCCTAAAGAAAATATTTAAAACTTTGATCAGAAACTTAATACAGCGTGTCTCAAAAATAAATTTCCGGAACATTTAGCGATGAATTGGAATGAAAACAAAAATACAGGAAAATGCTCAATGAAAATTACAATCAGTTTGGAATGCCAGGGGACGGGAAATCAGAGACGCATTCGGTACACTGAGGTTATAAGCTGAAAGAATAACGGTCTCGAGGTATGGTGTATGTCTCGAGTGATAGAGGTCTTGGGTTCAAGCCCCTGTGAAGGCTTGGATTTGTTCTGTTCACATGGACTTCTAGTAATTTCCCCTGGTATCTGAGTATTGAGATCGGACGCCCGTGTGTATTGTTGCGCACGTACATTGGCAGTTGGAAATTGAAAGGAGTATCTGAAAGGCGCTGCCCGGGCAATATTTGGAGTTTAAAAAATTTACCTAAAATATTTCCGGATCATCGCCGATGTTGCGGAGCCCGTGCACTGTGCTGAGCTACTTCGGACTCAGACGAAGTAGAAGTGAACCGAAGCACTTATGGGTTATATTACAAGTATGCCATAATATTGATCCGCCGTCTAAACCGTTGTTTAAACCCCATAACGGAACAGTGCAGATCTATATTTGTATGCTTCACCCGATTAGGAAAAAACACAAAGGGAGGCCGCGTTAGCGCAGTCGATAAGAAGCTCGCTTTCAAGTCCAGTTGCGACTCGTTGCAGCCCATGGTCGGTGTTCGAAATCAGCCTCTGTGAAATGGGTACCAGAGTGATACTCTGGGGTAAATGGAGGAACGTAGCTGTAGCTACAGAGTTACGTGCCAACGGCGACACAGGCGGACAATTCTTATCAGCTGTTCGTACTGGTGGCAGAGCACTTAAAGTTTATAACCGTGTGCAATGACGCTGGTTCACATCTCCCGACTTTACGTTTTCTTTAGAAAGGGAAAAAAAAATCAACCTCTTTTGACCAAGAATCATAAAAACATGTTTTATCCTTTTTTTTTCAAAAGCGTTCACCGGTTGTAAACTCCATTGGGAAATACTGTTTGTTCATTCCCTTGTGGACTTAAAACTTGTTCCAGAACCAGTGTTTTGCGTGCACATCCGTTTCACAGATCTGACTTTTTTGTATGCAAACTGTTCGTTCCTTGCTTCTCGGGCAGATGCACTCCGACCTCGATGGAAACCCTAGTTAGTCGACTCTTACGTCCTGCTTATTATGAGGCAGTTAGTGTATTTGTTTTACCCAACAAAGGAGCCTCTGAACCCACACGGAAGCCACATTTTTAAAATGATTTTGGATATACAAATATATAAAACATATCCTTAGAACAGTGTTTTCCAAACTTGTCTTGGTCGCTGCACCCTTTTTTTTAATTAAAATGTTTCCACAGCGCCCTAATCGAAGTAAAAGTATACATTCGTGTCTAGATTAAATTATTTATAAAGTTTTTACAATATTTCGCAGCACCCCTGTGAAGAGGTCGCGGCTCCCCGGGGCGCCGCAGCGAACAGTTTGGGAATCACTGCTTTAGAAGAGTGCACGATTAACATATTCAGAAATATAAAATCATAGCTCTTCTGGGAGAATGATCTAAGATATATCATTAATATCATCATCTTCAAAATCTTCAGTTTCCTCCTCTTTCGTCAATGAGCGCAGCTAGACAGGATCATTGTGATCCATTACGCCAGTGGTCGGCAAATCGCAGCCCACGAGCCACACGCGACCCTTTAGCGACCTGAGTGCGGCTCGGCCAGTCGGCCACAAATTTGGCTCTCTACAAAATTGCAATCGTTCTGCTGCTGATTTTTGTATCTTTTGTCTAATAAGTTTACCGACCACCGCCCTACACGATTGGTAGCAGTGAATATTATATACATATTACACACAGATACACACATTTATATATACACACACATGTATATATATATATATATATATATATATATATATATATATATATATATATATATATACACACATTATATATATATATATATATATATATATATATATATATATATATATATATATATATATATATATATATATATATAAATGTAATTATATATTTATATAAGCTGAGTGATCTTAAAGGACGCCAGAAAACCAACATCAGCAGTTTTTACTGTTGCGGTTTTCCTAGGCAAATTTAGATTTAGTAGTTTCCATAACTAGTCGGCTCTGTGGCTAAGAAGATGCGAACCCTTCGTAATGCCGGGATGCCGGGTTGGATCCCAGCTGCGGGCTATAGGCCTTGCGTTGGTTTCGACAGTGGTATCAAGAAAGCCGACCGTCCAGTAGGCAATGGAAAACTACTGGACGTAAATTTGCCTAGAAAAACAACACAACAGTCAGGGGCTGTTGGGGTTGGGTTCTGCAACGTCCTGAAAAAGGATACGCAACTAAAAAAAAAAGGTTTCCATAACTACTGGTTGATTAACTGGCATCTTTCCGCCTTCTGGAAAACAGTGTTACACTTCTCTATGAGGAGACATGGGACTCACATCCCATGGCAATGGCGAGTGTGATTAGCAAGACACACAAGCGTTTTGAAAAATTCTTTAACAGTTATAGCATGGGATTTCAGAACCATTGTTGTAAACATTTGTGTTTAGTCTGTTCCTTCTCAGACACTCAGCTCTCATCCTTTCTGCTGTCATTTCTTCTTTCTTTCTCATTCCCTTCCTGATGTGCCCACTCCACACAACATGGTCCATGGCAATTTGTTCCCACGTGTCCACCTCAATACCTGCATCATTCATGTCCCCCTTGTACAAGTCTTTATGGTGACCAGCCCACGTTTATATAAACCAGTCGACACATAAAGGATGATGTGGTCAGCATCAGGCGTGCAGCTTTCCTTGTCATGACATCTCCTGGTACCCATTTTAATCAGGTCAGGCAATCGCACTTCTAATTTCAAAGCAATCGGGTCACCTCATAGTTGCTCCGTTCTTGCACCAACGAAAACCAAACAGAATACCTATCACTGCCTCTTGTGAAAAACCTGACACAGACTGGGCAGCCTCATCAAATCCAATAGTAAACACGCTCATTAAATGCATAACGCAGTCACCAGAAATGCTAAAACAAACAGTCTGACACTAGAAATGCAGTTTATCGTTGATGGAAGCATAATTTACAACAAATGAGTAGTTCTGCGTGAAATAAATCACACAGGGCACCACCTGTATGTCATTATTGTCATTAGTCCATATTCATATAGGTGTCTTCTTGTTTCTGCATCAGCTATTTTAGCTCCTGTGTTAGCAGTTATGGCTGCACTCTAACACAATGATGAAACCGTTTGAGCTTTTACTTCCCAGGGAATGTACTGGAAATTCTGGGAACAAGCAACAAATTCAGTAGAGAAAGTAGATTATTATCCCATGGAGAGAATGAGGCACCTGGGTGTAACGAGAGGGTCTGGCCGGCTCACTACACTGAGAGGAAAGGCAAGACGGACGTATAACCAAATTGTGACCGGTACCATCAGTTTTGGAACTCTGCGCCGGCAACTGAAGATGAGGACGGAGCATGCATGGGAATGCCCAGAGTGCTGTGATGTCAATTCCTGACTTACTTCAACTGTACTGGAAGGTGTTGTTTTCACTATCTGTCTAATAATATCGTTTCTTATTCAGTTGTAGTTGGTTAAGTTGGCGGCTTTCGCCAGGCAGTTAATCTCACATGAGTTAATGTTACAGCCTTTTACGACACGTAGTGGACCAGGAGTCAATAATTATCCAGTTCACGGAGTTTTCATCAGTCTCTCCAAATTCCTATCTCAAAATCGATTCTTTGAAGCAAATTAAACATTTTTTTTTTTTTACATATTTTTATTTGTAAAAATCAACTGTCCCCGCACACTTGTCTCATTTTGTCAGATGTGCCAAGAGGTTTTTTTTTTTTTTTCTGGTCTTTCATGCCACTCTGAAATGTTTTTTCTTTTCTGATTTCTCGCAGTTTGATTTTATTCCTTGTCTCAGATTAATGATGAATAATTTTTGAGGGAGATGGTTTTTTTAGCGGGTTTACGGGTAGAGACGTTCATTGGTGATTTTCTTCATTTTGTGTGACCGTGTTTTTATTGTAAAGGCAAGTTTGAAAGTGTTGTTCTAATCTTTCATGTAAGAAGGTGAGTGTAGAAGTGTTTTATGAAGAAGACGAACGTCTAAGTGTTTTATGTAGATGATGAATGTAGACGTGTTTTATGTAAAAGATGAGCGTAGAAGTGTTTTATGAAGACGACAAACGTCTAAGTGTTTTATGAAGAAGACGAACGTCTAAGTGTTTTATGTAAAAGGAGCGTAGAAGTGTTTTATGAAGAAGACGAACGTCTAAGTGTTTTATGAAGAAGACGAACGTCTAAGTGTTTTATGTAAAAGATGAGCGTAGAAGTGTTTTATGAAGAAGACGAACGTCTAAGTGTTTTATGAAGAAGACGAACGTCTAAGTGTTTTATGTAAAAGATGAGTGTAGAAGTGTTTTATGAAGACGACGAACGTCTAAGTGTTTTATGTAAAAGATGAGCGTAGAAGTGTTTTATGAAGAAGACGAACGTCTAAGTGTTTTATGAAGACGACGAACGTCTAAGTGTTTTATGTAAAAGATGAGCGTAGAAGTGTTTTATGAAGAAGATGAACGTCTAAGTGTTTTATGTAAAAGATGAGCGTAGAAGTGTTTTATGTAGAAGATGAATGTAGAAGTGTTTTATGTAGATGAGAGTAGAAGTGTTTTGTGTAGAAGATGAGTGTACAGGTGTTTTATATAGAAAATGTACGTAGAAGTGTTTTATGTAGAAAATTGAGCGCAGAAGACACGAAGACGCAAGTTATACAAGATGAGACTAGAAGTGTTTTACATTAAAGTTAAAGGTAGAAATGTTTCATTTAAACACTTTCAATCGCAGAAAATTATCGCAGCAAGTGAATGACCACAATAACAAGTCACACATGCATAACTTCCAATAGGCAGGCTGCGCAGCTAGTAAGAAGGCCAGATTCGTTTAGTGGGTAAGATTGACGTTAGTCTCCCCAAAAATAGTAGGTATCTTTTTATTCCCAAATTTGTTGGTCTGGTTGACTTTCCGGAAGGTTACGGGTGTGTCCTGAGGTTTAAAGGTTGAGGTCTGAACAACGGACCAACATTATAGCACACGGATAGTGCTCCGTTCTTCTTCTAACTCAAGTCAGAGTCCGAAGAAGCTCAGCACAGTGCAGAGGCTCTGTAGCACCGGCGAGGATCCTGAAATACTTTGAGTAGATTTTTAACTTCAAATTTTGCTTAGGCAGCGACGAGAGGCTACTCTTTTCGATTTCCAAATGCCAAGGGATTTTTTACGTGCGCAACAATGCACACGGGCATCCGAACTCACTACCCAAAGACTAGGGGAAATTACTAGAAGTCCAAGTCTACGTAAAAAAATCCCAGCCCTTACCGGGGATTGAACGCGGAGCCTCCAGCCCTCGAGGCGGACACCATGCGGGTGTGTCCTGCTCGCTTGTTTGGTTTCTGCGATGTCTTGTATGTACGTTTTCATTCCGAGAAATAGAATGCCTGTGACAAAGGTTGCTGCACTTTCTAGGGAGTTGTGTTGACCCAGTTTCTCGATGGTTTTTGGAGTTTTAAAGCACTGGCGTGCTGAAGTGTGCAACACGCGATATCAACAACATTGCAGAACACCCCTGTAACCCTGTGAGAAGGACACGGAGCTCAGGAAGTACCAATAAGAGGGGAGCTAATGTGTATATGGGTGGGGTCTGGGAGACTAACATCAGGTTTACCTGTTTAGTGTGCTATGACAAATGGCTGGGCACATTACACTACAGCTGGGGTTCATCTGTAAAAGTCTATTAGGCATCACACGTTGGATGGGAATAAAAGAGGTAACGTTCAGCGCAGAAGTGTAATAAGAATAGGATAAGCATAGAAGTGTTCTACCCCAAGAGAAACGTTAGCCTGGAAAGAGAACGAAGAATTTATAAATCTTTAGAAGAGGCAGTACTAAGACGACGTAGCTGTAAGTTAGCACGTAAATGTGCCATGGACAATGTCGAAATGCCATCTAGAGTGAGACACCTTGACAGATTTGTGACAACCTCATCCCTTTTTATCTGTGTTCGTGAATAAACTGGCCAGCCTGTAGCGGCGTATTCTAAGTCTATGTTTAACCATTCGAGATGTCAACTTTTCGTTGTAACACTAACCCAGCACCCAGCTGTTGACAAACACTGCAGAGAGCTCACCACCAATTAGATCACTGGTCTCCAGATTAGGAATCGCCCGCAAACTATCTGTCTGTGTAACCGTCTGTGTACCTGTCTGTCTACATGTCTGTCTGTCTGTTCGCCTGTCTGTCTGTCTGTCTGTCTGTCTGTCTGTCTGTCTGTCTGTCTGTCTGTCTGTCTGTCTGTCTGTCTGTCTGTCTGTCTGTCTGTCTGTCTGTCTGTCTGTCTGTCTGTCTGTCTGTCTGTCTGTCTGTCTGTCTGTCTGTCTGTCTGTCTGTCTGTCTGTCTGTCTGTCTGTCTACCTGTCTGTCTACCTGTCTGTCTGTGTGACTGTGTGTGTGGTGCGGTGCGTTATGTGTGTGTGTGTGTGTGTGTGTGCGTGTGTGTGTGTGTGGCTAATCCTATCCCATAATTCTAATATTCAGACGACATAGTTTTCCTTCCCAACAGTGTACATAGCTTAGAAAAATGGGGAGGCATGATCGTATTCGCCAATCGAGAATGCACTTGATAATGATGGGGGTGGTGATGATGATGATTATGATGATGATAATGATGATAACTGCATTTACCACTGCACTATCACGGCTTTTAAAAACTGTCTTTTTTAATATTCTGCTGAGACGCTCTACACGGTTTACAATCCTAACGCTAAAGCTCAGTGTCGCCGCGATAGAGTAGTGGCTGGTTACTTGCCGTGCTGTCTCGAAAGCCTAAGGTTCAAATCCACATCGAGACTGATTTAAAAAAAAAAAAAACCCAATTGCCTTGGCTCCCAGGTTGACAGAGTCTAAAATCGGAACCAGGAAATGTCATGGGAAATAAAGGCTGCCGATGAAATGTTGACTGCGTTGTCTATCAAGTATCGTTTTGTCTTTAATAAAGGTATAGATTTGGCACTGCATGTCAGTTTCGTCAAATGCCTGTGAGAGGTCCTTCACTTCACTGCGCTTACTTTCTGTGCGGGTTCCGGGGCCCCAGTTCTGGGGAAAACAAGAAAAGACCCACTGCCTTCCCAGCAAGCATATTGTAGGAGTCGACTAACTGAAGACTTCCTTGGAAGTCAGAGTGCATCTGTCCGAGCAGAAAGGAACGACCAACTGCTCACAGATAAGCCAGAAAAACGGATAGGTTAGTTGCGTATCCTTTACAGGACGTTCCAGAACCAACCCCAGCAGCCCCTGGCTGTTGTGTGGTTTCTCTAAGCAAAGTTACGTCCAGTTGTTTGCCATTCCCGACTGGACGGTCGGCCCCCTGATACCACTGTCGAAACCAACTCAAGGCCTGTGGCCCGCAGCTAGGATCGAACCCGGCACCCCGGCATTACAAAGCGTTCGCATCGACTTAGCCACAGAGCCGACAGTAAAACGGATGCAAAAGCAAAACTCAGTCCCTGGCACAAAGCCTAAGTCCAGATGGACCAACAGCCAGAACTTTCCGCCTGAGCTTACAGCCGGTTAGCAAAGAAGAAATAGGAGGAGTCTATAAAAAGTATAAATTTAGCTCTGCATGAGCCGTTCGCCAAAGGCGTGTGATAGGTTGTTTACTTCACTTTACTCACAGGGCAAGGGGCCGCGTTAGAGCAGTCGATAGGAGACCTGCTTTCAAATCCAGCTGCAGCCCACGGCCGGTGTTCGAACCGGGCGGTTTCCAGGGTTCACCCAGCCTCTAGGAAATGGTTCCCAGTGTTAACACTCTTGGGAAAATGGAGGAACGTCGCTGTAGCTACGGAGTTGCGTGTGGACGGTGACACAGGCGGGTAGTTTTTTATCAGCTGTCCTTACTGGTGGCAGAGCACTTATTCCTTGTAACCGTGCGCAATGACGCTGGTTCACATCTTCCCACTTTTTTTTAGAAATTTCTTACAGGGCAAAAACCAGGATACTGCTAAAGTACTAGGTAATTTAAAGACCCCAGTTAGACACCATAAAGGGATATTACTGCTGGATACGGCCTCAGAGAAAGTAATGAGACAGGAGAGAAATGGGCTGAATGGTCAAAGGCACATAAAATGATAATTGGTAACATATACTTGAAACACCATCCTAGAGACCCTTGGAAAGCCGTTGTGGTCTTTTGGTTAGACGCCTGCTGCGGATAGGAAGGTCCTGGGTTTGGGTCGTGATGGGGACCGAACTTTTTTCAAAAATGACCTTGGCTCCTAGGTCGACCACGCCTTGAGTGGGTAGCAGGTAAGTCCTGGGAAGTAAAGGTGGCCAGCGTAATGCATCACTCACCAAGTGCCGTTTGGTCTGTAAAATATTAGTCTAACCCTATATACCCAATACGTCTGTGAAGGTGTGGAAAGGGGTTCTTTACTCTTTACTAGAGACCTTTGAACTTGAAAAAGACTCCAGAAATAATTGTTAGAACCATACTGATTACATAATTATAAACAAACGATTTAGAAACGCTCTACTGTCAGTAAAATCAGGATCGGATGCAGTTTGTTTTAATGCCAGTTATGTAGAAATTAAGATACCGTGAACAGATTCAAATAGGTTCCATGATATACCAAACTAGATTAGGCGATTCTTGAAACGAACCAGGAAATTAGTTAGTGATATACCCTTCATCATCATCATCAGGTGCCTTGCCGACTGGCGTGGGCGATCATGCCTCTCCATAATCTGCGATCTCCTGCAGCATGTATCAGTTCGTGTGCCGACACTCCTCCATGCCATGCAACAAGACTGTCAAGCATCTTCTCTCGTTGTCTTCCGCTATCCCTCCTTCCACAGATCTTTCCAGTGGTCACAACATGTTCTGTTTTCCCTCTTCTCATTACATGGGCGAAAAAATGATGAATGTCTCCTTCCGATGTCTGTGATAAGTTGTCTTCGGGCTCTCGCCTCTTTCAAAACCTCTTGGTTGCTCTTTTTGGCTGTCCAAGGTATTCTAAGCATTCTTCTGTAAAACCACATCTCTGAGGCCTCTAGAAATTGTTTGGCATGCCTACGGATTGTCCAGGATTCACAGCCATATGTTAAAACTGGATTTATATAGCAAGCGAGAATTCAGTTTTTGCCTGTCCTATTCTGTTTCTTATCTCAGTTATGCATCTTCCATCTGATGTTATCCAAGTGCCCAGATACTTAAATTTCTGTACTTGTCCTAAAATAACACCATCGACTTTTATTACACATTTAGGAATGATTCGTTTCTTTGATACCACCATTACTTCTATCTTCCCATTATTCAAACTGAGGCCTATTCTTTCACTTTCTAACACCACAATGTCCACCATTTCCTGTAGTTCTTTCTGACTTGTTGCTATCAACACTGTGTCGTCAGCATAACGTAAATTGTTTATATTGTGCCCACCAACCACAATTCCGGGCATATCAATTGAAGATCTCATTATATATTCACTGTATATTGAAAACAAATCAGGTGATAGTACACATCCTGGTCGTACGTCCCTCTTTCTGCTTTGAAATGTACCAAAATAGTTGTTAATTCTTATAGCTGCTGTTTGCTGCCAATACATAATCTTTATTATTCGTAGATCTTTCCCATCAATGTTTAATTTTTCTAACAGTTTAATTACTTCTTCATGCTTCACACAGTCAAATGCTTTTGTATAGTCTATGAAGCACAAGTACAAATCAGTCTTTACTTCTATAGCTCTTTCTGACAATGTCCTTAGGATGTATATGGCATTGTTTGTACATTTTCCTTCTATAAATCCACAGTGTTCATCGCTAATTGTTTGTTTAATTTTTTTTTTCTTCTCATAATTATTCTCAGTAAAATCTAAGTCATGTGACTCATAAGACTTATTGTGCGATAGTCTTCACATTTTAAAGTGCCTGGTTTCTTTGGCAGAGCTATAAATATGGATTTTAAAAGGTCATTTGGAATATACCCACTATTATAAATATCATTTAGAAGTTTCTTTATTATTTCAATTCCAAAATCTCCCAGTGCTTCGATTTCTTCCAGTGAGATGTTGTCTGGCCCGGGTGATTTTCCTTTCTTCAAATGATGTATTGCATCCTCAACTTCTGCAGTCAATATTGGTGGACCTTCATTTTTGGTCTGCAGTTCTACATCTGGTCTATAATCATCATACAATTCCCCTATATACTCTGTCCATCTGCTAATTATTTTACTATGTTCCATTAATAAGTCACCATCTTTTGATTTCAAACATCCAGTGCTGTTACATGTCATCTTTCCTGTTAACATTTTTATCTGTTGGTACATGGAATGTGAGTCTTTCCTGTGATTTTCCCCAATCTCTGTACACATTTGATTCAGCCAGGCTTCTTTAGCCACTTTGCATTTGTTCACTATTTCTTGTTGTACTCTAGAGTATTCTTCTTTATCATTCTTTTTTCTTCCTTCTTTTATCCATCGACTGCAGAATTTCGGTTGACATCCATTTCTTTTTTGCAACACTATGGGTTGGTAGGATTGTCTCTTTTGATGTCTGCTTAACTGACTCACGCAACATATCCCACTGTTCATAAATAGTCTGTATAATTTCCATTGCATTATACAGGGTTTTTACAGTTACATTGTACTTTTCCTCAATTTCTTTATCCATTCTAAGAATTCCTAAATTTAAATTGATGTTCTGTGGTGTTTTTCTAATGTTCTTTAGTTTAATTCTAATTTTTCCTATAACTGGAACATGGTCACTAAAGCAGTCTGCTCCTGGTCTAGTTTTTGCTCCAACTAAGCTGCTCCGGAATCTTCTTGAAATAAAAAAATAATCAATCTGATTTCGGACATTATCACCAGGACTTTTCCAAGTCCACAATCTTCGAGGATGGGGTTTAAACCAGGTGTTACCTATTATCATGCGGCGTGACTCAGTCCATGCTATTAATCTGTCACCTCTCACATTCTTTTCTCCTAGGCCATAGCCACCAGTTTTTCCGTACACTTTTTCACTTCCTACTTTCGCGTTGAAATCTCCAAGTACCAGTGTTACTTCACAATTTTTGCAATGATCAACAGCCATGTCTAACTCGTCATAAAATGCGTCAATATTTTCCTCTGAACTATTTGCTGTTGGGACATAAATCTGTACTAAGTTGATATCAAACGGTCTACCGCGAAGTTTTACTAATAGTACTCTATCTGATGTTGCCCAAAATCCTTTCACATTTTTTGAGTTCTTTGGATCCAAAATAATACCAACTCCCTTACTTTATTCCTTCCCACCCGAGTAAATAACTCTGTGCTGATCTTAATACTTTTCCCCTGCTCCTGGCCATAGCATTTCACTAATTCCTAATATGTTGATGTTCATTCTCTTCATTTCCATCTTGATGTTATCCAGCTTTCCGTTTTGTACGAGTGTTCTGACATTCCATGTACCAATGTTCAGGATGTTTCTACCATTTACTTTTTCTACTGTAGCTGGATGACGCTCGGGTAAACACCAGTAGAACATGATGCTCCCTACCGGACGAGGTGATTCCACTGGAATCCCCATTCATGTCGTTATCTGAATTCATATTATTTTGAGGTATGATTTACGAGGGATAGTACAGCGGTGGTTTTCTCTTACCTTTCGCCGGTTTGTATTTGGTTTGACTCCAATAGCCTTTGTCTAAAGAGACTTACCCTGCAAGGCATCTGGGGGGGAGGGGGGGGAGAGGTTATGGCGCCTCTTACCCGCCGATGGCCATGTCGTAGAGTTTTGAGGTATTTTATAGAGTTAGCTGTCCCACCAACAAACTAGCCTCCTTTCAATGACCAACACCTATTTTGGTCCACTGCCACTTATTCAATATATTCGCGGCTAACTTCTATATCTAGAGGCCTTTCCACAATCCGCCACCTGGTGGACGCGCCTAGTAGTAGGACAGGCTCCTACCCCAGAGATATATCCTTACTATACACAATAAACAGAATGCCACTGAAAAAATCAGCAGTGTAGATCAATAGTAGTAAATGCTGAAGCAGTCAATAAAACACCAAAATATTTACTAGAAGTAAAAAAGACCAGAAAAGAGAAAAATTGAAGACGCGGTAAATCTCATGGAGATTGGGTGGGGAGAAATGAAAAAAATTAAGAGAAATACAAAAGAATACACAGAGAAATAGTCAAACAAGTCTGGGTATTATTTGTTGCAAAGAAATTGAAAAGCGAAAAAACGACCCACCAATTATGTATGAAAGGATACAGAAACTATCTGGTTTTAGAAAATATACAGCAACTGTTTGCTTGAAAATTAATAAATAAAAAAATTGAAAAAAAGGCGAAAGATTAATAGGCAAAATGAAGGTAAATAGAAGATAGACAGAGTATATAAATGACCTAAATAAAGATAACTGCCAACCCCCCCCCCCCCTCCCCCCCCCTCGCTTTTTTTCTTTCCTAAGGTAATTGCTTTCTGTATTTAGCACCTTTGCGGTGTAGGCGGTGCAAAAATGACATAGAAGCTGGAATGTATTTTCTTTTTGTTTGTTACGAAATGACACAGTATTGATTTGTAGCCAGCGTGGCCGTCAGGCGATCTGTCTGAATTCGTTGCAGTTATAATTAATTTGTGGGGAATAAACACGATTGAAAGAAAAGGTGTTTGTATTGCATACACCTGCAAAATTATTAATATCTGCGATGTTAGTAAAACCTGGTAGTTTTGTTGATTAGTGTTAACAGAGAAAATTAATATGTAAAAACAATGAAGTTGAAGCAATCGTGAATTTAATTGTCATTATTTGTTTCAACTGATTTATATTTTCTGTGATTTTTTTTTTTCCAACTCTTGTGAAATTTTCTGCGTGTGTCTGATGTAGGCTATAATGTGACTTTGTCTTTAGGAATTATGATATTTGTGATTTATACCTTCTGCGATTTATGCAGTCTGTGGTTTTTCTATTTTGATGTGAGTTAAGTTTTCTGTGATTTTTCGTTGTGATTTAGTTTTAAGGTCATTTATGTCTTCTGAAGTGCAAGTTTTCTACGATTTATTTTTTAATTATTTATGTCTTGCGTGGTTTATGTTGTTTGCAATTATTGACTATTGTGATTTATTTCTTCTGTAGTCTCCAATTTATGTGATTTATGTCTTATGTGGTCTCCAATTTCTGTGATTTATGTTTTCTGCAGTTTCTGTCTTATGTGATATCTTGTCTTCTGTGTTTTATCTCATCTTTGATTTAAATCCGCCGTGAGGTATCCCTTCTGTGATTTCTGCCTTCAGTAATTTCTGCCTTAAATAGATTTTTGTCGTCTATGATTTCTGTCTTTTGAGGACTTGTCTTCTCATATGTTTTCTGTCTTCTAAGGATTTGTATTCTAAGATGATTTTTGTCTTCTGGGGATTCGTCTTCTCAGGACTTGTCTTCTCAGATATTTCTGTCTTCTGAGGATTTGTCTTCTCATATGATTTATGTCTTCTAAGGATTCGTCTTCTCATATGATTTATTTCTTCTAAGGATTCGTCTTCTCTTATGATTTCTGTCTTCTGAGGATTTGTCTTCTCATATGATTTATGTCTTCTAAGGATTCGTCTTCTCATATGATTTATTTCTTCTAAAGATTCGTCTTCTCATATGATTTCTGTCTTCTGAGGATACGTCTTCTCAGATTATTTCTGTCTTTTGAGGATTCGTCTTCTCATATGATTTCTGTCTTCTGAGGATACGTCTTCTCAGATTATTTCTGTCTTTTGAGGATTCGTCTTCTCATATGATTTAGTCTTTTAAGGATTCGTCTTCTCATATGATTTAGTCTTTTAAGGATTCGTCTTCTCAGATGATTTCTCTCTTCTGAGGATTCGTCTTCTTATATGATTTATGTCTTTTGAGGATTCGTCTTCGCAGATGATTTCTGTCTTTTGAGGATTATTCTTCTCAGATGATTTCTATAGTCTTATAATTCTGTATTTTAAAAATCACAAAATCGTTCCTGAACTTTTCTTGACAACAATTCCAGGTGTCTGTCATACTTTGACGACGTTTACAGATTTATTACTTAATTTTTTTTACAGTTTTGAAAATGAGCCTAATTGTCATTTGACAACTGTGACTTTTAAAAGCTTAATTTTGTTATGAAGTCCTTAATGTCAGCCGGCATCTAACACCCTCATAGAAACCAAACGTTACCGTTTTTTTTTTTTCTAATATAACCCCCAAAAGATCCTCAGCCCAACTAGTCGCTTGGTATCGCTGCCTCTGACCTAAAACTTAAACCCCCCATGAGTGGCGACATCTAACAATATGAGACGACAGTTCTCATTCTTACTACAGCTCAACCCTATCTTTACGGCCAGCATCCGACACTATGACACAACAGTCGCCATTTTGCTATTTTGTGTAATTTTAATTTTGCCTAGAGCTTTAACTATCTATGAACGGCCGACATCCAATAGTATGTCACAACAGCTGCCGTTTTTTTTTTTTTTTTTTTTTTTTTTTTGGTAGTTTTTATTTTTACTAAAACTCAAACCCTCCCCAAACTACCAACATCTAACACTATGACTAAAAACCCGCCCTTCTGCCATAGTTCTCCTTCTCAGCTACAGCTTAAACCATCCCTGAGCGGCCGGCTTTTGATACAATGAAACAACAGCTTCCCTTTTGCAATAAATTCTCCTTTTTACTTCAATTTAAACCCTTCCTCAACCAAACCAAACATTACCGTTATTTTATTTTTTTATATAATCCCTAGAACTGCCCCAGCCGCATCAGCCGCATCTTACCTACAACCTAAACCCTCATTGAAAGGCCGCCTTCTATTAATATGACACGATAGTCCTCCTTTTTACTACATTTTTACTACTACACTTTTTACTTTATTCCTTTTTACTCTTTTTTACCCTTCCTGAGCGGACGGCATCTAACACCCTAAGCGACGCCAAACATTACCGTTATATTTATTTATATGAATTAATCGAGTAACAGAAAGTGTATTTTTTTTATTTATTTATTTATATAACCCCTAAAACGGCTCTAGCCCTATCCGCTACCTGGCAGTGCTGTCTCTGTGACCTACAACTCAAACCTTTCCTGAGTGGCCGGCATCTAACAATATGAAACGACAGTCTTCCTTTTTACTCCAGCCTATACACTCTCTGAGCGGTGGAAATCTAACACACTCACAGTACCTAAATAGTACCGTTTTTCTCCTTATTATATAACCCCTAAAACTACCCAGCCCCATGTGCTACCTGACAGCGCCGCCTCTGACAGGGCTATATACACATCAAACATAAGGGCTTCCTGCCCACATGCAGGTGAGTCACTTGCCGCATTGTCAGCGAGCAAAAATCTGTCATGCTCGAAAGAAATATCTATTTACCCCCCTCCCCCCCCCCCCCCCCACACACACACACCCGATCAATAATTAAACTAAAAATATTAGCCTACCTTAAAAAAATAGCACTATATACATCGAAAAAATTTACCGACCAATGAAATAAAAAAATAAAAAACCAACAATACATTTAAAGAACCCTCATACATGTCAAAGGGCTTGAACCCAACACACCCGGATTACCAAGTGCAACCCTCGGCATGGTTTTTTCCTCTATCTGGAGGGAACTTTCACCCGCTCGGAGGTACTCCCTAGGCGCCCGGGAAAATCCTCAGGTGGGTTGGAGTATTATCTTTTATTGTCTTCCATGAGGCGGGTTCCCTTCGGCGGGGGATGGGAGGGAGTATTTTCTTCTATTTTCAATGTGGCGGGTTATTAGTATAGCCTGAACAGCAAAAAATCTCGGTAAAATCAGGAGATTATGTCGTTATCATACTACTTGTGTGTATGTGCATTTGTGTGCGTGCGGGCGCGCGCGTGCGTGTGTGTGTGTGTTCAAAAAATTTTTTTTTCTGTTTATTCACTGTTTTTGTTACGTGGCTTTTATTTGAACACTATCTCTTTTCCAGTAAAAATTTCATTACGCCCTTGATCTTTCTATTGCCACTAGCAGCATCAGAAACCCACACACACAAAAAGTAACAGCATTAGAAAACGACAAAAAAAAAAAAAGCGTAATTTCTTAATGTCAAAAGCATACGGACATATGCCTCAAGCTTAGGCACCCGAAACTAGGAGCTTAGGCTCCCCGAGCTCCTTAAACATTTCGTGTGGGTGGGTGGGGACGTGGAAAAAGGGAGGTGGGGTTGTGGAGAAGCTTATGACTTCTTCAGAATTTGTAAGGGGACAAAGGGTTACCTCTAAAAAAAAAAAATACACATAAACGTTTTCTGAAAAAAAAAATACATTTCAGATTTGCCCCCCTCCCACCCCCCCCCCCCCTCCAATTGTTTTTTCATGTATGTGTATAACCACACACTTAAACGAAGATTATGCCTCTTGAGGCCTTTCTGAACTCCCAAAAATATGTGTAAATGGCCGAGTCACACATGATCCCAATCTTGAACAGAAAGTGGAGAGAATGAGGGAAGTGGGAGTACATCCATCGCCGCTGAAAACATTTTAAACCAAAATACCCAAAATGTCCCCAGTTCGCATTCCACTGCATAAGGTCATGCCAAGAGAAACACCGGTCCATGCCAAGAGAAACACCGGTCCATGCCAAGAGAAACACCGGTCCATGCCAAGAGAAACATCGGTTCATGCTAAGAGAAGCACCGGTTCATGCTAAGAGAAGCACCGGTTCATGCTAAGAGAAGCACCGGTTCATGCTAAGAGAAGCACCGGTCCATGCTAAGAGAAGCACCGGTTCATGCTAAGAGAAGCACAGGTTCATGTCAAGAGAAACACCGTTTCATGCTAAAAGAAATATCGGTTTATGCCAAGAGAAGCACAGGGTTAAGCCAAACTTAAGGGGTCGGCAAATCAATTACATAATACAGTGAAGTTCATACTAGATACGATATTGTAGATACAGATAATCTATTTGGGGCAAAATAAAGAAGAAGAAAAAGAAGAAGCAGAGGAAACTAACACTAATCCCCTTATACTATAGGACCTTCCGGAGAAAGCCCTAGGAATTCGTCACCAAATCTCGAATCCCGAGGTTGGTGTAGAAATGCTGAAAAGTACCTGTTGCCATTATAATAGGGTCGTCCCCAAGCGGGATGCAATTTTTAGTTATTTTGAAGCCCCACAATGGCTTTTGCCGGGGGGGGGGAGTGGGGGGGGGGGGGGGGGGGGGGGGGGCTAAAAAAAATCCGGGCCTTAAATGTAGACTAGCAACTGAACGGGATTTCCGGAACTTCTCCACAGGTGATCCTCATTCGCATGGTGGCACTTTGTGTCACCGGGTGTTTATCGCTTGTGTAATTTCCTGTTGCCATCTCCACAATAAAGTTTGGCTACTGTGTACCTACTGTTTTCCCTGGAAATTCTATGATGAGGCTACAATCTGTCAAACGCCCGGGTTCTTTTCTTTTGTTTCACCCTATCTCGAGAACTCTGAAACATCGTAATTATTTCCTGGGAAAGTCCAATATTATGTGCGAGGGAGGGGGGGGGGGAGGAGGAGGGGTGTCTAGTTTTAGTCAGTGTTCTGTTCACACCCTGAAACAACAACAGCATTGTTACAAAAAACATTTTTTTTAAATTCACCTCGGGAATCTAACCCTAGTATTCGGGAGTCATAAAAATTTTAAACGCATGCACTAATCTTTAAGCCAGCGGTTCTCAACCTGTGAGTCGCGACCGCTCTAAGGGACCCGTGACTATTTCACTGGCGTCGCCTAAGACCCTCGGAAAACACATATTCACTGAAGTTATGAAGTAACAACGAAAAAGTTTGTAGGGTTGGGGGTCACTAAAACATGAGGAACTGTATTAAAGGGTTGTGGCATTATGAAGTTTGAGAACCACTGCTCGAATCCATAGAGCCTGAAACTTTAATCGGACCATAAAAAGATCCATAAAGACGGAAAATGGGTGAAGTGGGAGCACAACCATTTCCGCTGAAACCATTTTAAACGTTGTCAGTTGAAATGTGATTAATATTCCCCGCTGCTAAAATACGAGAATGTTAGGACAACTGGGGGGAGGGGGTGGGTGTCAAGATCTGGGGGCCATGTTTAAGCTCATACCCCGCTTCTCAGCACCAAAGCAAAAAACTCTTTCATCTCGATGAACATCATGAAAAATTAATACTTAACACTGGAGGGCAAATGTTTTCCAGCTCTGACGACCATGGCAAGATTAATTATTTCTGTGTGTGCCGTTGAATTTTTAATGCTGATGGAAATGATCGTTTTTTTTTAAAATATATTTTTAAGTTGTTTTTTAGATTTGAGGTTTGAGGTTTTGAATAACGGATCAACGTCATGGCACACGGGTAGTAACCCATAAGTGCTCTGTTCTTCTTTTAACTCAAGTCTGAGTCCGAAGAAGCTCAGCATAGTGCACAGGTTCTGTAGCAGCAGCGAGGATCCTGAAATACTTTAGGCAGATTTTTAACTCCAAATGTTGCCCGGGCAGCGCCGTTCGGCTACTCTTTTTGATTTGCTACTGCCAAGGTATTTATTTTTTTGGTGCGCAACAATACACACGGGCGTCCGATCTCACTATCCAGAGATCAGGGGGAATTACAAGAAGGCCAAGTCCACGTGAAAAGATGCCTGCCCCTATCGTGGGATTAAGCCTGGAATATCTAGCACTCGAGGCGGACACCATGCCTCGAGACCACGCGGCCCCCTTGCCTTTTAGATTTGTTTAATTTTCGTCGTGGTTAGTGCTCTTGCTTATCTAGACAATGGTCCGCTTTCTAGTCGAAAAGTGTAGATTTACGGCGCTGCCCGGGCAAACAATTTGGAGTTACAAATTTGCCCAAAGTATTTCAGGATCCTCGCCGGTGCTACATAGCCTGTGCACTGTGTTAAGCTTCTTTGGACTCAAACTTAAGTTAGAAGAAAAACGGAGCACTTATGGGTTACTACCCGTGTGCCATGATGCTGGTTTGTTCTTCAAACCTCAAACCTCAGTGTGTGTAGCCGCTCGAGTATTTCACATACATTTTCCACAAACAGACACAGAAGAACATATCATCAATTGCGCGGGCTTGCCCTTGGGTCTTATCGTTTCATATTAAAAAAAAAATAATGTGAAGTTGACTTAACATGTGAAACACGCACACTCACCCACGTCCTCGTACCACGTGATGTTGCAATAGTTTGCCACCACGCACGTGGTGATTGGCACTTTTTCCACGCTCTGCGTCACCTTGACATGCTTCTGACCGTGCTCGTCGAACCACCAGGTTTTCACTTCTTTGTGTTCATCCCTGTATGTAGATAACCGACAGCGTCAGTAAAAGTGTTACAAATAAATAAGGTTCTATTACAAGCTAATCGCATATAGAGCGTATGATAAAAAGCTCTATAGACTATCTTTTTACTGAAACCTACAGGGGTATAGAAATAAAGGAAGACAAAACACACGCACGGGTGCGCGCACACACGCGCACACGTGCAGAAGAGGGCTAGAGTGTGAAGTTTAAAAGATAGGAGGGATATGGGGGAATGCTGTATGCCTTAGAAAAAGTACAGGATAACTTTGCGCTGTTTGAGAAGCCAGTGCTCCACTCGCAAATAAAGGACAGAGAAAGTGCTGTACCAGCACTTCCTCAGGGAATTTAAGATGGGTCATTTATATTGTGATATTTATGACCCAGAGAAACCAACACGATTGGTCCTTATTCTGGATAGAGCATCATTTAACCATTGGATTAGATATGATACAAAGTACACTCATGTCAAGCAAGGAAGGAAAAGGAAAGTTGACGATTTTGATGTAGATATCATTAGAAGTGAGATCTTAAATATGTTAGAGACAAATCAACTTGTTACTCTCCGAAACTGAAATAAGCATTGAAATCACAATTAAAAAATGTCCTGTAGAAAAAAAAAAAGACAATAATTTCTGGAACAAGTATGATGAACATGTGCTCCGTAGGGAAGACAAGTACTGGCACCAAGATGGATTATAATTTGTTCAGCCAGTAACAATTATCAACCTTTTTGGATCGTCAGATTTGGAATGATTAAAACCATTTTTCGATGAGTTGTTGAATATCATCAGCCCGTTAGGTATATTTACAGTTGCATAAAATGCATCCCCATATCCAAATGTGTCAACCATAATACAATTTGATGTCTAGTTAAGATACACCGTGGTGTCTAATCAAGACAGGAGGGGGACGTGTTTACAATTGAACAAGGCGGTCAGATTGGTTGGATCTGCACCACTGGGTTGGTGAGTTGATACATGTCAAGGCCCTTTGGGAACAAGTAATGAAGTCAGAAAAGAAAATATATTATCATGACCTGGAGAGAATGATAAACATAGGTGTGGCCAGAGTGTCTGAGCAGCACACTATACTCAAAGGAATGGCAAGATGGACATTAAATCAGACTGCGTCCGGTAATATTGGTACTGGAACTCTGCGCTGGCTGTTGAAGATAGGAACAGAGCGCATATGGTAATACCACGAGTGCTGTGATGTCTTTCTTGACTAAGCTAACCTTACTCATTTGAACGTAAATGATAACAAATGCATTTCTTTCACCTCTCAATGTATTATAAAGACACGCCTCAAATAAAACATATAACCGGAATTTCAGATTTTTACAGTAAAATCTAAAAGTTCACCATACTTATTTACAATGGTTTGAAGAGATCCAGGAATTGGCTGGTATTCAGCATCCTGAGCATCTACGGACTAAAGAATATGACTGTTTTTGCGTCATGGATATTCTACAGCCGCATGCAAAAATCTTTGAGAATTAACCGGCATTTTTCGAGAAAATAGCTTTCAAGTGTGTTCATGAGATGTTGAACGAACTATAGCCATTTTTTTTCTACTCTCAAAATTGTAAAAGTTAAGTGGAAAGGATGAACTTCGTTGCTCCGGGTTTTTATCTCCAAAAGCTCGGTCTGTTCGCGCATAACGACTACCCGCAGGCCAAGAATGTCGCACAAAGTGCGAACTATGTAGCTCCTGCGACGATCCCAGCAATCTCCGCAAAAAGTACACTCGTGAACCGAACGACGCAACCGTGAAACGAACCCACATTCTTCGGAGTGAGAGGCTAACGGTTTTATCACTTCACCACAAAGCACCCCCCCCCCTTTTTTTTTCTTCCTCCTCAGTTTTTAAATTTTTTTAAAATTGGGGCGGGAGGGGGGTGTACTTTGTTCAGTAGCACATGTTACACATGCTAAAATAAGACACTACATAGATCAACATACAGTACACTTGTAAAGACATGAGGTTTAGGTTTAAATAACAAACCAACATCATGGGACAATGGTATGACCCATAAGTGCTCCGTTCTACTTCTAACTCAAGCCTAAGTCCGGAGAGGATCCTAAAAACACTTTGGGTAGATTTTTAACTTCAAATTTTTCCCAGGCTGCGCCGTTATTCTGCTCTGTACGATTTCCAACTGCCAAGTAATTTTGTATAAACACACGGGCGTCCGATCTTACAACCCAGAGACCAAGGAAAATTACTTGAAGTCCACGTGAAAAAAAAGTCCCAGCCTTTACCGAGGTTTGAACGCGGGACCTCCAAATACGCTGATCTCCACCCAGCCGACACATGCCGACATTTTGTTTTTTAACGTGGGCACATTTTTTTTAAAATCTTTCCATACAATAGTTTCCAGTGTGCTGTCGTGGAAAGTCGGCATCTGTGGCTTAGACGTTACGAACGCGCTTTGTAATGCTGGGGTGCCGGGTTTGATCCTAGCTGCGGCCCTTGCGTTGGTTTCGACAGTGGTATCGAGAAGCCGACTGTCCAAAAAGCATTGGTAAACTACTGGACATAAATCTGCCTAGGGAAAGCACAACAGCCAAAAAATGCTTGGGTTGGTTCTGCAACGTCCTGTAGAGGATACGCAACTAATTGTTGTAGGGAGACAGTTATGTTGCACCCCATAGCGATGGGCTGTGTCATAAGCCAAAAGTGTCTTCCGCAATTTGTGCTTGAGATTGCATGACCAGTGTTGCCAACACATGTTTCTGACATGTTTCTTCTCAAACTCTCCTCCACTGGATAGACATCAACGGGGCTGCCTTCGGGAAATGTTAAGTGATTTTGTGTATTCGTGCAGTTTTATTTGACTGATGAATTTGCTGATAAAGGCTCTGTGGTCACAAAGTTCACTTTTCGTTTGTGTTTGTTATATTGTTAAGCTTTCTAATCTACTTTCCCTTCAGTTTTGTATATGTCCATGATATTCTCAAACTCTCAGCTATTAATCGGTCTGCAATCCATTTCTTTCTTGTTCCTATTTCTTTCCAAACCCCCCCCCCCCTCGCCCCACCCCCTTTTTTTTCCTGCAATGATAGAAATAGAAATCGAATGTTTCCTTTGAAAACTGAGTATTGCGAAAGCAATTATGATGCCTGCAAAGAGACAGACATCATCATCATGAAGTGCAATGGCCCCTGGCGTGTGCGATCATGCTACTCCACAATCTGCGATCTTAAACAACATGGGTAGTTCGTGTGTTGACACCATTCCATGCTATTACAAAAGGCTGTCAAAAATCATCTCACGTTGTCTTTCTCTGCTTTCTTTTCCTTCAGATGATCTTTCCAT